>VXBL01003491.1:278116-322796 GCA_013400195.1 Aramus guarauna | reverse complement strand
CCCCTTGCGCAGCATGCCCCTTGCACGAGGGGCTGGTCTGCCTGCCCAGGGCAACGCTGGCTGCTCCTCAGCAGTTCTGGAGATGTGTTAAAATGTTGTGGCTTGCTTTTGGAGCTCCCTGTGAGCAAGTCTGCTTCAGAGAGACCTTTTTTTTTAGTGATGTTAAGCTAGACCAGTGCATTAAATCCTGTTTTGAGCTCAGACCCAGGCAGGGAGAGCTGAGCAGCTGCAGCTCACCTGCTGGGAGTTGCACTTGTCTCAGGAAGGCTGAGGAACACCGTTGTGAAACCGCAGGGCTTAATGCTGGGCGGACGTAGGGAGGCTGTGGTGCAGCACAGCCACTATTTTCATCGCCCTTCCTAGTGCTAACCTTTACGGGTCTCTCCAAATTCACACCCCAATGGAAAACCCTGGGACTGCATGGTGGGCTTCCATCCATGTTCCTCAATGGCTTATCACCAGCATTAACAGCCCATTAGCTAATTAACCTCTGTCATCTTGTTTTTTCCGGTGTAAACTCAACGATAAGCTGGTACGGAGACGGTGCAGGCGCAGGGAGCGCAGCCCATGCAGGAGGTAGGGCTGTGGGACCAGCGACCCTGCGATGAGCCTCCCGGGGTCTCCAGCTGCCCATCAGATGTGGGACAGGACTAAGGTTTGTGTACCGTAAATAAATAAACGAACAAATGTTCTCACTAGTTCGTGCTTAGGGAAAACAAACAAACAGCAGTCTTCTCCCAGCTGAGAATGAACGTGATCGGCGGGACGTTAACAATTCACCTCCAGCTCTTGCCAGCTCCTCCAGGTACTCCGTGCCGCCCGGGCGCCTGACCGCTGGCACCGGTGGAGCCTGGCGAGGTGAGCCCATTGCGGGCACCAGCTTCATTTATACCAGCCTGGGAACAATTCCCCTTAAAGACAATTCCATGTGCTTCCACGTGCAGGGACGCCAGGATGTTTGCCGCTGGCAAGTTATTTTAACCTTCCTTGGCGTGAATGCTGTCATTTCCTTTCCTGCTGGGTTTTCCAGCCTTTGGCCCATAGACTATTGTTTGCCCAAGCCACCCAGGTGTACCCAGACCCCTCAACGCCGCACGGGAGCAGCTGCGGGGGGCTGACACCCCGAAGCCATGCTCAGCCTGGCAGCAGGACTGCGCTGGGATCAGAATCACAGCTAATTTCTCATTTAAGTGAGGAAAAAGCTGAGGACATTTCCATTTTGCAAAATGCATCCACATCCCTTGTGCATAACCCCGTCCTCCTGCCCGCCCGGACGCACGCGCTGGTTGCTCTGCGGCGTAACAAGCTCATTAGGAAACTTGTCATTAATTGCAGCAGGTTCTGGATTGGAGTTGGTTCGATAGCTGCAAACACGACCCAGATGGAGATGCCAGGTGCGGAGCGTGCCCAGGCTGGGGACCCCCCCCCCAGCCCGACCTGTGGGCACAGCGACGGGGGCCAAGACCCAGTGCTGCCTTCATGCTCCATTCAACCATTAAACAATTTTTTTTTCCTTAAAAAAAATAAAAAAAAATAAAAAAAATAAAAGAGAAGATCTCAGATAAGAACACAAATGTTTTTCTTCCCCCAGCTCCAAGCAAAGAACTGTTTTATAAATCATTTCAGATAAACAGAGACAATCAAATCTTTGTTTTCAATTCACGCTGGAGATACTGTGCAGGCACTGATAGCCTGGGATTGCTTCACTCCGCACCAATAAATCTACCATTTGCAATACAGGGTCTGCCAAGAAAATCCCCCTAGGCTTGGTCTGGTTTCAGCAGAGGATATATGAACAAGACTGTATAAATATTGCAGTTTTAGGCCAGCTCCCTCTCTCACAGCTTTTGCTAACCCAAGCAAGTTTCCTCTTGGCGATGCGCACATCAGATCCAAGTGCTGGTTGGTGTTTGCGCCAGGCTCATGCAACTTGCTTTTTAGATCTTTTTTTTCTGCTGGTAATTAATTGGTTTTTAGGCACTGGTGGGAGAAGGGGAGCAGAGCTGACATGCCCATAAATACACAGAAGGAGCCTAATACCACTATTTTTCCCAACCTGCCCTGAATTCACCCGTAGCAGGCAGCAGGAACGAGCTGCGGTACCTGCCCCGGGTCGGTGCTGGTGTGGGGGTGTTGGCTGGGGCCGTCGGGGGGAGCGGGGGGTGCCGGGGCCGTTACACGCTCCCTGCCGCCACGGGGCATCCCCAAGCGCTGCCGCCATGGCTTCGGTGCTGCAGGGTGTACCTGGGGACGGGGGAACGGTGTCCTCAGGAGACTCCAGCAACATGCTGATGCTCCAGGAGGAGGGCAGAAAGGGCTTTTTCTTCTCAGGGTAAAGCGTTCCTCGCGACATCAGAGCCCTGCGAGTGCTGGCGTTAACTCAAAACCTGTGAAAAGTGCCCTACGAGCCTGGCTGGTGGGCTATTTTTATTGAAACATTAGAAAGGAAGGGTATTCTAGAACATTTCATGTATTTTTTTACCCTCTTTTGTGCGTAAGGGCTGGACCACGCAAAGCAATGTTGGTGCCGGGCAGGGCAGCCTCTGGGTTGTGCCGTTCCTGCCTCGGCCCCTGATGCCGACCAGTGTCACCACTTACGTGGCATTCAAATTGACATTTTTGTTTGCTTAGAAGTGGTTTTATATTTTACATGAACATACAACAGGTTGTGTGTGATTTGATTTTTTTATTTATTTTTTTTTTTGGAGGGCGGAAAGCTGGGAAAATTCTGGCTTTCCACTTGGTAGCAAGATTTGTCTCAGTATAGGCAATACAGTGATCTGAGGATAAATCAAAACCACTTAAATACAGATTAAAACCACTTGTATACAAAGATAAATGTATACTTTGACACATATTGGATGAATGTATACTCCCTCTATATTATATATGGTCAAGACACCTGTGTCTACACACATAGGCCAGCAGAAGTCAAGGTACCCCTGTGCCACGTGTAGGAGCAGGAATAAGTTATTCTCCTAGGCAGGGATTTGGCAGTTTTGTTTGTAAAGGACGCGGCACTGGTGATGCTGGGTTCCCATCACTGCGCTCTCCCATCAGGAGCCCAGTTTTACCCTACTTATGGACTGTCGACACTCAGGATTGAAGGATCAGTACATCCAGAGCTGGTAGTCTAATAACACATTTGATGGTTCAGGAAAAAGCATATTTTCTAGGATTCAGGAGTGATTTTGGGGTAAATCCTACCGTGTAGGTTATGACCAAAAGAGGCAGCTATTAGCAAGCCCTGTGATGGGGACAGCTGGCTTGTCCCTCAAAAAAAAATGTACTCAGTGCAGCAATCTGCAGGAGCTGGTATCATGCAGGGGCTCGAATAAATCAGAGCAATAATGAGGCTGGTAATGAACATCACGTGCAGCCCCTGGGCTTTTCAGGGTAATTATTTGCCGCGTGGTACTGTATTCAAAAGGCAGAGTTGTGCTTGTAAAGAGCTCTCTGCATGGGTGCTGGGTTTCTCTGTGTGGGTAAACCTTACCTTGGCACTGGGACATGGGTCCTGGAGGCAGCACCAGCCACACCTGGGATGGGGATGCTGCCTGGACCAGTTCTGGGACAGCCTCAGCTGGGAGCTTTGTGTCCTGCTGTGCTGGAGGCACCCCAAACCACACTGAGGTGATGCTGCAATGGCCAGGGACTGCAAATAGTGACCCCAGAGCCATTTCTTTAAATGCTCATCCTGCAGCACAGGTGCTGGATCACATCTCACGTGGGGGAGGTTTAAATTGCTGTTAATGGCTTTGGCAGTAGGAAGAAGTGGCTGCAGCGTGGGATGCCTTTCCTGGCCCGTGGGGGCTGAAACCCCTGAGGCATTTGAGGGAGGTGGTAAGAGCAAACACTTTCCATCCATCCCTGCACTGTCCATCCTGGGCAGGGAGTGCCCAAAAGTTGTACACGCACATTGATGGTCTGTATCTGGGCCGGGAGTGTGTTCGTGCTCCAGGTTTGGCCGGAGGAGCAGAGCATCCTCCTGTACATCCACGTAGAAGCCAGCAGGAACCCTGGCCTCAGTGGCTTCCTGGACAACGTGAGGGGGCTTCTGTGGCAGGAGCACTGCCTGCGCCCGCAGACGGGTCTCACTGCTCGTGGTGGTTGGGTTTTTTCATGGGAACAAAACAACATTTATTTTTTTTTCCCTTCAATTTAGGGAAATGAGCCATTCTTGCTGCAGCCACCTGGGGAAAGCCACCCCAAACAAACACCATCCCTGGGAAACTGCCCCACAGCTGCTGGGCTGGGGGTCCCCAGGACCCTCTGCCTTTTACAGGGGCTCCCAGGGCTCCTTACCACCCAGGTTTGGGACGGAATTAGGTCTGTGCAGCACGGGGCTTTGCTGAGCAGCCTCAGGGGAATGTAAACCCAGGCGGATCGCAAAGAAAGCCAAGTCAAAGCTAGCTGAGACATTTCCCTTCGCGGCTCAGCCCCCATCACACCCCATATACGGAGGCAAAGCTCACGGGATGAAGTGCAGAGCGGTGCAATAAATCCTGCCTCCGTCAGGGCTCTGCCGCTCTCCCCACCTTCGCTCACCTCCCCCCCACCCCGGTCCTGATTTACGCCGCGGGGGAAGAGAAGCGAAGGCGAGCACGCACCTTCACTCCCGACCGCTTGGGAAGGGGGAGATCGGTGGCAAAGGCATCTGGGCCAAAAGAGTTGGGGTGGGATGGAGGTGGGAGCTCAGCAGAGCCAGACTGGGAAAGTCCCACTCCATCTCCGTTTCCTCTGCAGAACGCTCTGACACCGATGCCAACGTGTGGGGCATCCTACTTCCAGCTGCTCTCCCCCAGGTGACGGAGGTGGGCTGAACGGCCTCGCAACAAATCTGGTTGCTGGTGCAATGTAGCAAAAATTAATTTTTACCCTGTAAGACCCTCTTTTGCTTGTTCTTGCAGGTTATGCCCCTGGCCCTTTCCGAGACGCCTGCCCAAAAACATCACTGAGGTCGGACAGTCCGTGCGTGATGCGGGGGCAAACACAGCCGTGAACCAGAGGGCTCGGACCCACTCCCATGAACAGGACTCCCTAACACGTACAGCGGGTGCAGCAGCACCCAGGCTCATAAACCAGCGGCATCCCGACCCATGTGCGTGCAGCCCACTGGAAAGGCAGGGGCTAGAGTCAGTGGGCCCCCAAAATGCCTAAAACAGGCGGGGAAGAGAGGGGTGTAGGTCTCTCTCCTCTTGCAGGCTTTTATTATTGCTGTATTTCTACATCTTTCTCTCCGCTGATTGTTCTGGGCTGGTAAAGTCTTCTAGGATTGAGAGGGTAATATGTTAATTTATCATTAATTAAAGCCTTCAGTTTTTAGTGTCCCTTTGGACACACTGGCAGCTCTAAACTGCAGTGCCCAGGGGATGCAGAGAGCTGGCCGTGCTCTGCGTTGAAGGTTGTCTTAAAAACTGAGCAAAAAAAGTGCTCAAGCCCCAATTTCTGATTTTGGTTAGGGGTATCCCATATGGGAAGAAAAAAAAAAAAAAAAGCTGGAAAACAATATTGGCCAGAGGAGTTCTTCCTCCTGGCTTGCTGGCAGGAGCAGAGAAGTAGGGCTGCATCCCCCAGGAGCACCCAGCGAGGCTGGACAAGCCCCGCGGAGTTGCCCCGGGATGAAAACCAAAGCTGCGTTAGCTGTTACAGAGAGGCGTGGGATTAGGGAAATGTATAATGTGCCATTATGTGCAATTTCCTTTTTAAGTTTCCCTTCTTAATAATTATTCCTATTATGTAGGTGGACAGTCTCTTAATATAGATAAAGACCTTTGCAGCTGCTCCATCGTCGGCCTTGTGTTTAATACGCACTTTATAATTAGCCTGGGAGGGAAGACCCGTGGTTGCAGTCAGCCCCTGTTCTCTCAGATCATTTTTAATCTGAGCCGGGCTCAGCTGGGAAGGGCTGATAAGCACTTCTGTACATGACAAACAGGGCTTTAATCTCGTCTTTCCATTTCTAGTGCGCTCATTACACAAATTTGTCTCCAAATGACCCCCAACGCATTAAAAATTACCCATCCTGGATGCTGTACCCTTTCTTTTTAACTTGCTTAAAACCCTCAGTTTGACCCTGGGGTTCAGAGAACGGGGGGAGGCGATCGCAGGGGGCTGCACGGCAAAGGTCACCAATTCCCTCCCACAACCTGGTAAACCCTTTGCTTTTTAATTGATTTTATTTGCCGGCTGCCGAACCTCGAGAAAAGCCTTTGCTGGGTGAGGACCATTGTGGTGCCCATCGGATTCAGGAGGGATGCTGCACGTGGGGTTTCCTCCTGCAGAGGGTTGGGAGCGGGAATACCGGCGTCCGACGGCTGGAGCTGGGAGCCGGGCACGCTCCGGTTACCGGTGACACACGTCTTCAGTCGTGGGGGCAGTTGAGACCCTGGGTCAATTCTCCTGCTTTTTTTGGCCAAATCAGACCAAACCAAATTTACTGGGCAAGGTTTTTCACTCTTCACCTGGAAGAGGTCGCGTGAGGCGATCACAACTTTCATCCCTCCCATCTCTCAATAATGACATTAGCAAACCAGTTTTATCTGGGTGAGATAAAGCTGCCTCTGACCAACAAATTCTAAATACAACATTTCTTTCTTTTTTTCAAAAAAGCCCAAACATTCTTGGTATTTCTCCACATCTTTATCCCATGGGTAGAAAAGTGGATGGCTCTCAGGGGGGCTCTTGCCTAGTTCTGCTCAGGTCCCCTTTGGCGGGGAGGAGGGCTCACAGACCCCCCCCCAAAAAAAAAAGATTTCGATTCGAACAGAGGTGAGCCAGCTCCTGATGGGGGTCAAGTGAAAGGCCACCCCAAGAAGACGACACGGCGGGACCTCCCGTGGTGCCAGTGGCTTCACGCCCAGCCACAGCGACGCTGACCACACCACCCCAGACATGTCTCCTGATTGCAGCCGGGACAAGAGACAATAAAAGACATAACAGTTAATCAGCCCTTAATTAATTATAATGGGATAAGGAGTCTGAAAGGATACGGAAACATATCTGAATTTTCTAACCGCCTTAGAAAAATTGCTGTTTGCTCCTGGTGAGTTAGAAATGTGAGTGTGAATAAAATGGGTGTCACGAGTCTGAGCCAAAATTTTACTAAATATAGGGGTTTTTTCCTTTAATAAACCACCCGAGCTGTACTAAGATGAACAAGAAAGAGCCTTTGCAACAGCCCCAACTCCAGCAAACTCACTCAGAGCTCTGGTGCCTGTAGCTCAACTGCCTTTAATGGACATGGTCATCCTTGGTCTTGATATTAATTTTCTGGGAGAAGCAAACAATTATTTGCACTATTGAGATATACGCAGAAGCATATTTAATCTGACCATTAAACGTGCACAGTTCATCAGCCTTAAACACCTCGGGGACGGGCAGGAGCTAAAGATAGCGCGAATCTGGCACCGGGAAAGCCATTTCCCTTCCACTTCCAACAAGGTTTAACTCTGACCCGCGATCTCCATATCGGGAAGCGGGAACGCGAGCAGTGCCGTTTGCTCTTCCAGAGGAAAACCAGCACTTGTCTCTGTCTAAATCACAGGATGGAGAAAATGGATTTTTTTTTAATAGAAAATGACTCCTGGAGAACAGTGCAAAGTGTAAGTGCAATAATAATATCTCGGTGTGCCAGCAAAAGCCATCCCAAGCAATGCCACAATCTCTTGTGTTTCCAGCACACCAGTTCCCACTTTGCTTTTGTTAGTGTAAAGGGGTTTACATCTAATTGCACTAAACACCCCGCTAATTATTTTTTTTCACGAACACACAAATATGTACAGTGGATAGAGATGGTGCGCCCACACATCATTTTCAGTGCTATTTTTACTAATTTTACTAATGACCGCCATGGGGAGAAATAATCTGCATTTATATGTTTCTGGTACTTGCAGAAAAAGGAGGCCTGTATAAGATAAAGAGATTTTTTAACTCGGCCTTTAAGACGTAATGGAAAGAAATGACTTGGAAATTTAATTAAAAGATGCTGATGCCTTCTTGTGCAATGTCAGCTTGCAGAGTCCCGTGTTAACTGTCCTTAATAGCAAACAATGTTGGCGCATTTTAGGTGGAGAGTCCAAGTAGCTGTCCACGTGCAACCCTCAGCCTGGTTCCCACCAAACATCCACGTGCAACTGTCAGGCCGTTTCTGGCAGAATTAGGGCAGTGAGTACGTGCAGCACGCTCCTCATTTTGCTGGTTCTTCTCCTCATTGACTGCAAATGACAGTTCTTACACGTCCTCAGACTCCAGTTTTGAGCAACCGCAACAGCAAGACGTTTCATATAAAAGCAAAGTAAAAGTGGCTATGTTGACATCTCCTGCAGGAAAAAATACATAAGTATTAGGCTGGAACTGATATTTTCCCAAGAGGAATCTTTGCTTTTCATGAAACCATATGTTTTGGAAGAACCCTCCACGTAGCAGATTTTGACCTGCTCACCTCTCAGCGGAGACAAAGGCTTTGCGAGGGTATCCACCTCTGTTTGGTTTTAATTTATCAGGAATAAAGGTGTCTGACGCTCCCGAATCAGTAGTAAATAGAGACATACGTGTCATTGTTCTTGAGGAGCTTACGAATGGGCAAAGGCGTTGCACTGCGTGGTGAGTGTCTCTTGTTTGCTTTGCTGCAGTCAGCTGAGCTTTCCAAACCCCCAAATTAATGTGATCTTATGAAGACTTGTTCAGCAGCACAAAGACTTCTATTCAGATAGTTTCAAGGAAACAATCCAAGAAAATGTTCCTTTCAAATGTCTTCTGTGCGAGTACATTCAGACAGTTTCTTGAACTCACAACCAGCTACAGCACTCGTTTAATTCCGTATTTGTTTAGAAGGATTTATCTATTCATGCAAAACTGATAAAGGGAGATGCTACGGGGGGTGCCTTGAGTGGCACGATGCAGCATGAGGTTATCAGCACCTCGCGGATAACCTGTTCCAATTTTGTGTTTTATCCCCAAATATTTTTTTTCTTGCATGTTTTTAGAGGCGGTTGGTTTTTAAGGAGAAGATGACGACAGTTCTTTGCTTGCATTTAAAGATTTTGTCCTTGAGAGGAGGTGTAGGAATCACATGCATTAAAAAGAGAAAAAAATAAAGCTCTTCACTTGGGCTTTCATGGCCTGGGTAGCATCAACATCTACATATCAATCCCTCCTGCTCTGCTAGCTGAAGAATATATTTGCATTCTTCAGACTACCGGACCCCTGCCTAAAAACAAGACATCTCTGGAGACGTGTTTTCTTGAGCTCGAGGTCATGTGTAAACCAGAGGCTCTGCTGAAAAATGGAAATAATCCTTCTCTTTGGGAAGTCCTTTGACTAAGTGATTCAATCTGTTTTCTGACCAAGTACTTTGAAGACTCCAATTTGTGGTGATTTAACAACACTTGAGAGGAGAAGTCCAATAAAAAGCTCATTCAAGGTGGAAAACACAGCAGCAGTCGTGCATACATATTTCAAACATCATAGTGGAGTAAAATGATATAGAGGAGTAACATGAAATAGCAAACAAACATTTCCATTTGAAAGCAAATATAGAATAAAAACGTTTTACAGAAATAATATAACTCTGGTTAAAAAAAAAGCAGTGTTAGCTTATAATTGCTTTTATTGCTTTCTACACTATTCCTGGATGCACAGACCAAGAGCTACCGCAGTTCTGCTCAGCAGCAGCATAAATATTCCTGAAAATTCACTAAAGGTAATGAACAGGTTGAAACAATCTGACAAAAATCATTCCAGCCTTCCCGCGGGGACAACGTGCCCCGATAACACTGTACATGGCTCCTGCAAACCTCTGCAGCACTCGGTGGCCAGAAAACTGAATTTATCCCTGATGGTGGTTTCCTACGGGGTTCTCCCAGAAGCGCTCCGTGGGCCTGGCTGTGGGTTTGGGGCAAGAGCCCTGGGTTTTTTGCCTCATATCCCTGCCTTGAATTTCAGCAATAGTCCCAGCTGGTGACGGAATTGACACCCAGCTGCTGCAGGGTACGGCTCTTATTATTTTTATGGTGGTGGTGCATTGCTGGGGTGTGTGTTATCATCTCCCCAGCTACTGCTTTGTAGAGCGTCACTTGTGCAGCTGAGCTCAGCTTAGCAAAACATCTGCTGGAGTTTGCAAAGTAAAGCTCATGTGTGTGCATGTGTACGGGGGGAAGATTTTCAGCATCCCATTTTTTGTTATCTTACCGAAAAAAAAAAAAATGGCCTGGGGAGTTGGACCGCCCCATAGGAAGCCGGGCAGAGGCGGTGGGGCTCAGGACCCTTTTTCCAGGGATGACTTTGTGTGTGTCACCTCCTGCCACTCGTGTGTGTCACCTCTTGCACTTCTATGTGCTCTCCAGCCTTGCCAAAGGCCACGTTTTCAGCTGCGCTCAGCTAAGCACAGCTGCGGCGCCCACAAAACGCTTGGCATCCCATTTCATCCTCTAAAATGCAAATTAAATGCCACGGTCTCCAGCTTAATTGTTGCTGAATCTGACTCATGGTGTCTTTTAAACACTATATGTCAGCAAAGTGTGTGCAATTTGATCAGAGCATATAGTTAAACTTTATTTTCAATGACCGTTATAAACATTTAAATTGCGAATTAAAATTCCGAAGCCAATTGCTGATGGCTACAGTGATCCATGGCCAGAGGCGAGCTACCCTGGAAAAGTATAGCAGAAACTATTTGGTCAC
The DNA here is from genome assembly GCA_013400195.1 of Aramus guarauna. Lineage (NCBI taxonomy): Eukaryota > Metazoa > Chordata > Aves > Gruiformes > Aramidae > Aramus > Aramus guarauna. Next base: position 312,113 of record VXBL01003491.1, on the reverse strand, counting down.
TGACAGGTTATTTGGGACGGAAAAATCTATCCAAATTCTTAGTTGTACTCAAACTTCGTTTATTTTAAAAATCTCATTGACGAGCAACAAGAGGGCTTGGACGTGCACGTTCCAGTGTTACAGCAATTCAGCTAACCCAGCCCGCGCCTTGAGCTGCCACACCAGTATCTTCGCAGAGGTTTGTGCAGACACAAAACCCAGCGTACAGCTTGCGTAAATACATTTCAGATTACCTTAGCTAAGACTCGCAGGTATTTGACAGCCCTTAGCAAGCATTCAAACTTCTTTTATCTATTTTCCTCGTAAAAATTCCAGCCCCTCAATGTCTGAGTCACCGCTGACTCGCAGATAAAACTATCCACGCTTGTTTTGGATAAGCCAAGAGTGTGAACACAGTCTGTGGCACGCCGAGATACCTCGGAGCATCTGTCTGCCCAAACAGAAATTAAACTTCTACGCATGAAACACGCTGGCTCCCGCCAATCGATTTAATGAGCTGCACGCGGCTGCCAGAATATCATCCCCACTTTGCATCTACTTATCCTCTCACCCAACGCACTCCCAGACGAATTCATTACGGCGGCGGCAGCGTGTTTGGATGTATTACCCAGCAGTTTCTGGACTGAAAGATGTTTTCTCCTCATTTTCAAGGCTGCAAAGCTTCCTGCTTCACTGGCCTTGCTGCAGAGGCAACCCAGAGATGTTGTCCTTTGAGGAGCACCGTCGGGATTTCTCACTCCCTTCAATGCACATCATCTGAAGGACCTGGAAGAGGAGAAGACAATCAGGCAAGCTTTGTGGGGAAGAATAGCGGGATGAAAGGGTTCTTCAAGGAACAGGAGTCCCCTCCATCCCAGGCGATGTTCACAGGGATGGTTACAGGCTTGACTGCTCATGCCAGGAGGAGCAAGCTGGCACGGGTGGCCAGCCTGGGACCTTCACCCATTCATGGGACCCTCCAAGCCCTCCGTCCTCGCAGCCCAGCCCGAAACTGCCTCGCCGGACTGTTTTTGGTGGGAAAACGTGTCCCTGGGAGGCATGTGTGTGCCACCACCCTGTTCCCTTCTTGGTCTTTCACGAAGCAAATACAGCTCCGTGGTGCACCTCTGAGCAGCCCCAGATGCTGCAAGGCTGGGTCTGGCCTCTGAGGCAGAACCGCCCTTCTCCAGGCTGAGCTTTCCACCAGTACACCCTGTGCCGCGTCTCTTCAGACCAGGCTAGTTTCTTTTTTGATGCATTTTTTATTTTGCACCATATATTATTAACTCCGTGAGTTGCTCTGTGTCTTGCTCAGGGCCGAGTTTCCCTTTGCAGTGAACAGACCCACAACATGTTGGTGGTTCCCAGTTTGGGCATCACCCCCCCTCTTCTGACTCGGTGGAGCAGAGGCTCTCACGCCATGCTGCCCGCATCCTGCGCCGGCAAAGGGCAGAAGAGCCTTGAATACTGTGGTTTAAAATGTGATTTATGGTGGGGCAAAGTGTTTTGGTGAAGCAAACGTCCGCCTGAGTCTTCCCATAGCAGAATCGTTCTCTTTTCTCTAATGCCAAAATTGCCGGGCATCTCCAGCCAACACCGCTCCTATTACTGGATTAAGCAAATCCTTTGCTATGCAGCTCCCTGTCAGAGGATCTTCTAATTTAAGGGTTATTTGTACATACTAATAGTTGTAAAGTCAGCCATTACCAGAGGAGATTGGAGCTGGAAAGGAGAGGAGACAAAGAAAGATGGCCCGATAATCTCTGTTAGCCAGCTCTGTGGGTTTTTGAACACCGAGCATTCGTTATAAGGGTTGCGGGAAGAATGCGAGTGTGAATAGCAGCACCCAAGTGGGGGAAGCGCGAGGATGTGTGTGGTAACACCATGATGCAAGTGCCCAGCAGAAAGCTGGGAAGAAAGCAGGTGGAAGAGCTGCCTGAGAAACGGGCTTTTCCCTTATTTAATCTCATTTACCAGTATTTGAACATTTAGGGTTAGGAAATGCATTTCCCTTACAGAAATCCCCCAAGGGTTTGAATAACCCAGTCTCCAACACCCCAGAAGACTCCCTGCAGGTTCAAGGCTGGGTTTGCTCCCATGGTCCCAGCAGGACACATCCCGGGATGTCCTCAGGGCGGCCGCAGACACAGCAAAGTAGAAATGGGATGATTCAGCTTGGGTCAGAGCTGGTTTTTCTGTACAAATGGCCAAAGCTCCTGATGAGTCACACACAGCTCCTCCCAGCCCAAGCAGGAGCAGAGTTTTGCCCTTTGCACGTGGACAATGAGACAACTGCAAATCTCTTGAGCTCTTGCCCACCAGAGCATCAGTGTTCACAACCTGAATGGTTTCTTCTCATAGCAATGACGAAACCTTGGATTGTGTTGGCTTTCTATGCAAGACTGTCACATACTTTTCTTGGAAGGAGAGCACTTAAAAAGAGGAGAAAAGGAGGGTTTTCCTCCGAGGAGTGAAACTCAGGACGTAACGCGTCACTGGGTAGTCCCTTACCCTGAGAAAGTGCAGGATTTCTCCCCGTAACATTTCCACCAACATTTTGTCTAGTCTAGTTTTCAAAGTCTCAAGTGGAGAGGATTTACTCGAGGTCTGGCATTGCTCACTTGCCTCTCTGCTTAATGTTGAAGCATCCCTGCCAACGTGGCTTTAATCTCCATCTCTGTGAGGGATTATTATATTTAGGCAGAAGTTAAATAAAGAATGAAGACAAATAATCTACACCGAAAGGAAAATAGCAGCTCACCACTCTCTGCTCGGTTCAAGTGAAACAGATTTCAGTGGGATTTAGAGGTGGGGCGAGTCACAGCGGGTTTGTGCCTCCCTGGGATCCCACTGCCTGGGGGGACCATATTTTGTATTTTGTTTTGTGTGGTTCCTGTGGATGGGTTTGCACAGGGGAGAGAGGAGAGGACATCCCCGGGTTCAGCCGCGGGGCAGGTGGGGTCAGCATCATTGGCTGTTACGGTCCAGGGAAAGTGGAAACTCCAAAGGAAGATGATCATAAATGTCTATTTCAGGCGGTTCTATTTTCTTTTGCTTGGTTATTGTTTGATGTCATGATGGATGCCTGTCAGAGAGCCGGCAATGGGCGCCTGGCACTGTCCTGCACCCGCTCCGCATGGCTGCCGTTCGCCGGGCTGAAACCAGAGCAGCCTTCGAGAAAAACACAAAGCATGTCTCACCAAACTTGTAAACCTCGGTGCCATTCAAGGTGAACACGATCTGTTTGTTTGTTTGCTTTTAAAATTAAATTAAAATACTGTCGGCAATTATTCCCAACCGTTTTCTTCGGAACGGCTTTGCAAACATCTTGCCTGGTGGGTAAATGCCATTTAGGTCATCTGATGGAAGGCAAACCCCTGTCTTTGACTCTGCCCTTGCTAGAAGATTTCTGTTTCATTAGCACCGTATTAATGAGGCTGGATTTTAAAGCAGGTGTTAAGTGCAATCAGAGCAGCTTTATTAGGCTACAAATTGTCTGGAGCTGACAAAGGCGGTTGGATGGGTCCATGCTCAGTTAACCTTTGCCTGCGTGCATGACTTGGCTGATTAAACAGCGATTGATAATGACCTTCAGCCCGGGGAGGCCCTAAAGGTGATGCCGCGTAGACTCCACTATGCTGAATGTAAATCTTTAGAGGATCATCACCTTTTCAATTTAGGAACCCATACAGTCATTTTAAAATTATGCAATGGCATGCTATGGCGAGGAGCTAATTTACCGGTGCTAAACCGGTATTTTGAATGCAGACTGAGAGAGGGATGGTAACTCGGTTGTATTTAACAGAAACGAATATTGAGGATTCAAGGGTACCAATAAACAACATCTGGACATTCGAGTTCTAGATGTGCATATACAAATGGGAGCTGCCCTTTCTGGGTCCTGACTGTGCTGAAGTCAAACAAAACCTTTCCCTTGGCCCCAGCAAAGCCGGGCTCGGAGACCGACATTTCGGGAGGCAACGCGCGGCTCCCAAACTCGGCGGTTCCTCACGTTCCCACCGGAGCAGGGATGAGGTGGATGCCAAGGGAGCAGGCGATGCGGGAGGTAGTCACGGACTTTCCATCCTGTATCCTCACCAGAACAAGTAGGGCACCGCAAAGATGCTCAGCCCTGGGGCATTTCTGGTGCCCGTACGACAGAGGTGCCTCTGGTGAGAAACTGGGAATTACTGGAGTCCGACAGCCGAGACGCAGTGCTTTAGCTAAAATACCACATTAATAATTCTCTGTTTTTAAAGATATTGATGACTTGGTGTTAGATAACTTCGCATTTAAATAATAACATAGGTGTGCACGAGGAAAAGCTGCAGAAAAGTGTTATGTAGGTGAGTCAGGGACGAAAATCTGGGCAGAAGAGGAGGTGCTGGAAATGACTCAGGACGCATGACCCGGGATACACAGCGATAACCAAATTCATCTAGTCTACATGAAAACGTGAGCAATAAACTTCAGGAATCCTGCTTTCCCTTTCGCAATTGTGAGAAAAAAAAGTACTTTTGCTAAAGAAACTAAGCGTGTGGATACAGCGCAGGGGCGGATGCTAATGCTGTACAGGTGAAACCAGAAGGATTGTACGGCTTTACAAGTGGCCAGGTCTTCAGCAGAAACACTCAGGCTTGCAACAGCCCCAAACCAAAATAAGTAGATGTGGCTGGTACCGGGCAGGGTTGCAGGGTGGGACCGGCGCCGGCAGCACGGGCTCACCGCGGATGAAGCCCTCCGTGCGGAGCTCCTCTCCGCGGGGGTGGCTCTGCTCCCCACCGCCGTGCCGGCGTCCCCTCGGGCCGTGCCAGGGCTGCCGGGGGGCAGCTGGTCGGAGAAGGGTTTAAGGACCACCCCCCCCAAAAGCCCCTCCGGCAGCACTGCCCCTCTGCTCTCCAGAGTTTACCTTTTATTACTTCCTCCCGGAGCTGTATATTTGGCGGCAAGTGTGCAATCGCTCGCGCATCGCCACGCCTGACGGGGCGGATTTATGCTCCCTGGCAGCAAGAATTCCCTGCGGGCATCGCCCCGGCCTCGGCCCCTTTGGAGAGCAGCAACCCACCGATCCCGCTCCGGAGGGGCCGGGAGAAGCCGGAGCAATCCCCAAAACCGCCGGTGGCTGGAGAAACGTGGGACTTGTTCGTAGCACTTCATGAAGCCAGCTCCTCCTTCCCCGGTGCACGGCAGGGCAGGGAGCTGTGCAGAACCCCACACCACCGGGTCACCGTTTCAGAGCTGTACGTGCTTCCCACATCCAAATACAATTTTATTTCACGTCTTTTGATGGTTTACAGCCGGTCGTGAGTTTGCCGCACGGAGGGATCAGGATGGCCGCAAAGAACTGGCTCCTCCTGTTTCTGACTGCTGGGCTATGTTCAAAAAAGCGGTTCAAATACAATTTATCCCAGGCTTTCCCACATCAGCCGCTGATGCGCTTGCTGGCACGGAGAGCTTTGGAAAGCCGGGGGGGTGGATGAAGCCGGGGGGGCTCTACCCCGCTTCTGGCAGCCAGAGCATCCTCACCACCAGGTCAGGGCCACTCCGTGCCCGGGGTCTGCCTGCCCGGAGGGGATCCTCTCCTCAAGGATGGTGTAAGAAACCGATTTTGCTCCAGTTAAAGGAGTTAAATACCCAGCTGCATATTGCTGACCGGGATGGGAACAGTGAGGGGTGGGCTCCTGGGAGGGGCGTGTTGTCCCTCCCCGTGTCAGCGCTCTCCGGGAGTGCAGGCAGGGTGGGAATCTGCAAGAAAAGGTCTGTTTCCCAAAAAAAAACAACCTGCTTTTAAAAATTCCGGTGGTATTTCCTGAAACACTCGCGCACGTAAACATTCGTGCTGGCCCTGCACGGAGCGTGTCAGCGCGGACACGGCCGGCGTCGGGAGGGTACCCGGGGGAGCCACGCCGGCCCCGCAGCCCCCCTGTGCCACCGCGCAGCCTCCTGAGGTGCCCAGGAACCGCCCCATTTTGGGGGGCACGCACCTCACGCTCACACTTACTGATGTTTCTCGTGAGCCCTGTGTTTGCCCCGGGGCCGGCGCTGTGGGAGCCGCAGGCAAGATGGACGATGCCCTCGAGCAGCCCTCGCATGCCCGCTCGGGCGCGTATTTTTCCCGTCCCTCCGCAGATGGGGCAAATCCCCGGAGGATGCTCGCGGAGAGCCAGGAACGGGGCAAACTCCACAGTCTGGCAGCTCCTCCTGCCCGTGCAGGGGTACAAACCCCCGCAGGCAGCACCGCCGCGCTCCTGTTTCGCACCAACAGCGCCGTCATGATGTCACAAGTTACATTTTTAGCAAAGCATCTTTTTTTTTTTTCTTTTCCCTTTTTCATCCCCACCCCGGGCCAGCTGCTGCCCGTTCACCAGTGGCTGCGACTCCCACGTACCGAAGGAAGGTGCTGGATGTGCCCCGGCTGCGGTGCCCGCCGGCGTCACCCCGGGCCGTGCGGTGCGTGACGGCACACCGTGACTTTGCCAAAAAGCCCCGTCCCAGCGCTGGCCCGGCCCGGCGAGCGGAGCAGCAGGAACGCTGCGCAGGAGCGGGGTGTTTGCTGAGGTCCCGGCAGGAAGGAAGGTGCGAAGCCACGGCAAAGCATCTGCTGACCCTCTTCCCCAGGGCCAGGGGGGACCTTTTTGCTCCCAAATCCGGGCTTTTGGCTCGGCTTGAGGCTGCAGAGTCCGGCCAAGCTCTAACTCAGCTCCGTGCCCGTGCCCCCCTGCTTCGCCAAAGCCCGCTGCGAAGCCGGTCTCTGACAGACAAACGTCTGTCTCATCTAATCCTGCCACAGAAGGTTATCTCGGAATAAAGGGTGATAATGAAAGAGGAGAAAACTGGAGTTTGCTCCGAGAGGATTCGATTGTGCCTGGCCGAAAGGCTGCCGTGCGGTGCGGGGCGAGGCGCGGGTTTCATCGCCCCGTCAGCGCAAGGAGGTTGATTTATCCCGGCTTCCAGCAGCAGCAAGGCGGGAGGGATGCTCCTGGGTGCTGCGCAGCCTTAGTGCTGTGCTGTCCGGGAGCAGGAGTATCCTCCAGCATCTCTAACGCCGGAGTGAGAAGCAAATTAAGTCCGGAGGCTGAACGCCGCGGCTCCTCTCCTTACGTCCGTCGGGTTGCGTCCCTGAAGGTTTGGCGAGGAGCACAGGAGGCTGGTGGAAGGAGAGAGCCGGCTCCTCAGCTGATTTATAACAAGATCGTGGCTTGCAAAGAAACGTTTAAAGAAACGTGTTTGCATGTAGGTGCTGGTTTTCCCAACTGCACACAGTCGCAGTCGGAGAGTCCTGCTGGGAGCAGCTCGCTCTTACCTCTGCTCCGGAAAATAAGCAGAAACGTTGGCTGCGAACCTCGTGCAAAGGAAAAATCACGCACTGCTAAACGGCGCAGCATAAATCAGGTTTTAATTTCCGCTGGATCAGTTGTTGGTTAGTTCATTTATTAGTTCATTGATTGAACCCAATGGTATGTCACTCCTCACCCTCCCATCCATATAAATGGATATTGCTGTTAAGAGACTGCGCTCCCCAGCTTAGCAAAGCTTGCTCTGGACTAGTGTGGAACACAGCTTTTCCCTGCTGAAGCACTGAGTTAAATGTGGAATAATTCATTCTGCAGCTCCCAGAGCCAGAGGCATCATGGCCAGGTACCAGTCCTTTCCGTGCCCGACATCCGTCCATCAAAATACCTGCAGAGCTCCAGGTCTGCAAATGTAATTATGCATCCCAGCTCTAATTTAAAACCCTCCTTTAACAACCGACTTAGCAGCATCCAAACAGTTTGAGTAACACGGTTAATGTATGAAGATGCGCAACTCAAAAATAAACTCAAACCCCTTACAGACTCCCCTTACGACTTCACACGGCTGAATCGGAAAAAACCCCAAAGCAAGTACGGAGTGAAGGGACACCGGCCCAGAGGTTAAGCCTGGCTTAGAGTTGTTTTTCCCAGAAAAGACGCTGGCCACTGGGGAGCCTGGGTGCTTTGACCACCACGTGCCTGCTTTAGGAGATCTCAGCAGCGAACGTTTCGAGATCCATTTATCTGACGATGTTAGGACATGGGGGATTATAAAATCAGTGAGATGTGTTTCTACCATCAAACGGAAATCCCGGCGGTGCTCAGGTTTGTTCCGAGTCATACAAAGGAATGACTTAATCCTGCTTGATGGTTAACGCTGGCCTTTGATCTGCACGATCCAGCTCAGGCTGGGAGTAGCTGGCTGCACTGTTGGCTCTAAAAGAGAATATAATATTGCACACCTCCGAAGTCAGAGACACCTTTATAAATCCTCCTTATCTTCCGTATTGCAGGAAGAAACCTGAATTGCTCAGGGTTATTTCCCGAGGCCGCACCAGCACCCAGCTCTCCATAGGAAAGAGTAAGTGGGGGCTGGGCTGACGGTTGTGGCTGGGGTGCGGGGGGTCCTGCGGGCACCGGGGATGGAAGGGGCACGATGTGGCTGGCGGCCGTGAGTTTCGGATGCTGGGCTGGTGCTGGTGAATGTTTGCATTAACCTGCAGGAACCTGGTTTGCCTCGGTCTGTAACGCTGCCTATACCTAACGCCCGGTCCTGCCTCTCCGCTCCCGACGGGGAGTGCTTGCTTGAGCAAAGGCTGCAGAACGGGAGCATAAAGGACAGAAAACTCTCCAGCCCCAGTGCTTCTGCCCTGAAAACACACAGCACCGCAGCTGGACCCAAACCCAATCCCCCCTCGCACGCGGTGCAATGCATTGACTTCCCATTCAACGCGTTCTCCTATTCCAACGCACTTTCCTGTTTCACGGCATTTCTTTTCCTCCAGACCAGCACCCCCGCTTTTCTCCACCCCCAGCCATTCAGAGGGGCTTCCCCTCAAGACGCTGCTGCCCTGCGCACCCACGCGAAGGGCCGGCCTGCCGCCAGCCTGCTTTTGCCGATACTCATCCCTGCACCGGGACCGACCGCAGCCGCTCCCCGCATCTGCTGGAGTCGGAGCCACCCGTCCCGGCGGCTGGTGTTTAATCTTTCGGAGGATGACTCATGGGGAAATGCCAGCCTCATCTGCTGAGAATTTTAAACAGAGGCTTTTTTTTTTTAAAAAAGGAATTGAAGAAAGCAACCATCTGTCTGCAGGGAAACGTGCTGTTTTCTTCCCTTTCTGCCGGAGAAGGGACAGAGGGAGGGAGGCGAAGCCGTGCCAGGCGCTGGGTCTTACCCACCAAATGTGCTTCACCAAGTTTTGCCACCGAAGCCACTCCAGCTCCGTCTCACTGCGTGCCGATGGCACGGGTTGTCATGACAATATCCCCTTAGTAAAAAAAATCCCGGGGAATTTAATGGGGATTAAACCACCATGAATCCATAGAAGTGAGCCAGGATGCGCCATGGGACTTGCTGGCACCCACGCGCAGGTTTCTCTTGCCGTAGCTTTCCATCACGGGGATCATGTTTGGGGTTGTCCGCGGGGGTTTTGCGTCTCTGCCCCCATCCCAGGGCCGTATCCGTGCTCCCCGCTGGGGTCGGGTCAGGACGCGCCGTCCCTTTTGCAGGAGGGGGGAAGGCACGCGCCCCCGATGCTCAGCTTCTCAGGCTAACGCCAGGCGTTGCTTTTCCTTTTTGCTCCTACAGCAGAAATGTGAAATGGCAAGAGTTGCTGGGAAATTACAAACGATTAATTGGGGAACTGTCATTGCACAGAATCAGCTTTTATCTTACCGCTTGAAATTAGGGACTGAGGAAAAGGGCCATCTCAGCATCTCCTAAAAACGGATTACGGAGAGCAGAGGAACTGGGTCTGATTTAGCTCAGCGCTCACTCGAAACATCCCACATCTCCAAACGTCGCACAGCTCCGGCTCTGCTCCCACCTCTGCAGAAGGGATCTGCCCAGCCCACGTCATTTGTTTGTCTCACAGGCACGGCTGACTTTAATCCGGTGCTACAAAGCCACGGGGAAAAGACCCATTTACGGGCTGCAAATACGTGTTAAACAGAAAAGAAATCATACGGACCTATGCAAAATGCTTGGAAAGAAAAAAATTCCTCCTTCGCCCCGTGCTGCTGGGGCGGCAGCGGTGTGGATCCGGCCCCGGGGGTGCAACAAGGAGCTTGAGAAAGGCGCGGGCCGCTTCTAGGAGAGATGGGGAGAGGGAGGGAGCGCCTTTTGCAAAGGCCGTTTAAATTCCCAGCATGGGTGCTGGATGGACCGAAGGGCTGAAATTGCTCCAGGGGCCCCCTCGTGCCTTATATACCTACGGTGCTGGCATCAGCGATGCTTTCAAGTTAACGCACAACTGGAGAGGTCTCGGTTATTGCAGATATTATCATCTGCTTCTCATCAGGGTGGCCAGTGCAGAAAGCCGTGCTCCCTCTCCCTTCTCGCCCCAAGCCCCCAGCACCGGGAGCACAGCCCGGCACAGGACCCCGCATCGCTCGGCTGGATGGATCACATCGGCTTCGGTCAAAAATGCAACTGAAAAAGCGGTTTTCCAACAAATGGCATCAAAATCCATTCGGGATGTGTTTGAGTGTCTCATTTTAGGGCACACCCATACCTTTCGGCTAGTCCGGCTGGTGAAAATAGCTCTCGCAGCACTTTTGCCAGCTTTTCACAAAAGCCCTTTGGCCAGGAGGCAGCTCCCATGGGCATGCTACCAAAGGCAGCTGGGTTTTTTCCATCTGCAAAGTTACAAAATTAAAAAAAAAAAAATTAGATGAGAAGCTATGCTAGCGATGGGCAGCTCAGGCCACCTGGACCCTGCTGTTCCCCTTCCTGGGATGAGGCAGCTTTTTGGGCACATCCCAGCAAAGCCCAGGAGGGTCGTTCCTGACGATGCTCGATTCAGGTGGGACCTCTGGGGACAAACACGCTCGTGTGGCCGTTGCACCCAGACTGTAGGGCTGATGCAGGAGGCACAGCAGATCCAGCAATCGCTTCTGCTTTCTGTGCCCAAAGGATTGATTTTTTTGGGATGGGTGGCGAGGTACGGATGCGGCCCCGCTCCCTGCGCCTTTCATCCATGAACCTGCCACAGGAGGGGGTGGGCAGCCGAAGCCGCTCAGCAGTCCCACCGACCGCTGTCAGCGCGCTTGTCATGGCTACACGCAAACCAGGAATTATTTATAGCAATTGCTTAATCTTTCAAATGACAAAATTGAAAAAAAAAAAAAAGGGTATTCTGTTTTCAGACGCTTCACGGAGGGGAAGATGAGGCCACGTTTGTTAAGTGATGCAGTAATTGAGCCCAGCTTCGGCGCGAAGGGAGAGGCTGGCGTGCTCTGGGCAAAAAGAATATTTTCTGCAAGCAGGAAAGCGGGAGGTGCTGGGGGCACGGGGAGGGCTGCGTCCCCTTCGGTGCCCGCAGAGGAGGTGCCTGCGTGGCAGCAGAAGAGCTGTCCTGGGGCAGCCGAGCCCGCGGCAGGCGGACCTGCCCGTCGGCAGCGTCTCTGGTTTGAGATGCTGAGCATTGCACTCTGCTCACAGGAGTAGGAAAAATCCTGGGTTCCGTTTGTAAGGTTGATCTTTTGCGAGGTTTCACTCCTTTTTCTTTTTTTCTCCCCAGAAAAACAGGAATTTCTGTGGTCTAATTACTTCCAGAAACCTGTAACCTGAATCACTGTCAGCTTCTGCCTTTGCCCTGCAGTGATTCGGCCGGAGGCTCCGGGACTGCTGTCCCCTTCAGCCTGCGGGAGCAAAATGAAACGGAGAGGATGCTCGAAACCATCAAAAAACTCTTCCCATCGGCGCCAGAGCAGCAAGGGATGGCCTTTTATCTCACCGCTTCTGAGCTTTTAGGAGAATTAGCTTACTCCTTGCCTTTGAAAGTCTCTGCCGTGGGCCTGTTGGGGTAATCAGGAGACGGCCGGGCACTCTTCTGCGCTCCAGGGTGGTCCGCCCGGGAACTCCCCGGCACTGCATGGCTTTCCCATCCCACCAGCCGGGAAAAAATCCAGTAGCCCTGGGAAATCGTCCCGGCATTTTCACAGACCTGAGTTATATCCCAGTTCAGCCTTCGTGGCCTTCGCTAGACTGTACGGTCTTCTTGCTGGGAGACTTCCTCGGCAAGATGAGTCGGATTTATGTGCTGCTCCTTCCGCGGTGCGCCAGGGCACGGGGATGTTTTTCCCTCTGTCTTTCAGAGGTGGAAGTCCCAGGACGGCCACCTTCCCGGGATGCTGCAGTGCCTTCCCGGGATGCTGCAAGGGCTGTGTGCCTCCGGGCAGAGCAGCCCGAAACAGCTCAGGGTGCTGCTGTGCTGCGGGGAAGGGACCCCAGTCCATGGGCCACCGAACCCGTGATAAAACCAGAGGCAGGATTAAAAGCGGGTATATCCTGCAAAGCGTATAATGCTCAAAAATACTGATGAACCTGGCAAATTTACCCTGAGATTTTTCTCTTCTATTTCTGCCGTTAAATATACTCGGGAGGAGGGGGGGGGGAAGTGACTTTTAATATCCCGAAGTGCTGGAAACGTGAACATCTTGAAAACGCCTTGAAAAGACTGGAAACGATCCAGTCACAGAGCACAAAATCTCACGCTCAAACCTCCAGCGTGGATTTCAAAAAGTGACGGCTCCGAGCTGTAGTCATGGTGAAGGGTTTGATAAACCAAAATATATTGGGGAGAAAAAAAAAAAAAAAAAAGGCAAAAAAAGGCTGGGAAAAGGGGATTAAGGGCAGCCTCGATGGGAATAGCGGGAGGCTGCAGTGGAAATCTGGCAGTGGCACGGGGGTGGGGACCATTCATCGGCACAGAGGAGGATTGAAATACCGCGTGAGTGACCTGAGGAGCAAAAATAGGATAAAATTAATAGCGTAGGAAAGTGCTGTGTGTGCGGATGAGTAACGGAGATCCGTGACGATACACGTCGTATCCCTGGGAAGCGGCGGGGCGTGCAAGGAGAGGGCAGCTGCAGGGCGCAGCAGGCACGCCGCCCGAAATAAGCCAGATATTACCATAACAAAGTGAACCGGACTCGGTCAAGAGTAGGAAAAATTACTCAGAGTTTGCCACTGGTTGAAAACTGTGAATTCGGACCCGGAGGGATGTTGAGGATGGAACAGACAGAGGCGTCCCGAGGGCGCTGGCTGAGCGTCGGAGAAGGCTGGCACGGAGAAGATGCCCGTCGGCTCCTGGAGGTGCCCGCTGCCTCAGTCGCTGGTGTTTTCCCCAATATGCCATATGCAGAGAAATCAAAAAGGGGAGGGATAATGACCTTTAACACCAAGATTACAAAAAAAGAAAGAAAAAAAAAAAAGAAAAGAAACCAACCCAAACCATTACCATGATCATTGTAGCATGAAACACAAAACCTTCCTCTTGGAGCCACACAAAGCCGTGTGGAGCACACCAGAGTAATTAATAAAATGAAAGCCCCGGTTCTTGCAGATGGAGATGTGGGGAATAAAGGAGCTACACTGCGCTGAGCTGTCATGCATCGCATGCTACATCTGTTATGGAAATCAGTGGTAGTGGGGCCTTTTGTTCAGGCTAAAGCCCTCCCAACAGGGATTTGGCTGAAGTAGATTTTCTTGTTATTAAACATGATTTCGAGCTAGTTGAGAGCAGATGCTCCCGCAGCATTTGGAACTAATAACCAACCTTCAAGTGTGCAGCATCCCTGAAAAGTCTGGGATCGCCTGCAAGAGCGATTCCAGCTCGGAGCTGACGCGCTGCCCTGGGTCCCTGCTTTGCACATGAATGCTGCTGACACCAGATGAGCCTTCTGGCCTCCCCACTGCCGCTGCCCGCGCCGCCCCCTCCCAGCCTTTTCTTTGCCAGGGTGCAGAGCGAGATGCACACGCGCACACACACGCACACGTCTCGGTGCCCTCCCGCATCCCTCCAGGAGCACAAAGCCCTCTTCGGTTCGGAATAGCACCAAACCCCACGTGCTCCCCCCCTGCAGCATCCCCTAATCCTCCCCAGATCCCTCTGACGTCCCCCCTCTGGCGCACGCTTGCTCAAGCCTCCCCGGCCGCACACCCCGCGGAGCGGGAGAGGACCGGAGCAGCCCGGCATGGGGCTGCCCGCTCTGCCCACAGCCACTGCAACGACATTACAAAAAAAGAAAGAAAGGACCAAGGGACCAAGGGAGGGAGGGAAGGAACAAAAAAGCCACCGGCGCGTCCTTCGAGCGGCACGCCGTCGGCACAGCACCTCGGGCAGTACGGTGCGGCGTTTGGAGACGGTGTTGCAGTTTTAGGTGTGCGTGCGCAGGGAGAGGGATGCAGTTCAGCTGCGTTACCCCGAATTTAGCCGCAGAAGCGTGTCCCTATGTATTAGCGTTCCCGAGCTTATTGGGGGTGGTTAAGGCTACCGAAGTGGTAGCAAGCAGCGGGCGTTTGAGGAGAAGGGTTTCTCGTAGCTGAGATACCTCACACAATGCCACCCATCCGTCTCGTCGCCTGCCCCTGCTCAGATGTACTCACGGTTCCCCGCTCTGGTTCCCAGCAAATAAACAGGATGAAGAGCAGCAAAACCCCTCCGAAGCAGACAAGCACCAATAAAAATACGATGCTGTGCCGGCAAGGAGAGGGTGAGATCGCATCCCAGGCGCTTTGCAGCGTTGCCGTGCAAAGGTTACTGCTGCGCATCCCCGGCGTCACGGATGCTCTGCTTCCATCCAGCATTAGTCACGGGAGCCGGCAGCGTCGAAGGGAAGATATTTCCCTAAACGCGAGACATGCTATAGAATAAATGACTCACTGTCTGGTTTAAGGAAAGTCTTGAATCTCATTTGCAGTTATTACAGTCAGGATAAGGTTAATGGCTCTGGTCCGAGTAACTTGAAAGTAGTAGAGCGAGCTACAACCAGAAGTCCTTCCCTGACTTTGGGAGGTTCATCTTTGGGGCCAGAAAACGCTCTGCAGCCCCATAAATTGCTTTTGCTTTTGCTCTCCTCTGCCCGTGGCAGAACGGTTGTGCAGCTCAGTGCAGTCGGCACGTTCCCAAGGAGGGGAACACGGTCCCACCGCTCTGGATCACGGAGGCACAGAGCCGTTGCAGGAGGAGCGTGCAGCTCCTTTGCTGTTACATCCCCAGACACGTTCATCTGAGCAACCTCCTGTTCCCTTGCCCAGTCCCTCCAGGGTCACCACCAGCTCGTCCTCAGCACTGGGGTCATACCAGCACCCACCGTAACTCCTCAAGCAGCACCCAAAGGTGCTGCAGGGCATTACAGCCGTTGTTCACCGCTTGTATTACCGGGTGACCACCACCACGTAGAGCGCTTGGTGCCGGGGAGCGGTTCAGCACCCTCTGCCCTGTTACAGCCCAGGGCACCACCAGGACCACCGATCTGCTGGCCTGGCTGACCCGGACTCCGGCCATGGGCCAACATCTTCGAGCCATCCACAGGGTTTGCTTGTTTATTTAGTTTTCTGCTCTTTCAAACTGGGTGCTTGCTTAAGCCAAGGCTGCTCGTGCTGGGGATGAAGCCTTTCTTTGGGTTTTCCCCCCCCAAAAAAAAGCCAGGTGACCCTGGCACCGCCCCACCAGCCAGAGTTGTTCTTCCTCTGCTGCTCCTGGGTTAGCAGGGACCGTAACTGGACTCTCCACATGTATATAATTAATAATATTAATTAATGAGCATTATTTTTTTGCACATGCACTGAAAAATCACTTTATTTCATGAGCGCACCACATAGGCACACTGTAGCGGGTTATCGATACCTCCCCACTCCAACATTTTACGTTTTCCTACTAAAGTGAGCGAAACAGCTACTTTCATCCCAAAGCGGCACCCGGGATGGCCGTGGCGGAGCAGGGACCTCCCCTTTCACGGCCTTTCTGCAGCCGATGCATAAGCAACCTCTTACCAACTTCAGCGAATTGCAAGAGAAAAAGATTTTTTTCAGAGGACTTCGTGGAATTTGTGCCACCGTGGATGTGTAACGGCAAGGAGCCGGAGTTGGCAGGATTAGCGCTTCTGCGAAGCGCGTGAATCGGTGGGCTAAAAAAAAACCCCATTTCCCATTTGACAGCTGTAGGAAGGCTTCCATTTTCACAGATCCTTTTTAAAATTGGACAGGATCTTTTTTCTTTCCCCCCCTCCCCTCAGATTGCTTCTCATCCCTAATCCTCCAAAGTAATTTAGGAAGGAGAAACAAGAGACACTTGGCAGAACATCCCTCCTCGATACCGAGCAACTTCCACCCCCACGGGGCTCTTGGAGCCGGCACCCCAGCATCCCCTCGTCGGGGCTCAGCACGCTCCCAGGGCCACTTTGGATATTCAAGGGCTTCCCAGGAAGCTGAAGGAGCTGCAGGAAAATAGAAACGTTGCTTCTGCATCCGATATATTATCACTTGAGCGTACAAACCAGCCACGGCCGCTGTTGGAGGCCCGGGGACTGCAGCTCTGCTGCAACTCCAGCGTCTCAGCGGCTTTTGGAGAAAGGCTGGCAGTTAGAACAAGGACTGAATGGGACAGAAAGTCTCTGAGAAAAAAAAAAAAAAAGGTTAATAAATCTTCGGTTATAAGAGAGGAGTTTGGTAGGAAGAAGCCCAATGAGCTGAGAATTGCTAATTACTTGCTTTTCAGCTAATAATCCCTCCCTTAGGAGAGCCAGCACTGCTACGTGAGGATTAGGCAACGAAATGCCGTATTGACAACAGCAAATTATTAATTAGGCAAGCTCTCCCCGTTTCTCTCTGCACATTGGCTATGAAAAACAGTCCGAGACACGAACCGTCTCTTCCTCGAGCTCTCCTCCCTGCCTGCCATCAGCCCCAGAGACAGGCAGGTCCTGCCTGCGGGGAACGGGGGCCACCAGACTGCCCCATCCATCCACCCAGGACCCAGCACCACCAACCCCGCACCCTCAAACCAAAATAACTGCACCTGCTAGAGCCTTCAGCAGCTACCGAGATAGGTGGAAATACCCATAAATATCCATCGAATAGCACAACTCGGCCATTTTTAAAGTTTATCGAGGAATGCGGGGTGGGTTTGCTTTTGTCGCCCACCTTCTCCCCGCTGTGCCGGCATCCTGCTCGCCGCCGCCTCCTCCCTCGCAAGGATCACGCGCTGAGGATGTGCTCATCACAAGTGCTCTGCAAAACGAGGAGGTGCTGAATTACACGTACTCAGCGTGGTGAGGGTTTGCCATCCCGCCGAGATGCGGTGCCAGGTCTATTTCTGCACCACAAACCAGCCCACCGCATTCAGAAACACTGCTCTCCCGAGGATTCCCCAGGGTTTCTCCAAGGAATGAGTATTAGTAAACTGCCTCAATTACCGTAAGTGATTGCACAACCCAGCTGTGCAATAAAAGAACAACAACAAAATCGCGCTTTTTGGAAGTGCGAGTCATGGTCATCTGCCAAAATTTGTTTTCCAGGCATCAAATGCTGAAGAGAAACATCTGACCGAGCCACATCCTACAGCTGAAAATACTTCCAGTTTGCTCCTTGCTCACCTCGGCAAGCAACTGGAGAGCTGACGGGGCTGACCATCTTACCAACACCAAACAGCGCAGCTGCAGATGTCACCTCAAGCCCAGCTCCAGCTTTGGAAGAGTAAACCTCTGGTCCTTCCTCTTGCTCAGAGGTTTCCACCGCCACGGCTAGTAAGAGACGTTTCACCTGCACAACAGAATTGGCAATTCTGGTCTAAAGGGAATGGCAGAACCAGCAGCAGGAGCAGAAAAAGAGATTAGTGGCTTTAGACAGACCTACCAATTATTTGTATTTTTTTTTACTATGAAGAGGAACATGTCAATAAATCAAGACACCTCCATCTTCCATCTGCTTAGAGCAAAATAAAGGAGGACTGAGCTGGTGGCCTTAAACAAGGGTAGTGATCAACTAATGGTCAACACTCTTTGGAGAAGGATCTTCCTCTCCTTTCTGTAGGAGTCCTAGTATGGTTTAAAAGCACCTTTAACGGTACCTTCCTAATCCACACCACTTGACTTGTGACCACACCACACTTGGGCCTAACACAGGAGCGACACAAAACCAAGCCTGCGCACACTAAATGGGTGAAAAATTCCTTACAAACTTTGGTGGATCTCAAAACCCAAACTGGAATCACCAGTAAAGGCTTCAAGGAGGTTATTTCTTTGTCCTAACCTACTTCACTGGGTCTTACCAAGACCATGAAAACAGCAGATTGCAAAGAAATAGCAGGATCTACGAAACCCAGGCAAGGGGTGAAGCAGTGAAGGACATGGACAACCATACCGCTCTACCACACGCAAACGAAAACCAGCCGTGCCGTAGGCAGATGCCGGGAAGCCCCCTGAGCACGCGGTGTGGGGTACTGGCGACCTGGGGCCAAGGGTACCATGGTAAAGTCTAGGATGAACACAAAGCACAAGCAGTGGAAATGTTGTGTGGCCCAACTGCTCCTCCAGCGTTTGTAATCCTGATAAAAATGGCAAAGATTTAAAAGAGCGCTGAGAGGAACCGCATGGTTGGTTGAATACCAGTTGGAAAATATCCTTTACAGCAAGAGATTCAAAGTCATTGAAGGAGGAGTTGATCTGTTTGCTTCTTGGTGACAATTCTAGCCTGGTGACCTAAAGGTGTATTTAAATTCACTCAAAAGCACAATCTGACACACATACTAGATGGACAGTCCAGAGACTGAAACAAGTGCAGACTACAAAGACGAGGCAGCTTTTCAGGCGTAATAATTAACCCCTGGCCGAACGCACCCCACCGCAGCGGCCAGCCTCACCAGAGGAATTCCCACCTCCCCGCTGCACCCTGCCAGAGGCCACCTCCAGCTCCCAGAGGAGCTGCTGCAGGGCTGGCGTTTCATGGACGCGGGGGAACGGGCGTCCCCAAGAACTCACGAGCTGCCGGAAGGGCTCTGCAACGGGAGCAATGCTGCAGAGCCAGCCCAGCACCCTCCCACCAATCTGAGCCACCTTCTAGCACAGCAGGTCATCCACTCACATAAGTACAGCTCCCACAAAGCTGGGGAACAAAACCTGGCTTGGTTGTCATCGGAAATAGAAAGATCAGGTCAGCACAGGATGGTGACACGCATTAGCAGGGTAAGCAGCTGCTGGGACTTCTGCCTGACTTTGGAGACGTAGACCCAGAAGTGAGACAAACTCCCTCGACTTGTTTGAGAAGTTTAAGGGAGAATGCCAAAGAACAGTTCCTAGGAACAACCTGGAATATATGAAACCTTTTAAAAAGCAGCCCTCAAAGCTTCAGAGGCAAAGCAAACCAAACTTCACTCGTTCGCCCGCTTGGGTCTCCTCTGCCTCTGTCGCTTTTGGGAAGCAGAACTCAGGAGAGAAACCCACACCACATGCTTAAATAAAATGCCAAAGAACCCAAAAGGCTGCTGGGAAGGGCAAGACTGATTTCTGTTCCAATCACATCTCAATTCCCAGCTACGCCTGGCCTGTAGCTCAGCACAATTATGTCCAAGACACGCCGGTATTAATGAATAACACAAAGGCCATTTCCACTACCAGTCACTTTTTTTTTTAATTCAAAGAAAAAAATGGTAATTTTAATAAATACTGCAGAAACATTAACCAAACATACAAAGTGACTTCAACAATTAAAAAAGTAATGAAGGTCCTGTTTTATAACAGTTATAACTTATTTTTTTCCACAATATTTAAATACAGAAAGCACTTACCAGCTATTTTGTAATACTGCCCTAAGCGTACTGTTGCATCAGTTGAAAGCTTATTACGGTGGTAAAAATGTCTTTTTGTGGGAAATAACTGGAATTGGTGTTGTGGGGGGGGCTTTTTTCTTCTTCTGTCAGATGAAACAAAGTGCCAGGAACACACAGAACTGAGTTTTAATTATGGTGACCCTTTACCTTTGCACAAGTCAACAGGAACACAGCTTTAACACTTCAAAAATGAAGCATTACCCTTGGGAACAAAACGCTTGTCCTCAACAAGCAACAGCCACGCTGGTTAGAGCTTACAGTATCCTTCTTTTGAGAGAAGCTATGAACTTCAGTCGGCCAGTAAACAGTTGCAAACCATTTTAAAGGGCGATTTATTTAACATAACAATAGTATTCAGTAAGCGAAAAGGAATTTGACTTAACTGGTTCACTGATGTTTCACGATTGTTGTCTGGATACATATATATTAGCCTTAAAGACTAAAGGCAGTATCCCGTTTCCACTGGGGACCCCTTAAGGCGTCACAGTTCTTCAGACCCCATTTCCTCACCGCGAGCAAACGAAGTCTGCAGTGAGGGACGGCTTGCCCCAAAAATAAGAGCATCGCAAAAGATACTCTGGCTCTGCTGGCTCATTTGCAGATTCTCAGGGTTTTTTTGCAAAGCTAATGGCAGAGAACCACGTCACAGAATAGCACCTCTCCATAGCATTTACAGAGGGCTAGATCCTGGGATCCACCCGGCTCTCCAACTCCTAGCAGAAGGAGGAGTCTTGGGGCTTCCCCAGATGGGCAGTAAGGCTTAACGAATTATCATGGTTGTAAAACTAAGGATCATTTGTCAGTATAGCTCTTAGCACCTTTTCCTTCAACCTACAGCGAGATACCCATACAGAACACCAGCACTGGAGATCATTTCCACGCCAAGTCACAATCAAAGAGGAACCCAAAGTCAGAGTCCTGCAACGGGCAGGTAGTTTGCCCCCACACCCCAATTCCATCCATTTAATTTCCAGTGTGCAAGGGCGCCTATAACACTGGGAAATCTCAAACAAACAGCTGTCTTCATTACCAGCGTGCTCAAATGCAGATCGTGCTGCCCTCTCGGGAAGGCAAAACTCCAGACTTCTCACATACAGTGTTTTCCTCTAGGTGACACACAGGCCTCTGCATACACTCCATTTTAACGATGAGCTACTAGAAAATTAGATCATATCCTTTGGAAAATCAACTATAAGGTCACAGGGATAGTTTCTTAATGAGAAGGGCTTATTAATAATGTCTTCTTTAAAAAAAGATTAAAGTATCATTTTAATGAAATCAAAGTGGCAGCATCCAGGAGTAGAGCGTTAATAAAAGAAACAAGCACTGTCAATGACATCTCTTCTCTGCCGTGTTATTTTCCCATTCACCCTCTCTTCTCAGCACATTCAAAACATTTTCCCTTTTTGGCATTTTCTTCCACATATCAATTCCTGATGCCACCTCATTTAGAGCCATTTCTTCTCGCTGCTCAGTTCCTAAGTACAGTCTCACACAAGAGGTGAAGAGTCTCCGTTAAAGCACTGGCAATATGCCCTCGTTAAATACCATGTGGCTGTGTACTTCATTGAGCCTCCACCCCTCCCGGACGCTCTCTTCCTCCTTCTCCAGGAAATCAAGATCCTTCACATCACCGTGCAACTCTTTGCTTTGTCCTTTCGCAAGTCCGTCGCCACTGTGGAAAGTTCTGGCCTGCCAGGCGTGTGTGAAATTCGCTTTGTTGCCCTCTGTGATTTGTTTCGTTTAACATTTTTATTTGTTTTATTCACACACGCCAAGGTGGCAACATGAAAAATGTCTCTGACACTGTTTTCTGACTGTAAGGCTGAGCATTCAATATATGTAGCTGCTCCAATCTGTTTGGCCATATTTGCACCCTAAGGGAAAAAAGAACATGCAATCAATACCAAGTTTCCGCAGAGAGCCAAAGCAAACCATACAGTTGCTTTTCAGCGCTGTTTCCCATACACAGTGTTTTGTGAAAACCAAAGCTAAAGCTCCAGCACAACAGCCAGCAGCTAATTTTGCAAAATAAACAGAGCTTTGGTTCCAAGATGCATTAAACAACTATCCAAGCATTATCTCCTGTGCCGATAAATACAAACTGGAAGAGAGAAGATAAGCTCAGTGACCTGCAAACAACTGCAGAAAGCCAGAAAAGCGTTAGTAGGACCTATTTAGCAATTTCACCCTTACACCTTAACTTGCATCTGTGAATCATGTGCTCACTGGGAAACGTCTGGACCCAACAGCTTCCAGATTTAAGGCTGCTATCTCCAAAGAGAAAATGTATTCTGACTGCCTTAAGGGCTAGCCAGCACGTCCCTGACCCGGAGTGGAACGCACATTACAGCTCCACGGAGGGGGCAAAGATCGTAGGGAAACCTTCTGTGGGGTTCTGGTGGGGGATAGTTACATCAACCTGTAGCTAGGGAACAGGCAAAAGAGGGAAAAAGGACATTAGTGCTTATATAAGCCCCTTTTTTGATTTTAAGTGCATTAAAAGTCAAAGCAGGGATATTTGTTCCAGCAGCCCAAGGAAAGCCCCACGTGACCGGCAGATGACAATACCCTTGTGGATTTTACTACTGGAAGACAATACAGCTTTGTGTGAAAAAATGGAGCTGTTTCAATGGAATTTTACTTCTGAGAGATTAATCTTTTTATTAAGTTACAAGACCCAACCATATCCTCGATATGCCACTCCTCCCATCTTCGTGTTCCTGAGACACGGACACAAGCCAGTCCAACCCCTCTCCTCTTTGTTCTAGTGCCAGGCTGATGGCACTAATCTATCGGGACCCACACCTTCAGTGTGCACTATTTACACTACAGTGATGCAGCCATCTTATCAATTTTAAGTGGGAGTGGCTGACAAAGGAGTATTAGATTGTAGGACAAGCCCTTCCCACAGTTAAACATCTCAACTCCTACTAACCAAGCCTAGCCTACACCTTATAGCCTCCGAAATGTTTGCTCAGGTGTTAGCTGACTGGAAACCAGGTAGCATACTGGAAGGAGGGTGTCACCATCCTGGGCTTTATCCTCCCAACACTTCCTTATGAAGTTGGGGGGGAAACAGGGAAAACCCCACTAAGCTCTTTGATCCCGTGTTGACTTAGCAGGGCAAGGAAATTTAAAAATAAGCTGTGTTTCTCGACCCCCAGAGGACTGTTCCCTAGGACTAGCGCAGGAGACCACTGGGGTGCTTCATGCCTCCAGGAATTGGGCAGCCACAAGAGATACAACCATTGCTCAGTTTAAGCTTTTGCTTACATAGAGTACAGATGAAATTATGGGAGTTTGCTGAATTACGGGCTTCCCTGTAACACGTACAATTTTCTCTTTGGCTGCCACTAGTTTCTGGCTTAGTCCTTCGTGTTTGGCTGACTCCTGATCCTGAGGGGTACAGGCTAAGCTGCAACAGGGATGTGAGTCTAACTCCAGGGGACAAACCCACCTGTCAGTAGGTTTTTGACCATGATGTATGGAAAGGGGTGAGAGCTGGTGATTTTACTGAAGTACTGTAAAAAATGTAATATATGAACTTGTGTATCTAGTAAGTGGCAGACAGGATTTCCTTTTAAGTTTAATGTTCAAAGAAAAATAGCATGGAAAATTACAGCTCTCAGGTTGAGCAGCATGAATATATGCACATGCAACAGTGGTAGTCTAAGATGACATCATCTCCAACAAGAAGGACTTAAGGACACTTCTGTACTGTTTTACATCAAGGTAAAAAAACTGGCATTTAGTTTCATATAAAATTGTCTGAGATAGAGGTATGTTTACCGAATGAAGTGTAGAAAATGCCATAAACAGCATAAGCCATCGCAGCACAACACTCCATGTTGTATTTTAATCAAGATACTCAGTTTATGGTATCTTTGCATTGTCAAATTTAAACATGCTGTAGAAAGCTGCAGTATTAGTGATCATGTATTTGGTTTGGAAAACCTGAGTGTGGGATAAAACATCAAAAATTGATAGCAGAGGACATATATACACACTAAAGTTACTTCTGGAGGTACCATTCTCACTCTTACACCCTGCAGGGTGTAGCTCAAACCACCACTATGATTCAGCTGCAATGCGCGATTGCATGGTACACACGCATGAGTAATGAGGGGAAGTTTACCTTAGAGCCCAGTTTTCCCCTGTTCTCTATCTCCTGCTCTCCCACCGCCTTTCCCCTTCACCCCAGTTTTCACTAGGGAAGTGAGAAGTTTGGAGCCGGGCAGGAGGATAGATGGTCCAAACTTCTCACTTCCCCAACAGCAGAGAACTGCTGCCAAGAATTAAGATGGTTTCTGGATTTGCTGCCACCTTCAGAGAGCACTGCAAGGTGTTTTCTCAGGTGTTTTAAGGCAAGAGGACTTTAAAGGGGACAGATTATATGCAATACTTGATGCTAAAGTCAAATGAACAACATTCAACTCTAAAGTCTGAAGACAACAATTTTACCAATTTGTCAGTAAACAAACAGGACATGTCACCACTCACTACTTCGGCCTCCACAGACCCAGAAAAGTTAATCTTCAATTCAGTTAAAAGGCTCTTTGCAACCAACAAGGCTACAATCTTACAATGCTTAAAGCACACACTGGGGGGCTGCATGATTTTCTGCTGCATCCAGTCTAAGGGTAGACTTGGCCTTTACTCATAACAGCTTTCAAAATCACCTCCATCTACTACTAGAGTATGCACATCTGCCTTCTAGGATGCACTCATGTCTACAGGGGGGAAGAAGTTGTTCTTAAAGATGGCAACAGTGATAGAAGAGAGTCTTATCTTCCACCCCTAAGTACAAAGGACATGGCACATACCTGATCATAGGACACAGGCGTCTGCCGCTGATTGGAAAGTTCCACTAGCGTGCTCACATCTGTGCGCAGATCCGACTTGCAACCAACCAAAAGCATCTTGGTGTTCGGACAAAACTCCTGGATTTCACCTTTCCACTGTAAAATTTAGGTTGTTATTATACTGGAGTAGTTGAATGTTTAAATACAAAGCAGCAATGGATACAAGATGAAGTTTAATAAGTCATGACATTTTACGTGGAAATATTCTTACATAATAGTTGTATCTACCTTCAAGCTAATTTCTAAAGGCATTAGTTCCAGAAGAATCTGGTCAAGGATGAAATCTTACGATCTCATACACTCATTAATTCCACCAACTTACTAATCAAGGTGGAATGAGTTGAGATTGTTTACCTACATGAGTAAAGGTTTGCAGACCTGTTGCTGCTCACAAGGGGTAAACACCCAGCCATAGCCATTTGCAGACAGGAACCAAAGAAACCTGGTGTCACCACATTTAATGGTTCCTCAGGACGGACATACAGAAGCAGCGTTGCTAAATATTGGCTCATGGCTACATCCTCACACCAAAAACTGCACAAATCTGTCAAGGGTTTAGCTATTGTGAACCAGTAATAAGCCCTTCAAACAGAACTTGTGATATATTCCTTGGTTTTCTTCCCCTTCTACAGGGTTATTTTGAGAACAAAAGCCGAAAGTTTCATAGCATAATCTGGAGAGATATGACAAACCCTGAAACTTAAGGATATTGTTTGGGTTTAAAAGCATATTAAGAAAAATATCTCTCAAAATTAAGCAAGGTTATCAAGGACAGAAAACAAAGACAGTTCGAGATACTTGTTGGCCATTAGTAGCTGAGAGAATAGTCTGAAGTATTTTCTGTGGACTATTCAGAGCACTGTGTGCCACAAGAATCACTGGCCCCAGCTACAGAAAAAAAAAGAACTTGAGGTCATTAAGTCTCAAAGACAACACTGCAGAGTTGAGTCATGCCCAGTGACCAAGGAGAGGGATGACCACGACGACCTTGCAAACAGAGCTTGATTATCAAAATTCAATGTTTTAACTTGGCGAAAACTCTAGCACTGAATCTCAGATCACTGAGCTTCTGAAAAATTCTACGCCTGGTGCAGGATTGCATTTCTATGCCACTGCTAGGTCTTCATGTGTCTTCCAGAGGCATTTGTCACTGGCTCCTTAAAACTCCAGGCTGAGGAATTATGTAAAGCCATGGCAAAAGTCCAAACACTTGGCAGGCACATTTTAACCGTCTTTGCAACATGGCAAAGTTTCTCAATCCTGTCTGTTATACAAATATAATGTGAGAGACAATTTCTTGCTGCACCCAGCCCTGCACCTCACACCACCCTGAACAATTCACTGCTGTGTAACGGCTGAGGAACAAGAATTTACTTCACCCCTGAGCATCCATTAGGGAGCTTTTGTTTTCAATTAACATTCGCCCCTTTCAAACAAATGATCTCAAATTCTAACAGCGCAGAGTGCAGCCCTGTCATCTCTCCATTAAAAGCAACAAACTCAAGTTCCCAATGTAGGAGGCAGCACCACTCCTCAGAGATTTAAAGACAAGCTACTCAAACAGTTCTGCACTCAGATGTTTCTCGAACACTTGCCTTTTTTAGCACACTGTCAAGGGTTTCTGGCCTACTGATGTCAAAGCAAATCAGGACAGCATCAGAATCTGGATAGGAGAGCGGGCGGACATTGTCGTAATAAGGAGACCCTGCAGGAAAACAAACAACATTTTTATTAGTTTGTATTTTCCACTTTCTGCAGTCACTCCCAGCTTATTCAGACAGCTTAGAAAGATTTTCAGTGAAGCTTTTCAATAGCATCCCACTACCACCTTTTCTTCAACAGCACTGTATTCCCAAAACACTCATCGCAGTTGCTCACATCCCCACTTTCCTTTTGTTTCTCACCTACACAAGCAACAGCTTTCCCAAATAATTAAGAGAGTGATAGCACCCCGGTGATCCAACTCCCACTGAAAGCTTGTGATGCCCCCAATAACAGGAAAGGGAAATTGGGTCAGCCCAAATTTAAGTCCCAGCATTAGCCTGCAGGGATTTGACTTTGAGAACAAATCTTTAACCTCCAAAAGGCTTCTCCAAAGCAGATTTGTCACAGTTCATGTGTTTCCAGTTCATGGAAAAATTCAGAAAGTTTTTAAATAAATCAGTTTTGATTCTTCTAACATTTTATTTAAAACAAATAGTTCCAAGTGCAAAAAGCATCTTAGGTTGTCATGGATATCAGCAATTTTTAGAAGAAACTCTTGCTTCAAATTGAAGCATTTCTTGCAGTACTCCAGCAGGAACAATCCCAGTGCTGTAGACAGGCACGCAAGTTATCTGCCACAAAAAGCCTCACCAATCTATAAAGCAATATATGCTTGCAATAAATGTCTACATTTAGCCCATAAATTTTTTCAATGGGATCAAAGCTAATCTAGTAATCTGATGGAACAAATAAATAGGTCCACTATTGCACTTTGTGCATGTTTTACTTCCAGAGCTGTTAAGGGATATGCTGGTTTTCTTTAAGAAATGCCATGATGTGCAGAGTTGCAAATACATCTCCGGAGTCAGAAATCTCATTTTTATTATCTGGTGAATCCAGGAACAGGTTTTGGGGAAAAAATCTTCCTTTTTTCTAGGAAGTTCCAGTTGCTCAGCCACCATTCAGTTTGGCCTTAACTCTGCTGAAGCTCCACTTACTGAGGAGAATGCGTTTCTGATTTAGAAGGGTACTGAAACAGTTAAGTGGTCCAACAGGATAAGGGCTTGGGCTTTAAAACGCATGCCTGCAACTTAAAATGCATTTTCTTAGTCATATGGTCTTATTTCTGTATTTTTCTCTCATGAACCTAAAATACAGCATAGAACATATGCAATGAGAATACAGCTTGCAAGAGTTTTAGGGTTATCAGCTAATTATACCACCAATTTTCCAACTATCTAGAACTAATTGGCTGTAATGTCTCAGAGGCTGAGCAGACTATTAACTGGATTAGAGAAATTCCTCAAGTTTTTCACTGACAGACAGCTCATGCTGTTGCACAAAGCAGAGCGGGGAAATGGTGTGAACGTATCGCAGATGACTTCAGTTGGACAGCTTATACTGGAAGGAAAGAGTCAAGAATCCCAGGAATGTTGTTTTTGAAATGAAGAGTAACA
Organism: Aramus guarauna; assembly: GCA_013400195.1. Lineage (NCBI taxonomy): Eukaryota > Metazoa > Chordata > Aves > Gruiformes > Aramidae > Aramus > Aramus guarauna. The sequence goes on along the minus strand of VXBL01003491.1, from coordinate 284,481 downwards.
CATGGGGAATGAAGCATTACTAAACTAGGTAGCAGAAGGTAATCTGTTGAACGAGACTATTTTATTCAAATGCTCATCTTCATAAATGATGTCAATCTAACAAAGAGGCAGCTGTCAAAAACCGCTCTTCAAAAAAGTTAGCTGTCTTCAGCGGTAAATGACATGTTAGAAAGAAATCTAAGCGAGCTGAGCTGACCGGTAGTTACCTACTCATTGGAGCTCAGCTCTGCTTGCAGTGACTATCAATAAGCATTTGCCATTACTAATTATTCCCCAGCCCTGCCATTGCAATGCCTCCATCCTTGGAGCCCCAGGGCCAAGTTATTTAGCCTGGAGCCCCAGGGCAAAGGTATTTCCCCCGGACAGAGGAACTGCAGAGCAGCGTGCCGTTAGCTAGCCACCCGCACCCCTCTGCGGCGTTACACTGGCCAAAGTGCAGATTGCTGCCCGGCCGGCAGGCTAGTGAGAGCCGCTGCCTGGCTAGCACACCTCCCTGCGAGCTCAGGCACGCAAGGGCAAGACTGAAGATCATTAATGCTTGGCCAAATGGTGGCTGGCTAGAAAGGAGTCTCAGAAAAGCCTCACCCAGAAACTAATTCCTTAGACACATACCTATCTTCTCACTCACCAGTCTTCAGGGATACAACATACCATATATGTCCATCAGCATGTATTTATGTATACATACAGTCACCACCTCCAGCCCAGAGACTCCTTTCTACTGTGTCAGCTGTAGCTGTGTTTGTTTTGAGGGCTTTTCTTTTTTGGTTTTCTTTCTGAACCTCTCATATTAAAGATGCTGAGCTAGAATAAGCGTACTTTTACAGGCAGCCCTTCTGCTTGGATGCAAGCGAGGAGGAATATTTGACACCTCCTTTTCTTTGGGGTAGCGTGTGGCAGAACAAACGGGAACCATTTAAAGTACTCGGGCTGCAGTATCAACAAAGGAAATTTCCTGGTCTCATTCAACAGCAATAACTGAACCTTTATTACTGTGCAAAGAAAGAGGGGCTACGGCCCTCGCTGTGCGAGCCTATTCAATCTGGCATTTCATCGTTTCCCCCAGAGAAACCCTCAGAAGCCAGGAATCTCAGGAATGAGGCTCAAGTCTGAACAGACAACTTGAGCACAGCCCAGTAAGGCTGCTCACTCTTTTTCAAGTTAGTCTGTAGATTTGAAGCCATGCCAACCCCAGAAAACAGAAGGAGAATGTAGAGCTACAGCTAGGGTAATTGTGTGTGGGGGGGGGGAAATAAGCCTGTTTGTGATTCTGCTCCTACAAAATAAAACATTCTTGTCAAGGACAACACAGATGATTTTTCAGTTTTATCAAGGAACTGCTGATAATGCTGTAGTTCGTTTTACTTTGTGGTGGAAGTATATTCCAGCTGCCATCTCCCCTTTTTTAATCTGTTTGGCAGCTTAAATAATGTTTAAATTATTTTAGCTTAAATTAAGAATTATCTACTTCTAAAGAGTGACGTTTCATGCAAAGTACAACATGAATTCAGCTTTTAAACTGAAATAAAGCCCCTCCCCAGCAATATGTTGGCTTTGGTCTACAGAAGATACCAAGCTTAGGCTTAAATATTGCTATCTTAATGAATAACAGAATTACAGGGTTAAACGTTAAAGCACACTTCATTTTTTGATGGCTTAATGCTGCTCTAAGATGCTAGATCACGGAGATGATGCCCTTATCTGTCTGCAAGACCCACAGCCACCATCACCACCAGCTCCAACCAGGAGGTTCAGCCCCACGTCCCACCTACAGAGCTCATGGTGCTGCTCAGCCTCTGCTTGTCCCCAGGCCCTAAGGGAAGCGGTGCTCAGTAACAGGCAAGACTTTAGTATTTACACACCACCAAGCAGCCATCAGGCATTAGTCTTTGTAGCCTTTTGGACTCCAGTCAACTGAAAGAACAACAGTTGAACAGCAGCATTCTGCCTCCCAAACCCTTGGGCTCACTAATTATCAGCTGCATAGAAAACACATCAAATAGTGCAGTGGCCACTCTAAGGAGGTGACTCACTGCTGGTGGCTTTCCTCCTTCCAAAGCCACCTTGCCTGTTTTGGAGAAAATGCAGGTGATTTATTATACCGAATATCATTGGACGAGTCACCTCCAAGCACATGACTACCACAATGTGCACAGCACCTCAAACAGGAAACAGGACTTCGGTAGGTGACTTGGCATTCCCAGTTATCAATTCTAATTATTTACCCTCTAAAGGGGGAAAAGAAACACCTGTAAAAAACAGTTCCTGTTACTCTGCCATGAAAGAAAACAACATCATATGGCTAATACAGCCAACTTGCAAGTGAGCTGGAAGGCAAAGACAGAAATCTGACATTTCCTTTACAATGCTTAATGCCAGAGCACTCAGGAAAATACTTAGTAACTTTAATTTCTATATGTTTCAGATGGCTTCTGAAAGATTGCAGCAAAAAACTTTATCATTAATATTATGTTTCTATATAGACACTGAATACATTGCACACACATTCAAATCACAGTAAAACTAACCTGATTTAAAGCTCTAAGGCCCTTCTGGATTTAATTATATGCTAATCCCCAGCAATGCATAAGTATTTCTGGCCCTGTTGAGAATTACTTTACTGGAGTATCCAGTACAGTTTCCACAGTTCAACCAATAAAACAAGAAACTAAAGCATGTTTTAGGGAGACACAGGCATGTAAAACCTAATTAATAGTACTGATTTCTGTGCCACAGCTGCTGTTGTACTAGCAAGAAGTAGAAGTAGTCTCTTTTAATGGCAGAAGCCAAAATCTTGTCAGATGCACATTAAGACCACGCCTAGGGTAGACAAAGACATCTAATACACAAGTATTCTTCACAGTGTCCATCAGACTACAAGATGAAGCTTCAGCCTGAAGAAACTTCTAACACTACCTGGCGAACCAGGCACGCAGCTCCCAAACAGCTCAAGACTGCCATGCTTCGTTACCACAGAGTGGAATAATTTATGGCATAGTTAGATTGCAACCAGACATTCCTGCTTTGAAAGAAGGGTTGGTAGTCCAAAAACCAATTCAAATTCAAGTTGGCAAGTGCTTTCCTTAATGCTGTGGCTAATTTAAATCCTTATAATGACTTGCAGAACTAGACAGGACCAGAAAAATATTTGAATAATGAATCTTCCCATTCCACTCTTACTTGTTAGAGTGTTTTGTCCCATATTTCTATGGGCATATCCAAGATACAACAAAAACTTCCAAATAAATTTAAAGCTAGCTTTAAAACGTTCCATCAGTTGTGTGACTCTCTACATTTTATACTTAGAAGTCCTCTAGGAAAAAAGCACATTATTATTATATAAAGGACTGTAAACCAAAACTACGACAGCAGGGCCTGTTCTCACCCTAACACAAGACTATTTTAACCAATGCCTACAGCTTCTCATTTTCTCAGTGAGCAAAAAAAATGCTCAAAGTGGCAGCACTTTCCTTTCAAAGGATTCAATGCAAAACCCCACATCTACTTTAACTCAAGTTAGAAACTCATTTGCAAGGCAGCCTGTTGCACACTCCCAGTTAGAAAATAGTTGAAGGTTAAAAATAGGTACTAAATACTGATCAAGTCATCTTGAAAGTATCTGCAGTATATTGTAATCAAACTCAGCTAAATAGCATCCTTCCCCCCTCCCTCAGGAGATACTGAACCCCCACGTTGCAACAGACATCTTCCATTAGTATTTGGCGGTTCATCAGTCATTTTTAAGTTAACTAGATCTAGTCCTGCTTTAAAAATGTCATTAAGACATTTATTCTAATTCAGCAGAAGACTAGGAGAAAGACTTGCAAAAAATAAATTACCAAGAATTTAAGATAATGCTGAAACACTATCTTATCTTCTGATGGCCCTTATCTGGTGATGTGATTTTGCATTGGGTTTGGGTACTGTTTCTTCCTGCGGTTGGTGAGAAGGGCTGTTTACAGACAGACAATTCTTCTTCTGCAGTCCCACAACCAGAGGACCTGCTGTTCAGTAATACTTTGAGACCAAGCACTGGATCCTTCCAACATTTCCTCTTCAGTTTCACATTGCAGATGAATTAGCTACTTGGTCTTAAGCTTTTGACCCAAGTCAAATTTTCTATTAGTTCCAGGACAGGCCTGAGAAGATGACATGCACACGTGAAGGCTGGCAGGCGTTCCTTCCACTGCTTTTGTCTTTTGAAGTGATACAGAATGTTTCATTACATGGGTGTCTCCAGCCTTTGACATACAGATTTCAAACCTTCCCATGTCAAACAACTTGTGAGCAGGTTGTAATTTAACAGCTAAAGATAAAATTTTCCAAAATAACTGAACTATTAATTTTTAATAAGCCCTTACTCCATAGAGGTTGTTACAGCCAGCTTCATAATCAGGATGAAAGCTTGAACCAGACACTCTTAAGTCTGGAAGTCTTACTTGGCATAAGATAAAGAAAAAAAATCAGTTCAGAGCTACGCTGATACTGGTTGTGGGCACAGAGACTGCCTTTTCCCAGTAATCGTGTTGCAAGAATTTGGAATCATTTCCTCAATAGCGAGAGGAAAGCCAACTCACCACCTAACTCCTTTTTTTATAAAAAAAGGGATTAACATTTTCTTTTCTGGTAAAAGGCTTGCTTTCGTATTTAGAAGGAACTGCTGAGTCCAAATTCAATATTAAAAAGCTATCTACACCACCTGCCTAAAGAAGAAAGACCTTGCATACTCTGTCAAGTTCCTCCAGCTTTTTTTCCCAATCACTTCTGCAGAGTTACTGTTGATCCACTGGCCGCCCACACTTCTCTCCAGCACAGAGGTGGCAAGTTCAGGGGTGCACCCTCACCGCCCCGGCGGTAAGCTTAGTCCAGTTACCAACAACAGCAGGATCTAGAGGGGTTCCCGGCCTAAGGTGAGATCTGAGACAGCCAAGCACCAAGACCCTCAACCTTTGAGGCGTGAGAGCCAGGGGGGTTTGAGGTGGCCACTGAAGAAGAGGGGCCACAAGCGGAGGAGCGATGAGGACCCTAAGCTCTGCTCGTGGTGTGGAGGAGAGGAACGTTCCCCCAGCACCTCAGAGACACCCCCCCCTTGTCTTTCCAGGCTTTAAGGACTTCTCAAAAGCAGGGGGAAAAGCACTGTATTCCATAAAAAAAACCCAAACAGGCATCAAGGAGCCTCAAGGGACTCAAGTCTCAGCTGATGTAATTTACCATTAGCACAGACGAACCCCTCTCCGCCACCAGGTACCGCCGGGTTTCCCGGCAGCAGAGGAGCAGACACGTCCCTGGAGCTCCCCAGATAAGCTCCTGCAATGCCGGAGAACCGCTTAAGGGACCTTTGTCCACACCCTCTTCCCTCCCCAAAAGTCAAGAAANATTTCCTCAATAGCGAGAGGAAAGCCAACTCACCACCTAACTCCTTTTTTTATAAAAAAAGGGATTAACATTTTCTTTTCTGGTAAAAGGCTTGCTTTCGTATTTAGAAGGAACTGCTGAGTCCAAATTCAATATTAAAAAGCTATCTACACCACCTGCCTAAAGAAGAAAGACCTTGCATACTCTGTCAAGTTCCTCCAGCTTTTTTTCCCAATCACTTCTGCAGAGTTACTGTTGATCCACTGGCCGCCCACACTTCTCTCCAGCACAGAGGTGGCAAGTTCAGGGGTGCACCCTCACCGCCCCGGCGGTAAGCTTAGTCCAGTTACCAACAACAGCAGGATCTAGAGGGGTTCCCGGCCTAAGGTGAGATCTGAGACAGCCAAGCACCAAGACCCTCAACCTTTGAGGCGTGAGAGCCAGGGGGGTTTGAGGTGGCCACTGAAGAAGAGGGGCCACAAGCGGAGGAGCGATGAGGACCCTAAGCTCTGCTCGTGGTGTGGAGGAGAGGAACGTTCCCCCAGCACCTCAGAGACACCCCCCCCTTGTCTTTCCAGGCTTTAAGGACTTCTCAAAAGCAGGGGGAAAAGCACTGTATTCCATAAAAAAAACCCAAACAGGCATCAAGGAGCCTCAAGGGACTCAAGTCTCAGCTGATGTAATTTACCATTAGCACAGACGAACCCCTCTCCGCCACCAGGTACCGCCGGGTTTCCCGGCAGCAGAGGAGCAGACACGTCCCTGGAGCTCCCCAGATAAGCTCCTGCAATGCCGGAGAACCGCTTAAGGGACCTTTGTCCACACCCTCTTCCCTCCCCAAAAGTCAAGAAAATCGCTAAAGTATACCTCAGAATTTTATTTATTTTTTTTTAAAAAGAACCACCCACCGGCAGTCGCTCCTCTCGCCTGTGGAGACGGGCAGCCCCGCCAGGACGCGGCGGTGAGGGGCTGCGGGGCCGATCTCCCGCTTCCCCCGGAGGCTGCCGCTC
>VXBL01003491.1:234073-271976 GCA_013400195.1 Aramus guarauna | reverse complement strand
TTTCCCCAGCTGCGGTACCACCAATGCAGTTTAATTGTCCCAAGGAAGTTAAAACTGTTTCTCCTCCTCTCCTGGAACTGCTGCCGGCTGGAGCCGTGCTCCCCACCCCTTCATACCACACCAAGCCTCAAATATTCAGTGAACCAAAGCTTTCCTGGCTGCGCAGACATACTTGTAATTCCTGCCCATGTGAATGAGTAACAGCAGCGTCCGGGGCAGCAACACAGACCCTCGAAAACATAGCAAGCATTTTTTCAGTGCCATTTGAAACTCTTAACACGCTTCGGCGTTGATTTTTATTGTTATTTTCTGTCCCATAGGCATGCCCTTTCCCACCATAAAGTCGCAGAGCCAAGTTCTACGCTGAATTTCTCCGCTTATTAGGCTTGTGAAGCTGGTAGCTATAGCCTCGAGGGCAAGCAGTGCCAGGCTGTGATTAATCTGGCTCCGATCTCCAGAAAAACCTCAGGAATGTTTTTTGGGGGCGAAAGCAGTAGGGTTCAGCAGGATGGCCATGGGCAACCGTGCGGGCAAACCACCCACTGGCTTTGACCGGCCAGTGGTGGAGTTTGTGTGGACGGAGCCCAGCACTTCTGTAGAGCAAACAGCAGCGCGAAGAAATCCGCTGCCAGAAGCAGTGGTGAGCGGCGCGTTTTGCAGGGACACGCAGGGATGTGGGAGATGCAAGGGCACCCATGGGAACTGGGCATCTGAATCTCCGGCCCAAAATAAGAATAGCAAATGTTCAACCTTGTTAAACTTCTTCCTAGCCAATGATTGAAAAAGCAAAAGCTGCTAGCACAAATCCTTGCCCCCAAAATTTCTAATTAACTAAAAGCCATTCATTTTCGAGGCAGCTCCAGCACGGCCACGGCTGTCGGCGCCGAGGGATTACTGCTTTGGCAGGAGCCACTCTCCAGGGCTGCTTGAGTGAGGCTGCGGACCGGAGCTGCAATGCAAAAATGAGATTTAAACCAAGCCCCTGGGTCAAACAGGACATTTCTGGGTCACGGTGATGCTGGCCTCAATTTTCACCCATGTTGCCTGTAGCTGGGCAGATAAATCGCAGAGTTTTGCTCCGTTTCTTTGCTTGCTTTGGGGTGCTGGAGCGGTGCATGGAGGGAGGCGGCGTTCCCAGCCCCGACACCTGGGCTCGCTCTGCAGCGTTTCCAGGACCTGGAGCTCAGAAAGCACCAGCATGGATGGATGGATGGATGGATGGATGGATGGATGGATGGATGGTGGTGGGCAGCATGCCGGGGGTCCACCGCTGCCACTGCCATCCCGACCTGTGGCCAGAGCCTGTCCCACCTCGGCAGCTCCTAAACCAGATTAGGCTGAAAAAGTGTGAACGTCTGTGGGTCGCACACGCTTTGAGAGGCGAATGCGAGGCTAATTAGGCAAGTGTCGGTTGCGGCACGTTTCACACACTTTCCGCCCTGAGATTTTCATAGACAGGCAAAGTTAGTCGCTCTCATTAAATGACTCAGAAAAGACTAACTGGTCTTCTAACGCATTTTGTATTTGGCTTTGTAGCTGGGTGTTTGCAAATGAATGATTCAAAATTTTAAATCTCTTCTTCCTACACTGCTGTTTACTAAATAAAATGAGGTTTACAGGAAGGTTACAGAAAGCCAGGGCTTCTGGAGCGGCTTCACTTTATCTGCAGCTGGGTGTATTGTAGAAGAAGGGTTGGAGGGAACCTGCAGGACGTGGCTGCTCCATCCCTTCACCTCCAAACCCTGCAAAGCAGCGAGTGGGCTCTGTGCCGGCAAGACGAGGAGTCCGGGGCTTTCCGAGCTTCTGGAAAGTGTCGCTGGCTTTGCCTGCAGTTTGCCTGCATTGCTCTGGGTGCTGCGGTGGAGCGGAGGCAGCGGCGGGGAATCGCTGGGAGGACGGGCATTGCTGCGAGATTCCCCTTTGCCCTCTCCATGCCCAGGAGCAGACTGGCGTCAGCAGCGGGATCCAGCATAAATCACTCCAGAACTCTCCCTGCCTACATTGGATGCATTAAAAATTAATTACTTAGCTTAGTTATTTCATATTGAGGGCAAGACTGAGCAATAAGAACCAAATGCTGTCCTCAGATAAAACCATGACATCAGCCTGCGCGGAGCGGTCCGGGAGCCTTTAGGAGCCTAAAGCTGCGCTTTCCCTTTGCATAAGCCCGTGCTCAGCACATCCAGGTGAGCGGCTGCACGCGCTGGGCTGGGTACTAACGCACAGGTTGGATTTCAGCGGGAACATGTATTTGCAAAGTCAAAGGAAAGCCTCATTTTTTTCACCATAAATGGTAAGGAGCAAAATTCCAGAGCTGAATTTACATGTTCTGCTGCTCCTCAACGTGGGAAAAGAATGCTGCGTCCTCCCACGTATCTGCTTCCCATCCCAGGTCTTCTTCCCTCCCTCCGACTTGTCCGTGCAAGTCAAACCCTTTCTGCCATGAGCTAACAGTTAATTATAAGTATATAATAACCTCTCATAAAGAAAGATACATGCAGAAGCCGGGTCTGGTTCCCTGCATGCTTGCATAGTTTTTCTCCCACCATATTTTCCAAATTAATTGGAGCGGCCCATAGTTTTCAGAGGTCTGGAGGGGGACATCTGGCACAGGAATCTCTTCTGCTGCCTAGCAGATAATGATGGGGAGAGAGGATTATCCAGCAGCCAAGCTTGTTCGTGCCATGATGTAGGGTTTGGGGGGATCTTCCTGGCGGGAACGGGGTGCCGGTGCGGGGTCAGCATCCCTGCAAAGGTGCTCGGGGCCTGAGTCAGAGCACTGCTCCGCAATTTCATCCCTGTGAAAATCAACAGGGGATGGACAGTAAATCTCCAGAAAAAGGGGGATTTGGAATCGAGCTCTAAAAGTGTGTTAGGTGGGGAATGAGAAGGATGGTCTTGCAACAGTTTTCTCCTACCAAAATGAGCATGACAGAGAGGGCAATGTGCTGACAATAATTAAAAGCTAATTTTAGACACTAAAATGGGTAAATTCTAAGGTTTCTGGAATCTTCTGGTCCAAGTACAAAAAAGACTTACTCTGTTCCTGGTTCTTCTGCCCCTTTTTCAATGAGACCTGAGCCAAGCCGGTTCATGTCTCCATGCCTCTTTCCTTATCTGAGATTGTGGTAACTCCCAGGCTCACAAGGGCACCGGGAGGGCGAACCCATTGCCACCGCCTCCGAAAAAGCTGTGGTGCCTCCTGGGAGCCTGAGGTTTGGCTGGAAAATGTGCTGGATGCCTCCTCTGCCTCCCTGCCAGGTCCCTGGGTGCCGCTGGCAGGAGCTCGCACAGCCCGGGGCTGCTTCCCCCAGCCCCACTGCCCTCCCGCTGCCTGCTGGGTTCAACCCAATCGTCTTGGTACGAAATTTCAGAAGCACCTCAAGGAACGGTGCTTCAACCCCCAAAAGCTTAAAGGTGATGATCAGACGGTCTCCAGCCCAAGGGTCCTGGCCCTGATGAGCTGGAGACAGATGAACAAAGGCAAGCGGCTCTTTGCCCTTAGGTGGAGGCTGCGGTGATGCAGGTTGTGGTGTTGGAGGGAAGATGGGGCTTTGTCAAGCTGGGTTTAATCATCAGTCAATAACAAGAGACATTTACAAGCTCGTTAGCCGGACAGTACATACCCAGGGCAAAGCCACACCAAGCCCAACGGGAGTGATGACTGCCCCGGGGATCCTGACGCACCAAGGAGTCCATCCAGGCTGTTTGCTGTTTGTCCCCGAGACAAGGAGACACGAAACCCAAGTGAGCTGATCCCCGGCACCGAGGAACACGTCTTTTCAGCAGGGAGCAACCAGGGAGCAAAGCTGGGGCCAGAGGGTCGTGATGCAAACCCGTGGTGCTCCAAGAAAACTGGGTGCACGCTCAGCTGCTTTTACAGAAGGGGGGGCAGCTGGGGAAGGGCAAGATTCGCACCGGGCAGAGGGTTGAGCTAACGTACCAGCGAGCCCAGCCGGTCCCCTGGGCTTGGGCGAGGAGGGAGATGGCATTTGCCACACTGGCATCCTTTCCCCAGTGCCAGTTTAACCACACCTGGAGCTTGCGGTTGCACCAGACAAGCCGGCTCGTGTCCCTGGCAGTTTGAAAGCCGAGGTGAATCAAACCCAGAGAATTCCCCATTTCCTCGATGGAGTATTTATTGGTTGTGTTAATTTGAGGGACATCAACGCCTGGCCACCATGGAGAGCGAGGAACTGCTTCTTATAGAGGTGGCAGCTCCCAGACCGACACCGGGGATGTCCCCTGGGCTGGCAGTGCCACCAGCACGGCCGGGTCGGGAGCACCGTCTGTCAAAGGGTGACACCAGGTTACTCCCTCCTGGGCCGGAGCTTTAGAGCAACGCGGCACCAGCTCCCGGAGAAGAAGCCTCTTGGCATCAAGAAGCACTGTAATTACAGGAAAAACGGGGGGATTTTTCTCGTGTTAAATCCTACCCGTGCCTAGGTCCAAGCGGATGTGAAGGGGATGCGCGGGGTGATAAAGGTCATCAGGAGAGAGTGGGGCTGCCCCCACGCAGACATCGAGTACATTCGTGCTTGGCAGGGCCGTAGGTGGAGAAATCAGCTTTGCTTATTGTGAAACCCCATTCAAAGTGTTCGCAGAGGCACGGGGTTGCTTCATTGCTGGGGTTAAGGCCAAGCACCGTCTCTGCCCCGGCAGCGCAGGGCCGTCCGGGTCAGTGGGAGCCCTGCGGTACTGCCCATCCCTTCCCGGGACACAGCGCGCGTCTCCCGTGCTGTCTGCAGGAGCGGCTGATGGAGACGGGTTACTCTGTTGGCTCTTCTGGATCCCTTTGTAGGAGAAGCTTGGTCACTGGTTTTAGTGATGCACCTGCAAAGACAAAAATGGAGGAGCATCTCCTGGGGACCACTGTGCTCTTGAGACCACTCAACCTAAAGGGTCTCATGCTCCCCGACTCCTTCATTTTACATGGCCTTGCAAAATGGCCTTAAATTTTCAAGAGGGGATGACAGTGACGATTATTAGAGATGTAGAAACAAAATTGTGCGACTCCCAATGTCTGAAACCCTGGTGGGTATGAGCTGGCCCAAGCGTTTCATGGGGAAGAAGACAGAAATCCCTGGGATGCAGCCCAGCTGGTGGCAGTGGGGAGCGTGCGAACCCCGTCCCCGACCGCTGTGCAAGGGCAAGGCTGGGATGGGAACATCGACCCACCAGCAGCATCAGCACCTCCCAGGGAGGAGCACCAAGAGCCTGGGGTACACCGCATCCCCCCAGGCTGCTCACGGGGTGTGTGAGCCCAAGGGCTCAGGGTACAAGTCATGGCCAAGGGGTTTCTTTTTGCTAGGAAAGCCCAAGCCCTTGGTCAACACCGAGATGCCACGATGGCCCTCAGGTAGAAGGACGTTCCCGCTGTGCTGGTGGGACACGAGCCCTCGCGTGTGAAGCACCGCTTCTATTTATTTAAGAGACTCTCCCCAAGTGCAACATAAGCGAGGAAAGTGGCCTGGGCTAAGAGCCAGGGTGCTGGTGGAGGGATCTCTATCTCTCCTCTTCCTTCCTCTCCGGCAGGTGGGAATCCCCCTCCCAGCCCTCAAGCCCTTCGGCTTCGATGCAGTCGGTGACATCAGCACATTCCCAGCAGCGCTCCCGCGGGCACCCTGTTAGCTTTGCACTGAGTCACCCTTCAGCAAACAAGAAAGATAAGAAAATAAATGGCAGCGGTCCAACCAGCACAGATGCTAGTTTATTTTGAACTACAGAAATTATTCATGCGCTGGAGGAGGGATATCAGCATTTCCTCCTCCCAAAAGTCCTTTTTAAAAGTCCCCTCTTTCTCATTGTTTTCCTGCGGCAATCCCCTATCACGTCAAATACCTTCACCGTAGGTACGCTAAAACCAAGGAAGGGCCAAAACAAATATTTTGGTGAGAACTGAACAGAGCCAAAGCTCCAGAGGGACTAGAAGAGATTTTGTTTTATCGGAAAAGCAAACATCATCTTCACGAGCAAAATGCTATTTTCCCTCTTGAAAGTGCCTTATGAAAATGAGGCCAATGCGGTTTTCATTTGCAACACTAATTTGATGAACTCCAGCAGGTTAATGATATTGCAGTATTTAATTAAAGCAGTCGTTAGTCTAACGGAGTCCCTCCTCCCTAGCAAGGGCACGGTGCTTCGGAAGCGCGGCCGACCTCTGGCACCGGAGCCCACGCTGTGGGACAGGATGGTTTTATGGCCTTTACCACCCCGTCCCCTTCTTTTGGTATCCACAGCTGATCTTCCAGTGCCCCCAAGCCCTGACGGGCAGCGGGGCTGTTGGATCTGGCGTTGCTTATCCCCTGAGAACTGAGACAGCTAACGAGCATCCCCAAGATGTAGGTGCACAGCCCCAAATCCCTATCTCAGCCCCATCCTTTTCCAGGTCAGCGTTTGGGCCAGCCCGAGTCTGAAGCGGGGACCTGGTTGCCCACGGGGTTTTCTCGGGCACGCGGTGCCGTCAAGCTGGGGTTGGGAAGCTGGAGGTGAAGGTTTTGCCTTTGGTGCTCGTGGTGCTGGCGTGACGTGGAGGGACACAGCCACGTGCCTGTGATTTCTGCTCTTCCCAAAACTTACTGACACCAAAGAGGAGCCTGAGAGCTTTAGAAATCAGATCGAGCGATAAAAGCCCTGGCAATCCCTGAGCAGTCGTTCTGGCTGTAGCTCTGATTTCTCTCCAGCCTTAACATGTGCCAAAGACAGCGGTTGCCGTTGCTTTTTCCGGTAGGCGCTTCCTGCAGAAAGATCCCGAGCGTGACGTAGCTGCAAAGCGTGAGTCACTGCTTGGCTTACCTGGCGCGATGTCTGCATTCTGCGTCTCCCTATTTGCGCTGCAAACCTCATTTCTGACCTGGCTGTCCTCTAAGTGCCGTGTCGATAACTCTGTGCTAAACGGTACCTTCCAGCCGGCGGGCGCACGCGTGGTGCCGTCTCAGCCGTGCTTCTGCACTGAGCAGGGAAGCAGCGGTGGGAATGCGGACTGATGGAAAGTTGGAAGAGGCCAGCAAATGTCCCTCTGTCAAGCCGGGGAACGATGGCTCTGGATTTCTTCCACGTCCTGAAAACCCTAGGCTTGCCGCACAGGCTGTCCCTGGCCTCTCCGTGGGTTTCTGGGCAGGAATATTGCGCCATCCCCAGCCCTAACAAACAGCGAGGATGCTCTGGCTGGTGGTGATTAGTTTTCCAATCCTGCATCCCTGCTTAGGGATCAAAGTCTTTACCAAACAGTCGTTTCTTCGCTTGGAAAACACACGTTGTCTTTTCTCATTTGAGTTCTCTATGTCAATTAAAGTAGGAAAATAACAATAATCTACTACAAATCAGTGTGATCTCCGTCCAGGTTCCCCATCTCGTGTCACGTTAGCTGCTGCAATGCTAATTGTGGGATGCCTGCCAGGAAACCTCGGGGGGTGAGCAGCCTCCGTGGGTATCCCGGGCAGAGGGATCCTTCCTCAGGGACATTCTGCAAGAGCAGTGCTTTAATTCTCATCCTCAAGTTTTCTCTTCCTGCCATTAAGCTAATAACCGCATTGTTATGTTAAGTGCATCTTCATTTTTGTAGGCACTATCCACGAGGCATTTAACTTGGTGGACAAGAATAACAATCTATTTTAGGGGTGAACCCTCGTCCGTCTGACGAACACCACGTGAGATCAGGACAGGTGCCGTAGAGAAGGGATGAGTTGTTCAGGTACATGCAAGCTTTCATAGGGATAAAGGCGTTTTTGAAAGGGTTCAACCCAAACAACTCCGTAGCAGAGTACCAGAGGATGTCACCCATCCCCGGTGGCATCCCGGCCGCTGGCAATGGGGTAACACGGCTCTGTGGATCCCAACTAACTGGCCCGCCGCACCCCCCAAGGATTTTCCCTTCCAGCCCCTTCAAGTACGTGTAGAAGAAGAGTTTCCTTTGTCACAGCCCAAGTCTGCATTATACTGTCATGCATTTAAAGCATACACGGTCTTGTAATTAAATTCCAGAATATTTTAAGCGCTTCTTGTAGTGATTTGAAGGTCTCGTAATTCAGCGCAGCATATGTTGCTTTTATAGTAAGCTCATTTTCTGACAGCTGCCTGCGTGGGTTTCCCGTACTCTCTCTCTCCATCCTCCCGTCAATGAGCTGCGCGCCGGGCGCCGGAGGAAGGGAGGGAGCAGCAGGGGCAGGTACCATTCACAGGCCGGAGCAAAACATGTTCCCTTCTCTGCCCAGGCACAAAATCCTGACGTTTTCCCAGCGGCAATGCTAAAGGGAGACTTGAAATGGTGTGAAGACTACACAGCTCTGTGCAGAGCGGTTTAATCAGAAAATGGGTGGGGGCTGGCATGAATTATGCCATCTCATGGGCTAGCGTAGGCTCCTTTGCCATGGTTACATCAGCCAGGAAGGGAAAATGAAAGGTGGTGGATACTCAAGTGCTATCTCCTCTCTTAAGCCCAGACGGTTAACAAACCCAGTTTCCAAAGCTGCGTGAGGAACGCTAACAGGCAGGAAGCGCTCGTGACTGTGCGAGTGCCCGACCGGTGCTGGTACACACGCCTCAGCTTCTTTTTTTTTTAATTTTTTTCCCTCTGAAGAATCTCACCCTTGCCTACCAGCTGGTAAACATTGCTACTTCTCCCTGTTTGTTAGCGAGTCTGCAAAGCTAGCAGCTTCGCCTTGGCTCCTCCTCAGGGTTTATGCATGGAGGAGAGCTCTCCCGGGAGCACCCGCGAGGGCAGGGATGCTCCGACGGGACAGGGCACGGTGCCCTTGGAGCGCATCGCTCCAGCCCCTCATTGCCGGAGGCGGCTGCCAGAGCGCAGCAGCGAGGGGCAGAGATGTGGTTCCTCACCGCGATCCCCAACCCATCCGTCATCGAGAGGTGACGGCTTGTGAGGGCATTTGGCAGGGCTACAGTTCAGAATAATCCTACTTAATAATATAATTAATGATAAATAACAAAAATAAATGACCTACCCAGGAACACGACTGATTGCGTGGCTTTTTGGGTACCGGAGGGTGATGCCCCCCTGCATCCACCCGTCCTCCCACGGCCCAGGGAACGGCCTCTCCCACAGGGACACGGAGAGACTCCCTGATGTTAATGCACTTTAAATTATTGTGAAAGCGCCTGGAGCCGTGGGTGAGTGCTTTAAACGTAACTCCAAATAGCACATAAAAATAAGTGGCACTCCCCGGTGTCAACCCAAAGAGCTAAACCGTCGCGTGAGACCCGGGAACGTGCCCGGAGTCAGCCAGAGCACCGGTCACGCTCCCAGCTGAGCATCCTTCAGACTTCAGGGGTTTGGTGACCGCGGGGGAGACCCTGAATCTTTTGGGAAGGCCGTGCTGCTCTCGCCCTCATCGTTGGGAACAAATCCCGTTGTTCTGTTTCTCCTCGGCGGCAGCTGGCTCAGCCCTGCGGTATTCGGGGGCTGCCGGTCGCGGTGTCCCATTTCTGGCGATGGGATGGGATGGGTAGCGCAGCACCGAGCTGTTCCGTGTGAAATTTTCCCATAGTTTGTCAGGAAACTCTTCCTAGCCACTTTTCCTTGGAATGGACCATTAATGCCAAACGGAAATCTGCAGGGTCCGGGCCAGGTTTTGTAACTCTTCCAGAAGCAACACGGGGACACTAGTATTGCATTTAAAAACAAAAGTCAAACAGAAATACAACCTTTGCGCTCCCCGGTTGTATAAACATCGCCTTTCTTTTGCTTTGCACGCAACAAATCTGGTACGAAGAAACCACGTGGACACTGCTACCCCCCAAATTACCTCTTTAACTGAATATCTGCCGCGTGGGATTGCTGGCTGCGTGGAAACTGCTGCTCTGGAGGGCTGGGAAGTCTCTGGGAACATGAAATGCTGGACGTGGCTTAGCCCTCCCCACGCCAGCCCTGCGGGCTCCCACGCGGGTAGGCTTTGCCCAGGAGCGCCTGGGGAAAAGGGAAGAGGGGAGGGGAAAAAGGGCAAAAACTTTCGCACATTTGGGGAAATCAAGTGGAAAAAATCTTTTAGCTGTCAGAGTTAGATCCCGTTCGCTCTCCGGTGTAAATCCACAGGGGAGGGGGTGGGAGGAGGAAGACCTGGGGCTCCCGGGAGCAGCAGGACTTGCCGCCCGTGCCCAAGGCATGACGATCTGCGAGGAAGAACTGCCACCGTGCACGGTATGGGGATAATACCTCAGCCACCGCTTCCAGAAGCTGCTTTTGGTTGTTTGCCTCTGCAGCCCTCACCTCTGTATTCACATTCAGTGGTGGCTAAAACAATAGCTGTTTGGGGTTTTTTTCTGGTCAGGAACCACTCCTGCATGCTGATATTTAAAAATACGTGGCTTGTTACCCGGAGGAGTTCTTGTTGTGTGTGTGTCTGAGGAAGAGAAAAGCTGCGGGGAGTGGGGAGGGCTGTGGATATATTTAGACACGCGTGTGTTTGTCTGCAGATACGTGTCCCAGAAGAATTTTTGGTTTGTACTCGCCTCGGCGCATCGCCTAGGGACTGAATCAGCCCTCGTTTGGGTGAAACGCAGAGGAGGAAGATATGAATGTTACCAGCCCAAGTAATACATTTGTAAGCAGAATAAACCAAGCAAAAAAATATTCCATCTGCCGTGAAAATCCTTGAAACCAGAGCTCAGACTGGGTGGATGAAGAGCAGTAGCTGGGTCAGCACCGGCGAGGGTGATGGTCCCTCCTGGCTCCCACCACGCTGGGCATGCACGGAGCAGCGGCCGAGGACGAGCCTTTGCAAGGGCACAGCAGCTGTGAGGCACGCTACACATACATATTTATGTATATCCATAAAACCTCTATCAACACGAACATTTTCTTCAGCCACTTCGTGAAATACCCTGTTATCATCTTTCTTTTGCAGCCCTATCATTTAGGAGTGTAATATCAGAGGAGCCTGTGCTCAGTGCTGGTTGGTGTTTGGGGGGGAGTGCCCCTGCCCTCCTGCCTGCTGGGGAACCGTGTTCCTGCCCTCCTGCCTGCTGGGGAACCAGTGCCGTGATCACCCAGCTCCTGCATCCCCAAAGCCACCCCAGGTCCTTGGTCCGCAGCAATCCTGGGTACCCAGCGCTCATCACCATCGCTGTCCCAGGCAGCAGAGGCATGCTGCTTCCTGACTAAGGCATTTTGGTGGGGTAGAAAATGCTTTGGCTGTTTTATTTCCTACCTGCTTTCTTCTCCGAGGGAGTGCCTTGAGAGCTGGGTGAGTTTGACCCGTAGTGCTGCATGGACCATCAGTTGACTTTTGTTGGTCTTTAAGCTGAGGCTCATTTTAAACTGCATCTAACGTGCACGAAACGTGTATTTGAGTGCTCTGCCCCGAGTCCCTGCTTTAAATAACAAGCTGCTGAAACAAGAGACAGAGAAGGAAAATGAGTTGCCAGTTCTCTGCCATCCTCTTGCACTGCAGCCCATTGTGTATTTTGTATGCACCACCAAATTATTCATGCGTTAGGTATCTTCACCACATCAGCTTTATGACGAACTCATAAAACATAAATATTCTGCACTCCAGAGGAATTTTTATTGTGTGGTTTCAGGGTACTTAGCAAGAACTTAATCTGGCTCAAGCTGCGGCTTTCTCAGCAGAGCGGAGCTCCCCGGGAAGGGATGCACGGGGGACAGGGACCGGCAGAGCCCGTGCAAGGGGTGGCATTGCCTGCCGTCGGGTCCCTGCTCTGCGGCAGCTGGTCAATAAACCGATAGGTTTGCCTTGTTATTAATGCACTTACCGCCTCTTTTTTGTAGGCAGTTTTAATAGCCACAAAGTTTAATGAGAGGCTATTAAAGCGTAATTGCAGGACATTCAGAGGGCATCGTGGGCACGGGCTGGGCAGGAGCGGGGAAGGAGCTGTGAGATGCCCCCGGCCAGGACAGCAGCACACGGGGCGAGGGAAAACGCCTGGGAAGAAAATGTGGGCAGAAAATGAGACTTGGTGACTTAAGGCAGGGCGTAGTCATTAAACGTAACGGAGGAAATGCTGACAAATCTTTTTATGCATTGGAAACGAAGTGAAATGAGATCTCAGTGTTTTACGGAAAATACATATGTATACATAGACATGTTGTTTGGATGGAAAATGCTCCAAGAATCGCCCGGGTGGGGAAGGCAGAAGGGAGGGGGACAGGCATCCTGGGGGCTCAAGCTCCCCCGGGAAGGGAAGGGGGGGTCGGTGGGGGTGAAGGAGTCCGGGACCACGCGTCGGGCTCGTTCAGGCTGCGGCAGACGGAGCTACAGGCTTTGCAAATGCTCCAGGCGGGCGAGGATTTGGGGTGGTGGTTTTTCCTCCAGCATTACGGAGTAGAGCCAGCCTCCTGCCGAGGAAGCGGAAAGCCTGCGCTAGAAGCCTCTCACTGCTGGTAAAGTCTTCTGTCAATGACAAATGTGCAAAAGCACTTCGGCGGTGTTCTTCAGACCACCTCAGAATATTTTTCTGAGTCTTGTCGGGCTGGACGAAAGCAGCCAGGCTGCCGTAAATGCCTGTGAGATGGGAAGCTGCCCTTGCGGCAGGCACCTGCTGAGCAAACCCGCTTCCTTTGCTGTCCCAGCAAAATCCTGCTCATAAGCATAAAGATGATGCTCCTAAATTAAATTGAGAGGCTTCATCCTGCTCCCTTGAGGCTAAGCGGAATGTAGCATTTTATTATAATTTTATTTTAGATTTAGCAATTTCCGTGGCTGCTGAGCCTCCCCGCAGCAGACCCCCCACCGGGTCCCCGTGGATGAGGTCAAACACACCGTTTGTCATTTAGCAGCTGGGTCTTCAGAAACGCGGGGCGCGGGACGCAAGCCGCTGCTTCTGGGCACAGTCTGCTGAAGCCTCCGACATGTTGCTTGGGCCGGGCACGTGTGCAGGGTACACCCGGGTGGGTTTTATGGAGCTACGGAAAACCACCACTGCTCCTGCCCCCACAGCATCGTCCTCCCAGAGCAGCCCCGGCGCTGGTGGCAGGGGGGAAGGACTAAGGGTGCTTTTGGGGATCGCTTCAAAACCCGGCCGGTTCGGCCCCGGGTCTCCATCTCAACTGCAGCAGCAGCAAATCCCCTGGGTTTGCAGCCCCGAGAGCCCCGAATGCCCCTCGGGATGGGGCGCGGGGTCCCCCGGTGCTGCGGCTGCAGGTGTGATGCTCGGGGCCATCCGTGGTCCTGCCCAGGCTCCCTGGGCCGTCCCGCTCGGCTCACCCGAAGTTGGCCCAAATTCAGCACCGAGACGCGGAGTTCAGGAAGAGACCGCTGCGGGGTGGCACTGATGAAGGTAAGTGCTGGCACTGCTCACTGCATTGGGGTTTTTTTGGCTATGGATGAAAAATCCAGTTTCCTTCCGCCTTCTGTACATCTCCACTTCTGTGAACCTGAATTCTACTTTTTAAAATAACCGTTACACGTGTACGGTGTCCTAAAATATACACCTAACCTACTTTCATCGAGTCCTTTGCCAAAGATGTCAACTTGCAGCTTAAGGAGTGAGGTCTGTGGAGCAGGACATGGCTGGGGGCTGGTCTGCCCCTGGAGCAACCCGCTGAGAAGCAGCAGGGCTGCAGAAAGTGAAACAATGCTTTTTTTATTATTATTATTTTTTTTTTTCCTAAGGATCAAAGCAGTAATTGGAGCTCGTCGTGAAATTCAGCATTTGGGTTTGTTTTTGGGACACATGCAGAGGCATTCAAGGAGTTGTCCAAACCACAGAAGTATGCAAACGCCACTTGTTAATCCCCCGGGAACAGCCTGCCATGAAATTTCTGGGCTTTCTGCCTCCCATCCTGCTGCGATCACCGGCAGTAGCCCATCGCTGGGACTGCCGCCTGTCCGGGCTCTGGAGAGGGTGACAACAAAAAGCAAGCTGAAGGAAAAAAATCGAGTCCTTCATAACCTTCAAAGCAAGACACTGAGAGCTGGAGAATGTGCTGAATGTCTCTCCACAAATAAAGTGTGTGTGTGGGGGCTCTTCTGAGCTTTTTTGTTTCCTCCATCAGCTCTAATGCTGGAGGTCTCCTGCAAACGCCAGCCAGAGCGGTCACCCCAGGAGACCTGGCTGTCGGAGCCCCTCTGTGTCACGCAGCTGCTGGGGGGCCAGTGGCCTCCTAAAAGCTCCATGGCTCCCCAAAACGGAGGTGTGATGCGCCCCAAGCCCGGCTGCAGCAGGTTGCGGCACGGGGAGGCGAGCGCAGCAGAGTTCGATGGTCCTGCACAAGGTTTCAGTGCCAGGCGCGTGGCTTGGGACGTCTGGCTGCCATCGCCTGCCCGGACATCTCTCACGGGTACGTGAGGCTGGTGCTGCTCGTGGTCAATCCGATTTTGCCCTGTGCACACCCCCGGTGCTTCTTCCCCGCGCCCCAGCCGGTGGCACCACCCTGGGGTTCGGTTATGAAGTGGAGCTATGGGCGTGAGGTTGCAACGAGTACGTCTCGTTTTTACTTCCCTCATTTGAAATGGGATTTCCAGAGGTGAAAACACTAATTTCCGAGTATTTTAAGACCCCATTGAAGAGGTTTATGAAGCGTTTTTGCCCAGGCTGCAGGGAAGGAGCACAGCGTTGTGGAGAGGAACAAAGACGTTCAACCTCCAAGGACTGATGAGCATATCCAGAACATGACGGGTTTATCCAGGTCACCTTTTTCATTCGCACCCAGTAAGGAAATTAATGAAGCTCCTGGAGTTATTACCTCTAATTCATGACCTATTAATGGCAATAAAGCTTTAAGAAAGCACAAGAGATATTATGCTGAAGGGCAAAGGAAACAGCGGTGCATGGTTCTTAGTAGTTTATCTTAGTGATTTGGGCTCCCATTTGGGAGAGAGGAATTACGGGGTTTGATCCCTGCCCCAAGGACTGCTCTGCATTTGATTGGGGAATAGCATATGTAATGCCGACACTTAAGAAAAATGATGATTGAGTAATTAAAGGCACACTAATCTAACTTTATTTAAAAAAATGGATGAAGGAAGGAACCGTTACTGTTACAGAGGTAAATGGAAAATGATATAAAACTAGAGCAAAGGTGAAACAAAGGTTAATTGAGCCTGACTTTGCTAAGATAATGGATTTCTTAGACAAAGGAGATCGCATCTGGCTGGACTGCAGAAAAAGCAGGTTGCAGTGGCACGAGGAGAAGGCGGGACAAGGAGAGGGTTTCAGAGGAGGGTGAGAAAATGGACAAGGGCAGGTGACGACCGGAGGAGTGAAGCCATTTCCTTCAAGATCCACATGGAAAGCAACATTGATATTTTCATTAGTGGCCATAGCAATAAAAAAAATGAGAAGAGGGGCTGATGAAATTTGCTGATGGCACAAATTCAAGGGGAAACATCAATAACTAGAGGCCTTGAGGGCTGAAATAAAAGAGAGAATAGGAAATTCGGTAGGGTAAAATGCACTTGGAATCTCACAACGAAGACTTGAGCCCTACAGTAAGAGTGTCTCGGTTCAACATCAATAAGAGTTCTGCCCGGTCACGGGGGACAAAGACCTCCCGGGAGATGCACAAGGATCTCACTAGATCTCATCCGAGATGTTGTACACAACTCTGATCAGGCATGTTCGAGAAAAAATGAGCTGTCTGGGTGCAGGGCGGACTACAAGAACTTGGTGCATTTAATCTACCAAAATCTCATCAAATAAAGCATGGGAAAATGCAACAGCTCTCTGTGAAGATGCTTAAGGGCCAGATATTAGGCAGAGGCAAAAAATGTTTCAGGTCATGGACAAGTGGGGGAACACAATGGGAACTGGAGGAACCCTTTAAGGTCTGAAATAAAGCCATTACAGCAGTGAGGTTTCAAAGACCGAGACGCTGTTTTGGTGGCCAGTTGTGCAAGCTAAGAAGCCGGCTCCGCTCGAGACAGTGGGCGAGAACTTTCTTAGGTTCAGAGCGAGACTATTTGATGTGGTGCCTGCAGTAGTAGAGGACAACATGATAAACCTGAGGATTCATCAAGTCAGACCAGAAAAACCTGAGATCCCGCCACCCACCCTCGTAGTTGATCTGATCCCCGTGTGTGATAACTAACGCGCAGAAGGAGGGGGAGTGCACAGAAGGGCTGGATGTTGTCTAGGATTTTTTGTTCCCACGGTCAGCTGGGTGGAGGTGAGACCACCACCAAGAAATTTGAATAATTGTCTTTCTGAGCCTCCTGTAGCGGGGCGCAGCCCTCCTCCTCCTGTAGCAGCATCCTAAGGGTTGAGTTTTAGATGCCGTGGGTCTCAGTAACTGCAAGATTTTTGAGATCGGGAACAAATTGAAGAATTTATTGGTGATGAAACTACTAGTGATCCGTTGCTTTTTTCCATGTTCTCCACAGCAGCAAATCAGATCAGAGGAACGGGATTTGGAAGTATTAAGTACTTTGGGCAATCAAAGATTTCATTGCAACGTGAGGCTAGTCTTCAGCATAGATGAAATGCCAAGAGCCCGGTCCCGGCAGCAGGACCAGGGAGGTGTGAGGCTCGGAGCCCAAGGCTTGGGCGATGCTGATGATTACATTAAAAAACTATAAACCAAACCTACCTCCTGCCTCCACGCAGTGGTTATCTGAAACCAGCTTAAATGCTGTGAGTTAATAAGGTTGAGTCCTGCTGCTTCGGTCCATTCAATGTTTGTCTCTTCCCGTTCAGGGTGAAAATAGACCCGATCGATTTGCTAATAAAAAACCCTGGTGAGTGGTTGATCACAGTGCCTGAGGATGCGTGCAGCTACCTGAGGATGGGGAGGCAGGGCGGAAGGGTGTCCCGTTTAATTGCACGGCTCCTTTCCCCTTGAAAAACAGCGTGATGTGCATCACCGAGCCAAGGGGCATCCCGCAGTCCAGCGCCGCATTTTCCCTTTTCAGGGAGGAACAGAAACTCTTTATCTCTCCAAAAGTAAAATTGCACACTTAACAGTGGCTATTACTTTGCCTTTGGTCGAAGTTGAAAATCAATAGAAACAGTTTTAAATCTCCAGTGCAAGGCAGTGGTTTTCAATATATAAGCATTCAGCTGATATGGAATCTATATATCAAATACGATGGTACTCAAAACGCGGGCTCCCAGGCTGGCCACGCACAGGAGCACATTTCTTCCAGGTCTCCCCTGAGGGACCACGGAGACAACACGCACAGATAGTGATATTTTTCTTGGCTCTCAGGATTCTCTTTATTTTCCTGGGGGTGGAGACGACGTGGATGTCCGTGGCGTCCTGCACCCTCTGACACACTGTACATCGAAGTGCTCAATGGATGGGGGGGTGTTTCACCACAACCCCCTTTCTCTCCCCTTGCAGGCCGGAGTGGAAAAATAAGCACCAGCCGATGTATTAAAATGCAAAGTCAAATGAAATCCTCCAGTTCTTTCAGCTTCATTAGGAGGGCCTTCCATTTGGCAAATTAAGATGAGCCAATCAAAACCGCATTTGCAAAACACATATTAACAAATCAGTAACTGTAAAAACAGCCATCAAAATAGCTTTTAATGTTTCCAAATTGACTGCAGTGAATGCAGATCATATGGTGCTCAATTGAGTTTAGGAATGGGCTATAATTTCTGCATATTTATATACCAACAGCTGAATTGCATCTTTCAATTTTTAAGCCTGTGGCTTTCAAGCCACAACAATCCCAGCTCTGAAAACTCTTTGATTCAGCCCAAAGCATCCAGCAAGGAGGAATCTCAGCCGTGGCTTTTTTTCCCGATAAACTGAAATCGCAGTGCCGAGGGAAGAGATCAGAGGGCGGAAAGCGGCAGGAGCAGAGAAGGGCTCGTCAGCAGGCACAGGATGCTGGACGCCGATTCCCCTGGCGCGGCTCCTCATCCTCTGGAGATGGGCAGGCGGAGCGGCTTGGTTACGGCTGGCGCGTTGAAGGGACGATGCAACGGGACAGCGCTGCTTGCTGGCAGAGTGCCGGGCCAAACCCCAAATCTAAACAGCCCAGCCGGCTCGGGAGACACAGCGGCAACGCCGAAGGCTGCGATCTGCACCCAGCCCTGCTCCGGAGGATGCCCCTGAGCCCTCGCGAGGGGTATGGGAACACGGAGAGGGTCTTGGGTCGGGATTCGGTGACGCTTTTGCTGAATGAGCAAAACAAATCTTTGCAAACACGTCGATCGCCGCACCCCGCAGCCAGGGCTGCTCCTGGCAGGAGGAGGGGGATGGAGAGGAGGGAAGCGGGGTGCCGGCAAGGGGAAGAGACCGCGCTCGTGCAGGGGGGATGTGCCGGGGGTCTGCAGCCATCGTACGGTACAAGCCTACGCTCAGGTAAGCAACATCTGAGCCCAGACACACGCGTAGCTAAGGAGGGGATTCCTGCCTAGATTTTAAGACCAGAACTAAATAAAAAAAACAGCTGGATGTAATGTTTCTCCACAGCAGAAACATACTGACTGTTCCCCAAAGTGTTATTCTGCTTCCTTGTACAGTCTGACCTAGGATAATAACCACATCGATGATTTGAAATTAAGACACATTCTCTGTCATGCTCGATTAGCAGAGTGCACAGAGTGTCCTTTCATTTGGAATAAGAAGGTAACCCCACTATTCGAATGCTGACAGACCTCCACGAGGAAAGGACTGCCACAAAAGCAAAGAAACGGCCAAATCAGCGCAGCAAGGAAGCAAGGCACGGTCTGGCAGAAGCCTGGGGCAGAATTATTTGAGGAGACAAACCAGGAGGCCGCGGTCTCGGCCAGCAGCTTGCCCACGATGGGAAGAACTTGTCCGCACAGCTGCACAACCCCCAGTGGCCTCCTTTATTATAAACTCTTCCGTGATTTATTATAAATCATACATAGTTAATAATACGATGAGATTCTTAACCGCAGCTCTTGGTAAATATCTGCCTCTGTAGGTACCTGCACCCGGGGCAGCCCGATGTAACTGTAAAAACCCGCCTTTCCCTGCGCTACGGAAGCCCTTTCTGCAAGAGGAATGCATTTATCTTTAAAATAAAGACAACGGCAGCCGTGCCCGGCCGGGATACGACCGTCCTCAGCGAGGGAGGAGGCGGGAGGAGGTTCAGCCCTGGGCAGGATCTCCTGGCAGGTTCTGTTATTTCTGCTCCTTTATTTCCAGCCAGCTCTGCACAAGAGGGATTGCTGGGAACACAACCCGAAGCGTCCATCCGGCTGCGGGATAGCGGATTGCAGCAGATTTTTCGGGAAAAAAGCCGACTCGGTAGCTCTGTGGTGGATGGCCGGGAAAGGGGAATTCCACCTCCAAAGGCTTCCTATCCAAATCTGGGGGTTTTAAACTCTCCAGCCCCAAAAGGAAAATATAATATTTTGATTAAACTTTTGTGTCATCCAAATGAAAAACTTGAGGCACTTTTCTGTATATCTCGTGCCCCAGCTGCTTATTTTGCTTGGTGAAAAAGACCGCAAATATCATCAAATTGCATTAAAAAACTAGGGAAATGTTACCGATACTAATTTGGTGAGAAACCGTGATTAAAAACAGAGGATAAATGCGACCGCGTGCCTTCTCCTGTCTCCTGTTTGCTGGACCAGGCCTCCAAGCAGAAGTCCCATTACGGAAAGACCTTCCTCAACAACGAGCAACGCTTTTTTGCTCACACACCGAGAAACGCGCTGTTTCGGAAGCGTGTCTGTCTTTCCATATGTCAGTTAACACCCCTCCGTAGTTGCCATAAGTTATCCCAGATGGAAGGAAAACTGGAATTCCCTGGGACTGGCAGGGCAGCGCTTGGGCAGCGCAGATGCCTGCACCGGCGTCAGTGCGGCCGTGCGGTTTTGCACGCTGCCTTCTGCACGCGAAATGCAAAAATTACAAATATTAAGCCGGCAGAAAATGTTTCCGTCAAGAGGAATTTCCTCGGCTGGCAGCAGAGCTGGGGGCAGCCAAACCTGGAAGAGTGGCACGAGCCGGGGGTCAGCGACGGAGAGCAAAGCTGGTGCGGTCTGCCCGCTCTCGACGGGCAGCACGCCTCTTTGTGTTGTTTGTGAGTTGCAGGGATGGACTGTGGAACAGCGTGTAGTGTCAGACACTGGAGGAAAACCCCGGGTAAGAAGTCATTTTGAAGGTAGGACCTACGGGGTGCGAAAGGGACGTTCATCTATTTGCTTAGCGAGGGAGTACAGCTTGCTTCAAAACTGCCTCGAATATTTTCTGGAAGTCGCGTTTTAAAAGAGCATCTTGAATTCAGTTCGGGATTGCGATTTTTGCTTTCGTTGCTGTGGGGGAGAAAAGAAAAAAAAAAAAAAAGAAAATCTGGGATTTTTTCTGGGGTGAGGCAGCAGCGGTGTGGGATTGCAGTGGGGGACGAGGATGAGGAGGAGAGGCGGCAGGTCGCTGTCTGCGGGCTGGGGATGCTGCAGGACTGCCTGGCACCTCCGGACATCCCGGGAAACTGAGACAAACCTCCGCTCTCGGCAGCGGTTCGAGGAGGGTGAGTGAAATCCAGGCTTGCAAGGGAAGCCTTTCATTCAGATCGGCCACCGCAGAGCAGATCTCGACGTACTCTCTTCTTTTCCCACCAACTCACCATCAAGCCATCGGGAGTTCGTATCTCTGTCCCGCGCTTTGGCAGCGGCGTGTCCCGTACTTGGAGCACTGCTAATTAACCCAGGGGTTCATTTACCTGCGGTAAGATCAGTTTTTACAGCAGGGCTACGTCGGGAGCGATGAAAAGGCGTCCTCGCTAATGCCGTCTCTAAATGGCAGAGGAGAGATGCGGCGGTCAGGGGCTGCAGCCTGAATCTGGAGGATCTGGCCAAATTCAGGAGATGTTTTAAGCGTGACCCCCCTTCCCCTCCTGTTTTGCAGAATTATCTGAATCTTTGCTGCAAAAATGCTATTTCACGAACCAGCCTACCACCACAGTGGAGCTACCCCACAGCAGAATCCCATCTGCTATGAAAATACTTATTTATTTAAAAAAAAAAAAAAAGGATATTAATATTAATGTCCACATTTGTGTGTGCCATTGGATACAATCAACAATCCCGACTGTACGATCACCCAAGAGATTTTTTGCAATTAGGAGGAATATGGCCAGGACAGCCTATTCCTGCCCCTGGGCATGCATTGCCTGTGAGAGGGGCTCAGGTTTTACACTTCATATTCTTGCAGAGCATCTCCCAGCTGACCGAGGAGCTCTCGAGATGATTTTTTTGCCCCCTTCCAACCCATGAATAATGTAGTGACGGGCAGAGTGTCTGACGAGAGGTGACAAACGAGCGGCCTCGAGCACGGCGCGGGCAGACAGGATGCCATCAGCTTTCCATCCGCACGCTCCGCTCCTGATCACCCCTTCAACAGCTTCGGGCTCGGCTGTTTGTCTGCGAAGGATGGGAAAATATAAACTCGGAGGAGCATCCTTGAATATAAACATTAGCGTTTATCTCCTTTCAGGAGCTTTTGCCACGAAGCGATTGCATCGAAATGATTTTTCATTTCCTATTTGCCCCAGCCCACGGTTCAGATTTCTCTATAAAACCAACCATGCATTTACGGACATTTGGGGCATTTCTCTCTGTTTTACAGTGTAATAAAATAAAATGGGTCCAGTCTTCATCTGGTATTAATGAACGCAGCCCCACTCAACGACCCACTGCTGATTTACACCCGGGGATAACCTGGCCTGACACAGCCCCCCCCGTTGCGTCGCCTTTCCCACCCCTGCTCGCGCGGCTTTATCCAAGGAGACCGGAACACCCGGTCCCTTTGCACCTTGTACTCCTTTTTCTAAACTTTGCATTTCTCTTCACCATCGCCCCGTTGGGTTAGAGAGAGGGTCTGGGGGGCTGTCGCTGTGCTACCTTGCTCACTTTCCTTATTTTTAAGCTGTTTGTCCAACTCATAGGTGCAAGGTGAGTGGTACCAACCGCGGCGTCGCTCATCGACACCAGGGAGGGTCTGGAGCATCCCAGCAGCAGCACACAGCAGTGCTGCAAAGGGGGATGCTGGCACGAAAACCTCCTCCCGAGAGCAATGGAAACCATCAAAGAAATCCTCCGGAGAGGATGTTTTTCCAGAAGAACCATCCCACGCACGTTGACGGCGGTGTGGAGCTGATGCAGCTGTTGGCACACAAGCGCACCTTTGTCTCAGATGCATTTTTCCTGTCTGTTGACTGCCACATAAACATTGACGCATACCAGGAACGTGGCAGCAGATATGACCTAGAAATACCCTTTTTTAAATTTTCCAAGATCTAAGGAAAGGAAAGTACATTTGCATTTTTCAGAAGGGAACTTAGGGGTTTTTTTAAATGCTCATTGTATCTGCTTTCTTAAAGTGATCAAAGCTCGGTAGGTTTATACATGAGTGCATACACTTTTTAGTTAATGCATGAAGAATGTACCTCTTCCATTCATTCAGCACGTTGCTGGAGTGTGTAAGGATGGCTTGTGTGGTGCTTTGCAATAAGCTCCCTTGTTTCCCTGCTCTAAAATTGTATGGTCATGGGTACAAGATGGAGCCGTAGCTCCTGGATGGGTGATGGTGCAGAGGGAGCCGTGTCCAGGCAGAGGGAACCTCCCAAATCCCTCTGGCCTTCCAAAAGCTGGTGCCCGTTCCATTCCTCAGCTCCGCATCTCATGGGCAAAAGAGAATTAACACCGGAGTTGTAAGCAGGGAAAAAAATCCCCTGTGGGTTAGTTGTCTCCAAAGAGGAGTTGCTGCTGTGGGTGGCGAGCAGCAAATCCGAAGGTCTCCTGCTGCAGGGACAATGTGTCAGGGTGCTGAGCTCTCCTGACACTGCTGGAAGGTTGTAGTGCTCCACATTACACACCACTGCTTATCTGCATTTAGAAATGCCTGCGGTTACCCTGGCAAGGCCTCTGCCAGATTTCATTGATGGTTTTGGGGAGGGGAAGAGCATCTGATGGGACGTCGCTCTGTGCCACGGCTGCGGTTCACGCCATCTGCATCCACTAATGCAGTAACGAGATGACTTCATTTTCCCCGCGACATTTCAGATTAAATTAGAGTTGCACTACAGTTCTGTGTACCTCAGAACCAGACCTATTTTTTCTTTATCCTAGGATGACCTTACTTCTGCAGACCAGTGGCAAATCAGCCAGTCTGTTCAGATTCTCTTTTATTTGAACCCAACTAAACTCATCGCATTTGTTGACCGCTCCCTGCACTTTGATGACCGGTGCAGCTCAGCCCTGACCTGGGTGACACATCTCAGATCCCAGCTGAGGGACGAAACACCTGGATGTCACACTTACTGCCCAGGATGTCCTGTTTTCCAGCTTTCCCACCCATAGCTACCTGAGGCAGAGCAAGGTGGTGTCCCCGTGGTGGTGTCCCCATGGTGGTGGCTCCATGGTGGTGGCTCTCACCTGGACCTCAATGCAGCATCAGGGCCAGCAGCCATAAGGGGAGAGGAACTGCTCAAAATCCTCTTGTATTCCTCAACAAGTAATGTCCCTTTTTTAGCAGAAGTTTCCCACCACTTTTGCAGGCAAGTGCCCGGGCGCTGGGAAGCTGATGCTGTTGGGATGGAGGTCCTGGGAGCTGGTGTGGTTTGTGCTCCGGTGTCACCCCCAGCACCGCTCACAAGCCGGGGAGATGCACAGCCGAAGCTTAGCTGAGGATGGCTAAAGCATTTTTCCAAAGCTGGAGGGTCTTGACACCTTTCTCCAAGTAAAGGGCATTGCAGCATGCAGCTGCTTTATTTAATTTCTCAGATGAGCGAGTTGATGTGGTGAGTAAAGGGAAGATCCTCAGTCTGCTTTCAGACGCCTGACGATGTGAGCAACCACGCTCTGAAGGGAAAGCCCGAGCAGCCCGTCAAACTGCAGAGCGTGAGCCCATTGCACGTCTCAAGGGGACAAGGGGAACGGTGGGCAGCCCCACACCCCACTGCCGGGTTCCCCATGAGTAAAGCCGGTGGAAGGTGAGCCCGTGAGCACCAGCTCCTCCACCCGCGAGGGGCACGTGGCTCATTCCAGGGACCAGAGCTGCGGAGGGATGCGGGAACGGCGTTAGGAGAGATGTCCTACAGCCAGTCACAAAACTGCTCCTGCTCCTTAGTCCCGGGAGGTGGATTAACTGACAGTATACACCTTAGTGCTGGACCGAGGGCATCCTGTGCACAGGCTTTTTTTAAACAGAAAGGATAACTTAAAAACCCTTAAGGCCATCACTAGTCGTGGTGAAATAAATGTTCTTGTTTTCTTTCCTTCACTGTTAGGTGCATTACTGATTGTCGCAGATTAAGGTGTTTCGACATGATTGTGATTTAGTCAGTTCAAAATTTATTAACAGAACGAGTTAAATCAAAGGTTGAATTTTAGCAGCGCTTGATGACTAATTTAAAGATTTACAAGTAATTCAGTAAAATATATTATGACCAAACCAGCAACTTAATTACAGATTCGAAGATGACAAGATATACAGGACCTTAAATCAAAGTGCGTAGGTATATATACATAAGGACAAAACATGCAGGTACACACAGACAGACAGAAATATTTGGGTGACGTATGACACCTACGCTCGTGAAGACAAATGTGTATATTTAGACGGACAGATAGGTAGGGAGGTGGTTGGAGGAAGCTAGCTTATAGATAAAATTTCCCTGTTGGAGTTTAGAGTAAATACTGGCAGTGCATCAGCACTCCTGAACGGGCGATGGTTGAGACTCGAGGAGGCTGATGGAGGGGAGATGGTGGTCACAGCCCTCTGCGATCCAGGAGAGCTCAACGGGTCTCGCTTAGAATCACTATTTATAGCATCCGAGATCATTGACTTTTTCAGGTACAAGCTGTGGTTTTTTCATGTCCATTGACTTTTTTTTGGCCTGGCTCGGATGGTGAAATATTCTGGTACTTTCCACCAGTTGCACAGGCTCAGAACTTTTCTGGCATCGCACCCTTCTGGACCACAACCCAGGTACAGGTCAGGAGTGATCGATTGTCACTATTGCTCCCAAACGAGAGCAAGAGCATCAGGACCCAGTACGGATGTACCAGGCTGCTCCCGTTCCCCAGCGAAGCAAGAACCAGGCAGGTCGGGGGGTGCCTGACGTCTGGTCTGCTGCCTCGGCATGTGGGTCGGGAAAGGGGGGGATTGCACCCAAGTACCGAGAGCTCAGGGTGGGGGGGTTGCACCACCACACTGATCGAGCGCTACAATAGATGTGCCTTTCAGGGACATTAGGCCAAAATGCTCGATTTTTGCTTGTGTTAAGACTGCTTCTTGCCACGTGGCCCATTTAAATTCAACAAAAAGGTATTTCGCACACCTGGAGATTTGCAAAATGGCCATTTTTTAGATGAGAATCAAACCCGCGGCTCAAAGAGTTTACAGACCTGACCGTGCACCATTAAAATAATTGGTTGTAGACTTCAGCGGGTGAAAACTGGATATTTCTCTAATAAGAAAGTTAATCCCAAATATCCAAGATGAAATTACTCGAGCCAGACGGCTGCAGGCGGGCAGGGCATGTACTGGCAGGGCTGGTGTGGTTGAATTCCTGGCCGATCTGGCCACCTGGGTGAACATGTCCTTGCCTTCACCAAAGCCACGCGCCTTCAGACGAGAAGGAATTCGCTGCAGTCCCTGCGCAGCAAAGGCCACGGTCTCAGCTGGTCACTCCCGCCTCAAGCCCCGTCCGTCGTGGTCGATGTTGCAGATATATTTTGGGAAAATATCAAGTCTTTGATTAGATGTTTCTTTTCCTGCACTCTGGCTGATGTAATCCAGGGCAAACTGCACTAAATGAGATTTGAGATGGAGGCTATTAGATTACAGGATAATATATTAAATTATTATTGAAATATTATTGCATTATTTACATAGGAGCTGAAAAGTGTAATGAGGGCATCAAACAAATGTAGGCTGGCCAGAGAGGGGCCTGACTGTGCCCCAAGTTAGGCAACCGCACTCGTTAAAACCATCATCATGTGGAATAATCAGCGTTCGGTACGCATCGTTTTTGTTCACCATGCTTCATTTGCAAGATCCGGTGGGAACAGCCCCCGTGCTTCAGCCTAGGCACAGCTCTCGTCGCCCAGCCTGGAGAGCTACCTGGTCAGGAGATGAACTCAAATAACCGTGTGCTATAACTGCGTTTCCATTAGAAAACTCATTTACTATCAGGAAATAGCCAGGATAATTACCATAGTAAACAACGGCAGTAAATATTCAGAAGGAGCAGGGACACCCTCTGAGGCATTTGAGTTGTCCACTGTGTGGGCGTGTGTATATATGTCAAACACCATGGAAATCAACAGCAATAATCTGGTTTAATGATGCAGGTTCTGTTCTTTTGAATTGCAAATCCTTTGCGTCGCACCTGTGCTGTTGATTTTTTTCCCTTTGCGAGAACTGCTCCCATCACCTCGTTCGACTGCGCTTGTGGTTCCTGGGATGCAGCTCCCACTGGTCCCCGCTGGAGCCACGCTGGGAAGAGCAGCCTTGGTAATTCATTGCTGCCGCATCCACAGTGACAGCCACCTCCTTAAGCTGATGTATCGAAGCTCTAAAACGAGCCATAAAACCCCGAGCATCCCCAGTGACGGCCTCGGCGGGGACAGCACTGACTGCATTGCGGGCAGGCACGTGCAGAGACATGGCCCCACGGCAGTCACGGATGCTCTCCACCCAGGAAGAAAATTTTGGCAAACCCGAACCATCTCGTGTAGCCATTTCAGAGCAGATTTGAGGAGGTCGGGAGCCCATACCTGCTTCCCGCTCTCCGCAGGGATGGAGCAAGGCAGCGCTGGGCAGTCTCTGTCTCGCTTCTCTCAGCATTTCCCCACACCAGTGGAGGTTGTGGGGGAAAAAAACCTCGTCCCAGGGTCTTGTCAGAAGCCCGAGAAGAAACATCCCTGGGATGCCATCACAATCACATCCCATTGCCCCAGCTTTTGATGAGAAACAGGTTTTACAATATTGGACTTCAAGCTTCACAAGTGAGAAAAAAAACACCTTTCCATCCATGCTGTCGCACAGATTTTGGAGAGCATGGTGAGGAGCCAAGTCAAAATATTAGCGGTTTTGCATTATGTGACCTACTCACACGGACAGACTCATGAGATGGATGTGCTAAGCAGTGTGTCTGCCCGTGCAGATTAATGAGGTTAATAGCAATGCATCGGAGGAACCGGGGCACTAGGCGTCAGGAACAGAGGTGTTCATCTCTGCAGGTCTCCCAAAACCCCCTGCAGACGGTGAAGCGTCCCATGACGTGGGACACCTGTGATGGGACAGGGAGCGTGCCTTAGACTTCGTGACTTTTCAGCTTACCATGGCCTGAGCTTCTCGGCAGTTTGGGGAACAGCTGGTGGCACCGGGTGGCGATGCTGCAGTGATGGTGATGCAGAGAACGCACCGTCTCCGGCCTTGGAGGAGTTCAAGACCCAACTGGGTAAAGCAACGTGGTCCAGCCCCGTAGCTGACCCTGCTTGGAGCAGGAGGTGCCCTCCAACCTGAATTACCCTATCATCCCTACGAAGGCTGGAGACTCCTGACTCTTACAGAACTCCTCGTGCACGTCTTCTCATCAGGTTGCCCATGACCTCCACACCACACTTTTGAAACGGCCGACATCAGTATTCCTCCACTTCCATCTGACATCAAAATGCACTCAGAGCTCTCCCCGTCTCTTCCTCCACCCTTAAACTGGGTCAGCTTTTGTGCAGCCGCACAGCTGACTGCCTTTCCCTCACCCCCCTGCTCGCGAGGTCTCTGCCCACCTCGGGTCACTCTGGACCAGAACCTTCATACCAGCAAAATCCTTTTGGGGACGGGAGGAGGCTGTCGGGAGGAGCGAAGCACGGGACTCTCTTTTCTGCAGATGTTAATCACAGAGGCTCTTTGTGTTACACAGATTATTAATGTTTTTGTTAATACCTCAAATATTTCACTGGCCAGAGCCCACGAAGCAAACAATAATATTAACATTTCTAGCTGTTTCCCCTCAAACTTTCCAGTTACTTCAGGTAACTAAATATTGTTTCCTCCGCACTTGCTTGGAGAGCAAAGTACAAACTGAGAAACACTGTTTCGTAAAGTAATAGGAAACAAGAAAGAATCAAGAAAAACCCTCTCTGGAGACCTTTCCTGCAGATACCACCATGCATGGAGCTGGGTGGATACTTGAGGAGACAGCAAGTCTTGCTCTTTGGCAGGGCAGAGCCTTGTCTGCTGGCCAAGCCACCGGCACCCACACATGCACAGCATCTCTGGGGGTGCACACCCATGCTGCTGCCCCGGTAAACGCGTGTCCTGAGGCTCCAGGTCGGTTAGCACGGCAGGCCGATCATTAAATCCTAATGATGCTCAAAACATCCCCTCCACGGAGGAAGGACGGACACCGGAGTGCAGGCAGGTACACCAGCAGCGCCCGCCCTTTGGAAACGTGTTTCTTAAATAGCTCGTTACATCAATCATCTCTTTGTAGCGCGGCGTTGACATCTTTCCTTCCCCAAATCCCTCCCAGTGGGTAAAACATGTACTGGGTTACAGACTAACGGCAATTAAAACGTCTCTCTTATAATTCATAACGCTCCCATAATGGAAACAGCAGAAGTCGCTGGGGCACGGGAACCCCCCTGGTACCCAGCGGCGAGCTCTGCTAGTGACATCAGGGGAAACGGGCAAAACAGATGAAGCGGTCCTGTGCTTGGCCGACTCCGAAGAAAAAGAAAACTGTAATAAACTTCAAGGTCAGCACAGAAAAATACATCCGGGGAAGCAGAGGAGGAACACTTGGGCCTTTTCCCTTTCCTCTCCTAAATGGAGAGGGTGTTCACCTGGACTTAGAGGGGATCTGCTCTAAGGAGGGAAAACGCTAGTGAGGAGGAAATAATCACCTGCTAATTGCTCATTACAGAGACCTGGGCTGAGACTGACTCTCCCTGTTACCGAGACAAAAGCGGGGGATTATGAAAGCATGGGTTTACTCATCAGAAATCCCTTTTATCCAAATAATAACTGAAGGACAAGAAAAGAGACACAAACCTAGCTTGGAGCCCAGCGGTTGCATGGCAGAGACTGTGCCATGGCAGGAAAATTTCTGCGCTCTGATGGAGTTAAAGCTCATCCATCCTTTTATTCAGCTTCTCGTGCTAAAACCACCGCCTGGCCTGCTGAGACCGGCAAAGCTTGTGGCAGCGGGCTGTGGAGTAAGACCAGGACAAGGGGCACTTCCCTGGTGACCCTGTTTTCTTATCAGTCGGCTTCAAGGTTTTGCTAATTTTGCGTGTTTTATTTGAGATGACACCCCCTGCGAGGGGCAGCCAGGCAGCCAGCCTGCTGTCCTAAAAACCAAAGGCAAACTGAAGTCTTGGCTTGCTCCTGCTTTCTGACCTGGAGTTGCTCTTTGCTCTTTGGAGATGAAATCAAAACATTTCAAAACTCAGTGTATTTTCCTGATAATACCAAAAAAATTGCACCCGGTCAAATTAGCATCCATTTCGCTGGGACAGAGAAGCTGTTTACAGTTAGACCAGAGCGAGCAATTACCCCGTTACCAATTAGCCGTCGTCCCGGCGGAGGGCTCCGGTTTCCCCACGTTTGTGGCTGGGGCGAGAGCATGAGCATCCCTGGGCCAGCCGTAAGTGCGTGTACTGCTGGGGACGGAGCTGAGCCGGGCTCAGGGACGCCTTGGGTGACAGCCGCGGTGATGTGAGGGGGTGATCTTAGGTGCTTTCCCCCCCCCAGCAAGCAGAGCTGGGGCAGCAGGAGGGAAGGATGGATTTCAGGATCCCAATTCAGGGATCTGGCAGCAAGCCAGAAAACCTGGCACGCTAACGTTTATGTTTGCACGTCCTAAATCCGTACTTAATTACCGACTGAAGTGCCAGAAGCATCCGTCAATACGTCTTTCTCATATCTTTCCTTGCGCTGTTTTCTTTTCTGGGCACTTTGAAGAATAGATCCCGGCTGCCAGCGTTCCTGCAGCTTGAGAGGGAAGATGAAGGTCTGCTGGCTGTGCCCCATGGAAAGCGTGAGTCAGCGCAGAAGCATCTTCTCTGCTGGTGCTGGTAGGAATCAGGCGGGGAGGGAGAAGCTTCCGCTCCGCTGGACCTCTCCTCCAACTCCAGCTTCTGTGAGAGCGATTGTATCAATCAGAGACGAGTGCTTATTTCTTTTTCCAATATCTGTGATGACAAAGCAAAATTAATACATGCCCCTATGAATTTTTCTTTACGACCGCAGAGCTGAGTGCGCTTGCGCAGCAGGTAGGTGAACCCCGAGGCGTATCTCTAAGGGTACATCTGCGGTACGTTGTTTCCTGGTATTGATCAGAAACAGCCTGCTACGGCCACCAGCCTTTTAAAGCAGATCGGTTTGCTTCATTTCCCAAGTGGCCGGCCCGCTGAAGTCGATAGGAAAGCTTTTGTTGATTTAAATGGGGTTTTGATCAAGCCCTAAAGTGCTTCCTGGATTTACAGCCCTTCTTCTGAACAGCAGGTGAAAAAACACCTCAATATCTCTGGCCAGGAGGAAACGCCAACACCATCGGACACGTTGCTGGCTCCCAGCGGCGCGCGAGATGTCCCCTCCACTGGTGGCTGTAGGAAAGTCACTGGCGGCCTCAGCCCTCTCCTGTTCCCTGTGATACGCGGCCTTGGGAAGTGCCGAAAATAGCTGGATTTAGGTTAAGCAGAAAGCTTGCATTGCAAGTTTTTAACTGAAAAATGCCCTTTTTTTTTTATTATTTTCAAGCTTGAAAAATGAAAAATTTCTCTGTGTGTTCCCTGAGAAGATGATTAGATGATGACCGGCCTCTAATATCACACGGTAATATCAAATAACAGGCAAAGTACCAAATCACAGTTTTCAAATGATATATAACTTTTTTACCCAAACCAGTGTTTTCTGAAAACTTCAGCTAGGGGAATTTCCCTTCCAGAGGGGGAAAAACCTTCAGGTTTTTCCTCAATTTCCTTGATATGACTGAGAAGGTGTTTAGATCAACACCGTGGTTTAGAGCTTTATCTACAGGTCTGCAATATTTAGTGTTTGAAGAGGCAGAGCTCTGAACGCTGCCCACCCTCCCCCTTGGTGATACGCAGAAATACGCTTTTCCATCTGCATTGCTTTTTGCCTCAGCCGTGTGTTTAAGTTTCAGTGCTTAAAGCACCGTAAAATTCAGAGTAATGCCTAGAGGTGTAAGAACACGGACGAGGGATCTGCCGTGGGATGCCGTGCGTGCCCCTCTCCTGGGCTGAAGGGAACGAGCAATGGGTGAGAGGAGGGGGAAGGCAGGAGAAAAAGAAGTAAAAGAAAGGAAAAAAGTAAAGAAGGAAAAAAAAAACCCCAAATAAAACAAAACCAGAGAGTGCCCGTGGAGTGATGAACCTCAGGGAAAGCAC
The DNA here is from genome assembly GCA_013400195.1 of Aramus guarauna. Taxonomy (NCBI): domain Eukaryota; kingdom Metazoa; phylum Chordata; class Aves; order Gruiformes; family Aramidae; genus Aramus; species Aramus guarauna. Next base: position 240,710 of record VXBL01003491.1, on the reverse strand, counting down.
AGGTAACAGCTTCGGGCTATTTTGGGCTATTCCATTGCATGGCTTTACACCACCTTAACCCAACCTGGTGCTTCGTTAGTGTCTCTCCTGCCCTCGTCAGCACATCTAATGGACATCGCGTCTTCCTGACGAAGCCTTCAGTGAGAGCAGCCCCGGCTCCCCACTTGATGCCTTTCCTGGCTGGTGTTTGCTGGTCCTTAGTCCCTGCTCCGCTCAGCCTGCTGCCTGGGCTGCACCTATCCTGCCTGGAGCTGTGGCACCGGTGCACTGTGTTAAACAGGTTAAGATACAGCCTGTTTCCAAAGAATTAACGTTATAAATGAGTTGCATTTCTCCGCTGTATCCCAAACAAGCGCTGGGCTGGCTCCACGCGCGGGGTCCGTTGTGCCGGCGTGTGGGAGCTCCAGGTTCTGGGTGCTCCCCGTGCTATGGGGGAGACCCGCCGTAAGTGTTGCCCAACTTCTGAAGCTGAATTTTCAATAAGTTGGTGTTGGATCTGTGCCCTGGGCAGATCTGAGGGGGGAGATGTCCCTTTCCCGGTGTGGTTCAGAGCACAAGGCACACCCTCGGTGAGCCGGGGCAGTCAGGACAGCGCGGTGCTGTGAGGGGGTGACAAACACTTGGGGCTGTTCCCTTTTAAAAAAGAAGGAAATTGGTGTTTTAAAATCAACTCCTTCTGGCCGGGATCAGGCTGTATGCGTTGATGCACTTGTTTGCTCAAGTCTGTAGAGCTCGTTTGGGTCTCCCGGTGCTTACAGAGCTTTTGGAGGCAGCTGGGAGAGCTCTGGCAGCTGGGGGGGGGCTTGTCCTGCTGCTGATGGAGGGTCCGGCTGGTCTGCTCGGCCACCGACCGATGCTCTGAGCCTTCTCGGGCCAAGCCAAAGAGCTGGCAGCACTGGACTTCAACCTGCACCCTGCTTGGGTCCCGTCCAGATACCTGCGGAGAAGCAGGCAAGTTCTGGATTTACATCCCAAAATTCGACCTCACATACAGTGAGCCCTAAAAATCTTGATTATGTAAAAAATGTAGCAGAAAACCGGTTTAAACTGACTCCAGTAGAGCTAATTAATTAATACGGTAAGAAGTCAAGACAAGGGAATTAGCGGTAGCTTTGGGATAAAACTTTAAAAGTGCTGGTGTGCTGATAACACTTAAATTCCCTGTAATAATCATTATAGGGATGCTGTAGGAGGTACCCGGGTCCTTCACAAACTGTAGGCGGTGGGAAATAGAGCCCTAAGTCCCTCTTAACCTGGCTATAGGATTTCAGTTTCCGAGTTGCTTGGGCACACTCGAGAATTTTATCACTATTTTGTTATTATTTATTATTTCACAGAATTCACCTCTTAAAAACCGAAAGGACGCTGCTTAGCATCAGATCCTGTGGATGACTCCAGAGAGCTGGCAAGGGTTTAGGTAAAAAGCAGAGATTCTTATTTTTCCCAAAGCTCGCCTAATGCTTTGGTAATGTGTAGCTTAATGGTTCTGATGAGAGGCAGGGGAAATCGATACGGCCTGCATTAATTTCAGTTGCTCTTTAATTATCCACTACGCAACCTAAATTACATATTCCTTTCTCTTCTCAGCTTCTGTTACCTCCTAGATTGAGTGCTGAACACCACAACTGGCCGAATTCATGTGGCTCATAGTATTTTTCTGAGGGTGGTTCTGTAGGTTTTTGAGCCTTTTGCGATAAAGACTCTTGCACAGAGTCAGGACAGGAGTGCTGAGGTTCTCCTGTGGATCCGGATGCTGGCTGCGGCGTGCGCAGCAACTTGAGGGTTAATATCCCTGTTCCCACCGTGCTGCGAGTATGATGTTGACCAACAGTTCCTGAATTATTTGGGTTTTGTCTTACATGGAAAAATATAGCATTAAACTGGTTGGGAAACATTTTGAGCCACTGAGGACTGTGCGGTAGCTGGTGAGATTCCAACCTCGGGACGTCGTTGGCAGATGCTGCATTCATGCCAACGCACCAAAACCATCTAAACCAGCAGGAACGAACTCTTGGGGAATACCAGGTGAGCGTGCAAATTCAGCGCCCGCACGGCGTTTTGCAGGGGTGGAAGGGCGAGCGGGCGGTGCAGGGCAGTGGGAGGCTGGTGGGGTGGCACTTTGCTGGGGAGAGACGTGACCATGTGCTGGCCACGCGTTTGAGCAAATTACAGTGACAAATTACGTTCCGCTCACCAGCGTGGTCTGAAAATAGATGGTTTCTGTACGTCAGGGGTGCCCCATGAAAGAGAAGGTGAAGCAGTACCACACCATCGCTACGGTGCCCTTCACAAATACACATATACATAGATAAATGAAGGCAGTGGGAGAATGCAAAGCAGGGAAACGCGCCGATGCAAATAGGATGTGAAACGTTCTCGGCAGGTCTCGCTCGCAGCAGCGTGGGAACGTGTCATCACCGCTAGCCCTACCTTGTCAGGAAAGCCTGCCGAAACCGCGGCTGGCTGGGGCCAAGGGGAGCTCAGGGCTCAGTGGAAACAGGAATTCAAGGCTTCAGCCAGCAGTGTGTCGTCGGCAGCGGTCGCAGGTGGGAACCCCGGTTACAACGTGATGTTGGCCGCAGACGAGCCCCAGCCGGCCCACCTCAGGGTTTCCCAACAGCATCTCTCCGCAGCGAGGCAGAGCCCGGCTTTGCCGTTTCCTTGATTGCTCCCGCAGCCAGGTTTCCCAGCTGCCTGTTTTGAGCGGCTCCTTGCAGGCTGTTATTTGCGGAAAATAACCAAATGAGATGCTACACGCAGCGAGCAAAGAGTGGATTGACTCTTGCATGCCGGTCCTGGCTGGGGTTCAGCCTTACGTTACGTCCGAGATCATCGGCGTGGAGCTGAAGGCTCCGGGGAGAGCAGGGCATGGAGCAGCCTCTGCTGCCGGTGGGTTAAAGCCGGGTGATGCAAAGACCTTGGCAAGGCATCAGATGTGGCATCGAACCCCGAAAGCTCAGGCAAAAGGACTTTGAATCCAATCGCTTCCCGGGACTGAGCTGCTTCTCCATCCCCCAGGTGACTCGCTGGGGTCTGTTGGGTTTTTCCAAACGCCTTTCACAAGCCGAAGCCGGCAGGATTCGCACAGCTTCAGGCCTCTCCAGAGCATCGCGCAGCGCTTGCTCCATTCAGAACCTTGTGGCTATGAATTTGCATTAAAGTTCTCACACAAGCCCAACCCAAAAGCCATTTCCATGGTCCTCAGAGGCTACCGGAGTGTTTTCCAGTAAGGACCTGGGGTGCTGTATTTTTTTGTGCCGCATTTCGGCACGCCGCATAGTTCCTTAATTTTTCCCACTTGTTCTTGAAGTGTCAGTGGGTGTGTTTGCTTTTAGCTCTGCCTCTAATCATTCGTATTGCTAATGACCGACTCGTGTATGCTAATTAGCATCCCGTTACATCAATGTATATTTTTACACGCATCCATAAAACGATCCATGCTGTTTAACACGTTCTGTGCGAGGATATCCCCAGAAAGCAGATGCGGGGCGCGTGGCGGAGGCAAACGTGAGATGCCAGCCTGAACTGTGTGTGGGAACAGGGCGGAGATGATTTATCTCTCCCTCAATTGCTAAATGACCTTGCTGATAGCAACCATTAGTTTTAGAGCGTTAAATTGCAGGAGACAATACGTTCAGCGCTGATACGACAGGGTGTGCTTGATAGGCTGCGCCGAACACACGTTAAAAAAACAACTACAAGACACCGAGACAATTTTTCAATTAATAAATATAGTAGATGCCCGGTGCCTGAGAGTGCAGCATGTAAAAGGTTGCCGTGGCAGAAAGCAGATGTTGGATGCTTAGGAAAATTTTTTTGCAATTTCTAATCCACTGCGGTATTAATTTCCATAAGCATTTTGTGGATCCGAGCTCGCACGCCCTCGGGGATAAATCAAAGCCACTCTTCCCCGAGTTTATCTTGGCTGCACAAATGTTTCTGAGCAACTTGGGGTTTGAATTTCTAACGGGAAAGCTGTGGCGATGGTAGGGAGGTATTTCTGGGGCGAGGTGCTGCTGGGCACGCTGCCGTCCTTCCCGCAGGACCTTTGCAAGTCTCCCGCCATCGGATGTTTAAGGTCAGCTCAGAAGCGAAAGCCAGGAGAGGAGACAAGCGAAGTTTTGAAGATGCTTTGGGGTCGTCGCTGGGAAAACATCTACAATCCGACCTTTATTTTCTGCCTGACTCATCCCCTTAGGGGTTAGGTTGGGCTAATCCCAGTCCTGGACCTTACGAAGACGGGCGGGAGAGGCAGAGCTGCCCAGGTGCCGCGGCGCAGATGGCACCGACCTGCCCGCCGCATCCGCTCCCCGGCTCCCTCGGCTTGTCGCGGGTCTTGCCCAGCATCCGGGTTCCTCCGCGGGATCTGGCATCCAACGCTCGTCCTGAAACCCCTGATAATTAAAGCAGGTTTTTTCTCTACCTTCGCCTTGCTAGCTCTCCCGTCTAATTTTAAATTTCATCCGTAATAGCATCTTTTCTCTGTTTCCTCCATGTGTTACCACATGCCTTTTTCTCAGTATTTTTTTTTAAATTTAACACTGACTCTTATTTACATGTGTTTTGAATAGATGTGAAGTGAAACTTATGTCCGGAACAAAAACATTCTATAGAATGCAATACGTAGACGCCTTGTAGGGTACACCCTAGTGTGGAAAGTTGCCCAGGAAGAAGCTTTTAAAAAAAAAAAAAAAAAAAAGCAGAATAACCATCTCAGAGAGCTGGCTGCTGCTTGTATCCATGAGCACACTGGTTGTTTTGGCAGGGAGGGCTAAATTAGCTGACAGTCAGCAACTGACAAAATAAATGACCCCTGTCTATTTAATTTTAAAATAAATAAAGTATTAAACCAAAAACAAAACAAAACCCCAAACAGAAAGAAAGAAAGAAAGAAAGAAAGAAAGAAAGAAAGAAAGAAAGAAAGAAAGAAAGAAAGAAAAAACAGACCATGAACGCTGTGATAAAATAACATTTCCGAAGTTTGTCTGGAGTGGCACGTCAGGAAAATGTTGCACAACAAGCATCTTCCTCTCGGTGTTGCAATCCGGTCCCCACCCAGGGCTGGGGGAAGCGGGCGCTCGGCCGTCGTCCCCCGTGAGCCGCAGTCCCTGCCCGCCCACGGCCGGCCCCGCTTCTTTGTCCGCAGGGAACAGGCGTTGGAGTTAGCTTGGTGGTGACCTTAACTCACTTTTTTTTTTTTTTTTTTAATAGGAAGTCATTCTAATCGTACAACTGGCAGGTCGGAGAAACATCCCCCAGCTGGAGGCTGGCTTGACAGAGTTATGAATTACAGATGTTGCCTGGGCGAGGAGTTGGGTTTCTGAGCGGGGCGAGGAGTCCCTGGGGTGGGCTCCGGAGCAGCGCCTGCTGCTTCAGCAAGCCGACGGGGAGAGCTTTTTTATTTTCCACTCTAAATGAACTTTTAACCATTTGGGGTTTGCCCTGTGTGTTAAAGACCAGTAACACAAGCCAGGCAAGGATGAAGCAGAAGAGCCGGATCCTTGAGTAGGGCAACTGCTTTGCTGCTCCCTCTCTCTTCTCGGTGCACAAGCGAGAAGTCCTACAGAACGTGGCTTCAGGGCTCGGGCATCTCCCCAGCAGTGGTAGCAGTGGTAGCACCAGTGGTAGCACCTTATTGTCTGCAGAAGCTGTTAGCCATCAAGGACTGGAGAAAGCAGCGTGCTGAAAAGTATTTAGTTTGTAATTATTATAGTTAAAAGCATTACAGCTATAAGGGTAAAAAGGGCACTATGAAATATTGACTTTTGGTCAAATTTTACTGAGGCCAAGTCGAAAGCACAGTGATAATTACTGCTTAAATCAGCTCCACCAGTCCCAGCCTGCTGGAGTTCCAGCCTTTGAGCTAAGCTTAGCTAAGCTGAGCTCCGTGGCTCTTTCCACCCCAAGTGTACAGTCTATGGTCTGGAGAGCAGCGGTGCCGTTACCCCTGTGGCCTTGTCCATAACTCAGTGTGGGTGACTAGACCTTGTTGCCACCTATACGGCACTCAGTTTTTAGAAGGTAATGCTGTATTTGTTTTGGAGTTTTGGTTTGGTTGGGGTTTTTTAATTTTCATGCACAAATGCTGCTTATTAGTCTGTCCATTTTATCCCCAGAAGCTAACTTTGACTTCTGGAGATCAGTTTGCTGTTGAGAAAGGTTCCAAGTACCTCCACGGATGTACTCCACTAGATGTATTTTTACTTGTCTTATGCCTTTCAGTGATTCCCCTTAATTTTTATTGTGGCTCCTGATCCCTACTTTACCTGACGTCATTTGTAAAACATGACAATTCGTTAATCATTCTTGACGGATCATTAACACTCAACAGAGTTGGTGCACGTGACGTGCACGCAGACCTGGGTTTGCTCATCCTGAAGAAGAGAAGGTCAAGAGGGGCTGAGGAGCGTCCTGTTGTGCCTGGCTGATGGGACGTGGTGGAAGTTGGGGTGTCGGGACCGTCACGTCTCACGTGCCCCTTGGCAGTCCAATGGGGACACGAGACACATCTGCTTCTTGCCGCTCAGCCCCACCTTTGGCAGAGCCAGGCAGAGGAGGACAGGCGGGCGGTGAGTGTCCCAGGCACCTCTCTTCCCCGGGCGTTCGCAGGGCTGGGTGGGACAGCCGCGGCGCTGGA
>VXBL01003491.1:218450-232303 GCA_013400195.1 Aramus guarauna | reverse complement strand
TTTTTTTTTTATTTTTTTAAGAGATCTGGTTGAAAGCTGCTTTGGAAAAGGCGGGTGAGAAAAGCTGCTGGCAAAGGGCGATGCTGAGAGCAGCCTCCGGCCGAGGTGGGTGTTGAGTCTGAGCGATGCCCCATCAGATGCTGGGGGGGGGATCGGCTGCCGCTGCCTGCCCTGCCTGCCCTGCCTGCCCTGCCTGCCCTGCCTGCACCTTCCCAAAAGGCGTGAGACGGCGTGGGGTGGCTTGTGACCCGTGGGATGTGCTGGCCCGGGGCTGCGGGAGCCGCTGCAGGGGTAACGGCTCATCCCCACACCGAGGAGCGAGGAACGGGATGCCACGTGCCCTCGGTTGATTCAAAACGCTCCAAGATAACACGCTTCTGCTGGGAAGCGAAGGACTGCCGCTCAGGGAGCCAAGAAAAGCCATCCCTGTCAAAGCACCTGCCTCTCTGGGAGTTGGTTCTGGTTTCTGACAAAACCGCTGAAGGAGTGAAAATGAGCCAAAAATGGTGGCGAGGTTTGAGGCGTGGTACAGCCGGAGCCTGCTTGGGGGTGGGAGAACGTGGGTTCCTCCTGCCCGGTGAAGCCTTTGCACTCTGCTTTACCCAAACCGTTCTTTTCCCAGAATTTTGCTGTTACTCAGACCAAGCAACACGAGGCATCGCTTACAAATCCGAGTGTCCCTGCAAAACTACCTGGACCGGAGGGGTTCCTCGTACAGCACTGGGAAAGCCAAAATGAGAGCAGGGGGATATAGGAATATTCCCAGCAGCCCCTTGCCTCCATAGCAAATCTCCCTCTTCTTCATTTCTCTAGTCCGTCTTTATTTTTGTCCACTTTTCTGTACTTTTTTCTCACGCTTGCCCCCTCCAGGGTCTGAGCCGGCTGCAGCCTCTGCCCGGGGCGGCAGAGCTTGGGAAGGGGGAGGAAAGGTGCAGCAGCCCTGTGGAGTGCAGCTTAGAGAAAAGGAAAACACTTCTTAAGAAATATTATAACGTTAAATGACCCAGACACAGACGAGGGATGGCGGTTGGGATTTTTTTTGTTTTGTTTTGTTTCCCTTTAACTTCCCTCCAGTTGGCCCAGAGACCCCTGGCAGCAGCTGGAAACCAAAAAGGTTTTGAGACCGAGAGGCACATGAGCTCCAGACAGTTTGATTGCTCAAACATTTCTCAAAGATTAGCTTTGTCAAAGCAAGCACCGGGGAGGATAAATCACGTGGATTGAGCTTAGCTTCATCCAGACCGTTCCAGAAAACCACTGACTCAAAAGCAGCGCGGAGATGGCAGTTAGCTGAAGCTGCAATATCACGCGCGAAGGCGTCCCAAGTAGATCCGGAACATTTCTTCTGTGCGGTTAAAATACAGGCAAAGCACTTGCCCTGTCCAAAAAATCACTGGCTGCGAGGCGTCGTAGAGATGAGCCAGATGTTCCTCTGGTTTCAAAAGGTCATTAAACAACTATTTTTACCCAAAAAAAAAAAAAAGAGAGAGCAGCTTCGAGAAGCCATCCATTTTGTCAGTGCTGTTTGCAAAACCTAGGGTTTAAAGTTAAGAAGAGAAAAAAAAAGGTACAGCAGTCATCTTGAGAGCATCTGACCGTGCACGTTTTCTCATCTCACTGATTTTTAAACCCTCTGGCTTTGAGCAGGAGGAAGGTCCCTGCTTTGCTTCAGAAGAGCTGCCGCTTGTGCCCAGGGCCTGCTGGGGGGCTCGATCCCCCTGTCCTCCGCGCTGGGCTGGCCGCATCCCGGCGGAGCGATTCCCTGAGGGTGAGCATCCGTCCCGCGCTCCTTGCAAACCGCTCCTTGCGAGAGGAGCCGTGCCAGCCTGGTTTGGGTTAGCGCCGGTAGGAATCCCTCCTCTGGCTGGGGAGGGTGGCCGGGGTTAAGGTTCCCTCACCTGGGGTTCGTCCTCACAAGCATTTTCCAGCCCCTCTGCTGTTGCTTTCTATGGATTTTGGTCTTATTAAACGCGGTGTAAATATAGCGCGGCTCTTCCTTTGCTCCTTCAGACTCGGGCCGTGAGGTTTTCCACGCGGCCAGGTGTGTCAGCGATCCGGTTTGCCTCGGCTTTACTTATAGCTGCTGTCTGCCGCTGCCCGTGCCTGCGCCCCGCGCGGGGTCTGCCGGCTGCGAGCTGCCCTCGCCATCGTCAGAAACGTGAATCGGCCCCGGGAAAGGGAACAAATGCCGGGGGGGTGCTGGGGTCAGCCCCGGTTTCCCCACCCGGCACGGTGAGAGGCAGAGGACGGATCCTGATGGCTTTCGACGGGGGTGCAGAGCGCGCTCCGGGACACCGACGGTGTGAGTTTGCATCTTGGTTTGCTGCTCACAACCTCACCAGAGGTCAAAATCTTTCTAATTTTTCTAATTTTTTTCATGTTTCTGATTTTTCTAGTTTTCCCAGGTGGGGAGCACTGGCAGAGCTCAATGAGTCTGTAAGGTTTGGTCAGGGATAGAGCGACTTGGGGTTTTATGCAGATGATTTTTAAAAGATCTTTACACACCTTCTATGCACGCATTTCTTTAAAACCAGTTTCCATACAAACCTTCATTAACACCTTTGAAGGAAAGATCATTGATCCCAGGTGCACAGGTGAGATAAAAAATCTGAAGACCGAAGAAATTATTTTTTACACAGAAATTGTAAATTTTTTTTTTTTTTATTTTTTTTAATGTGAAAGAAGATACTTGATTTGCCCAAAACCTGGGTCTCTGAGAGTCCTGTGGTGAGTGTGTTTGCAGTGGAGCTCAAGATGACCCGTACAGGAATTTACTGCCCTTGGATTGATCTGGTCAATAAATAGCCACCGGCGGCCCCTCTCATCCCACAGCAGTGCCAGCCGCAGCCAGACATGCTGCAGAGAGGGAGAGGAAGAGCCTCTTCTTCCCCCGGCCAGAGGTTTGATGCCACATCCCATGGGACATCCGGGGACCCGCTCCCTCGCTCTCACCCAAAACCAGCCCCCGCATTGCATCCGCCAGTGTTTGCTCCTTGCTGTGATGAACCTATGGAGTAACACCAAAAAACCCCCAAAAAACCACCCAGATACCTACTGGGAAATAATTTTCCGGGCGATGAGATAAATAGCTGGGTTATATCACCGCGCGTTTCAGCTTAGGTAGAGATAACTGCACAAAATGAAGGTAAATAGCTTGGAGACGGAAGGAGGTGGCAATCACGTCAGCACTAACCCCGCAACGTCTCGTGTTCGCGTGCAGCGTCGCTTGCGCAGCAGCCCCGGGGCTGGCGCGTAGGGACGCGCTGGCCCGAGCGTAGGGGTGATCAAGTGGTGTTGGTTGATGTGGGGCAAGACGGGAAATAGAGGAGGGTTCTGGCAGCACAAAGGCTTTAAAATTCCCGGGGTGAGGGCGAGGAAGAGCCGTGCTGCCAGCATGGCAGTAGCCTCAGGAGAAGCAGGACGTGCCAACGGCTCCTTCGTGAGATTGCTGTGGCAGAAGAGATGCAAAAGGGCAGGGCAGCATTCGGGGAGGAAAACACTAATTACACAAAGAGCACGTGAACAGGAAGATAGAGAAGAGAAAAATTATCTTCTGCCCTGAGGACTTTCCGTTTACAAAGCGAATAACTATCCTGAACTCCCTGGGAAGAGTGGGAGCATCACTTTGCAGGTCCTGCGTCCTGGCACGGACTCGCAGCTCTCATGCACGCTTGGCCAAGAAATCCTTTCCGACGTTTAGTTGCAACGATGCTGCAATGATCGGTCCTTATACAGGGCAGAAACCTGACAGAACTAACTTAAAGGCAACGTCTGTCTTTTTTAATACGGTGTTTAGGCACCGGAGATGACCTGAATAGGAAAAGAGAAGAAGATCTGTATATGGGACAGACAGATTTTCAAGGACGGGCTGGGATTCACCACGCTCGCCCCTGGGAGAAGCTCCAGTTAATTCAGCAGGGCTCCTCCTGGACCTTACTCACACGTCATTCCCGCGTTGGATCTGCAGAGATCTTTTCATCGAATATGAAAAGAGAGCAAAGAGCTCTATATTTACGAAGGCTTGTACTGAAATGTAAGAAATTAGTAGTTTCAGACCAGCTGCTGCCGAGACCTACATTTCTACAGGGAGGACATGCGCAAACGAGGAGAGCCCAGAAACGCGTGTTCTGCAGGGTTAATTTTAACATCCTCGTGAGACCCATCCTCAAACCACTGCTGAAATCCAGCTGCAGCATCTCCTCGAGGAAAGAGCAGCAGAGACCGGCCGTGGTCACCCACCACCGTGGCTGCGGGAAAAAGCACCGACCGTAACGCAGGCACTTGCTTAAAATCTCAGCAAAAGAGATCCAAGGACCAGAGACTTACACACACATATACATGTGTGTATATTTATATACAGGGAAATCTTGCCTGTGAAGCATTTGACGAGGTGGTTCGTTCCTTCTGGGAACTAAATTCAGCTTATTTTATTTGCTTACTCTTATCTGTTACATTTAGTGCTTGGCAAATCGCAGAGGACCGGTCTCGTGGCGTTAGCAGGCAAATAACAAAAGATGCTTTAATGGTGATGCAGCCTAGCACAAGGCAGGGAGCGATGGAGATGCAGCAGGGGAATTGCTATTGTTTCTGTAAGGAAGGTTCTGAGCGGTCTCGTGTTGGAAAATAGTTGGAGGTATCTAAAGGTGAGGAATACGTAACTGGGATTTGTCCTTTGGCTGGAAGAACCTCTCCCAAATAATTCATCGTTGCTGTATATAGACTATGATTCACGCTGGAGGAAATGATGAATTTCAGACCACACTGCGCATTTTCCTCATTCCTTTTTATATTGTTCGGTCAAACAATTATTCCATATTCTTTGTGTGAGCTGTGATGAGAAAATAATGGGTGATTGAATCATTTCCCCTTATCTTCAAGCTATCACATTAAACGTGTGCCCAACTGTCTCAGAAATGACTTACTGCGTCCAGTTCCCGCACGTATTAAAGGAGGCACGGTAGGTTCTGGGCGGCTGTTTCAGCGCACGCGGGTTTTTCACCACAAATCTCCCGTTTCAAACATTTCAGGAGCGTTCCAGCCCAGGGAGGAGCCCAGCCTCCCGCTGACTTCGCTAACGGCGAGAGCTGGAGGATTTCTGTTTGCAGGGACTGCTGTGGTACCCGATTTGAAGAAGTGCACGACTGCCTCGGTTTGCAGAAGATGTCAAAAATTGACGGAGAAAAGGAGAATAATGTAAAAGGTGGGAAGAGCTCGCTCGTGTTGTTCGGAGAGTCAAAGGTGCTTCACAGTCATCAGAAAATCACCTTCTCGCCCTTTTCTTTGGCCCTGGGGAGGAGGGGAGCGTCACGTGTGGCATCGGCGGAGAGAAAACTCTTCCTTTCTTTTTCTCGCCTTCCTTCCCAGTCTATTCCTGAAGCGCCGGAGCCTTTTCCCTGCCAAGTGCCTCTTCGGAAGGACATCACATCCCCCCGTGAACCCGACCAACACCCCGCCACGGACATCGTTTCTGGCTGCGCTTAGGGAGAACATAAGAGACTGAAATATCCCTCTGGAGCAGCTCGCTTGGTCTCTTCTTAGTTAGCTTGTCTTAAAATCTACTTTTTGGGGGGTTGCCATACCCTTTATTTTTTCCCTCCTTCCTCAGGAGAGCTTATTTGCTCCGGCGCTCCTCCCAGCTCATTTGTCCCACACGTTTGCCATCCCCAGCGTGTACCAAACGCTTCTGCGCCTCGTAGGCACTTCCTGAGCTTTGCAATTACACCCCTCAACTTTTTTAATCCTTCCCGGGCACCTCTGCAAACAACTCGCCTGTGCAGCCGCTCTCCTCCTTTCCCCAAGCTTTCCCACGGCCATCCCGCCAGCGCCGCAGCCCCGTTCCCCCGCTGCGGAAACAGCCCATTATCATTTCTGCCTTCCTTAAGCTAATAGCTTAAATTATTTTTCCACAATAACGGCCTAATCCTTTCTCTTATCAGTATAGCAGATTAATTTTCCCAAGCGTGGTTAGTACCTTGTCCTCTCCCTAATTATACAGAGACAAATTTGGCTCCCAGATGAACGCAGCCTCAGAATTACCGGCAGGCAAAGCCCCAAAGCAAACCCCTGACTCCGAGAGCATCTTCCTACCCTGGCTAAGCCAAGGCAGAGGCTGAGCATATTGCGTGTCGGCTATAAATACACCCCAGTCTCCCCAGCTGTGATTTATCGAACGCTTCCCCATCATTTGCTAATAGCAAGGGGCTGTATTAACCACAGCGAGTCAGTGCAAACGGCTTCTTTCATCCAAGGGCGAACCTGCTCGGCCATCAATGTGTCCGAGGCGGGAGGAGCAGAAATAACTTCCCAAACAATTACGGCAGAGCGCAAGAGCTACCTGGCGGTTGCACAGTTGGATTGGGAGCTTGCAGCGTCTTCGTAGCTTAATTACAAGCGAAAGATGCTGTTTGTTACAGCAGCGCAGAGCACGGTTGTTCTTGCGCTTCTTTCTCTAATTTGTCTTAATAGCTGCTATTTTCATTAGCGGGTAAACGGCTCATTCCGCTCCTCCAGCCCCAGCCCCCGCGGACGGGACCGGCAGCCCCAAGGCTGAGGCTGCGCCGGCGTTACCCGTGTGTCAAACCAGCCCCAGGACCTCGGAGCCTATTACAAAACAAAACCACCACTTATATTTCACCGGGTTAATATCCCACCATAGAAAAGCATAAACACTGAAAGATTACTCCGTGGGTCTTTAGGGAACTCACTGTGAAGTATCGTTCACCTGAAAGAGCAGACCGGTCCCTCCAGACTTGTTCTATTTTACCGAGCCTATAATAGGAATTGCATTTAATTTTTAAATGCCCGCCTTGGTACAAGACCAGAAGCTCTTCCAAGGTCTCTGGTAAATATTTACCAGCATCCTCCTGTCTAAAGACTCAGCATCTCAGGGGCTCCGCGGGCCAAATTCACTCTCAGTTTATCCCGGCGTACGCAGAGCGGTGCCGGTGCGGGCAGCCGGCGCGTTACGAAAGCCGGGCGCTGGTGCCGGCTGCCTTTAGAAAGTCCTCGGCTTAGGTTTGCGCCAGCTGGTTCCCTGCGGGACCTGGTTGGGATCAGAGGGACGATTTCACGTCGTGGAGGAGTTCATCTGGTGGGAGGAGGTCTGGGTTTCCCCCGGTGCAGTGAGCTAGCCAGGCGCATCCTACAACACGCGTGGGGGAAAAAAATCCCGGTTAGCACTGCCCTTCATTTTAATGAGTACTCCAGATGCAAGGAATCCACATTTATTTATTTTTTCACTTTGAAATGACCCTGTGGATCGTGCACCAGTACGCGCGGTGCATCATGCAGCTGCAACCGGCTAAGCCCATACCGAGGCGGAGAAATGAATATACTAATCTCATAAAGATTCTTAAGTGCTAACTTGAGCTGCTGAGAATGGATTATGTTCTTGGAAACCCATCTGCATTTCTCTTTAACTAACTGTTAGAGGAGGAGAAATATCTCTAGTGTGTGGGGGGGTGGAAATCAATGTTTCATTACTAAAAGGCCTTACTGCCATGAGAAGACTTTTTTTGGCTCCTGACACCTCATTAAGCTTATTTAACAACAGCACGATTCGTTTGCCTGCACAGTGCCCAGAGAAATTCTTAAATCAGGTAGAGAGGGGGGAAAAAACCAAAAACAGGCATTTAACATCAGCCTCCCAGCAGGAAAAGACGCACCACGTAAAGGTGACATGTGGAATAACGTAGAGGGTTACAACACGGAGCATCATTTCACACCAAATCTGGGTGCAAATTCCACAGTGTGTAAGTCTACGATTAACCTGCTGCCCACCCATTGGTGATGGGCACAGAAGGTGTACTGTGGTCTGGTTTCTTCGCACTCTTTTTCAATAAAATACAAATTTTTTATATATTTTAGCCTGTGCAGGTGACAGAGCTGCCCCTCCACCTCCATGTGTGTGATGATAAATGGCTCAACCTACCCACCCAATTTCTATTTATTACCCACTTTTATCACATGGAAATGGGGTTAACGCTAAATAAAATGTTCCCAGTGAAATGTTTGACGTGCCGAAAGGAGAAGTGAGAGATGTGGCTCGGTTCTGGATGGTGCTGAGCCCCACGGCGGGTCCCCGCGCCGGCACAGCACCGGAGCGCAGGACAAGAGCCGTCAGCCTGCAATCTCTGTGCGGGTAACAGAAGAGTTGTATAGGTGGGGGTCTGCGCCGTGCAAAGGCGAATTATTGCCGGGCAGCCTTGGAGCCTGATGAGGTTCTTCTGAAAACCAGGCCATTAACACGCGCACAATTAGGCTGGCTGTATCGCTATGCCACAAGGAAAATGCAATCCCTTCCTGTAATATGTAACAGCTTTTCAGTTCAAGAAAGCTAGCGGGGAAAAAATGTGTTAGCATTAAAGAACTGGTTTGTTGTGTGGTTTTTTTTATCACATCTAAAAATAACATTTATATAACCACCTACCCTGACATTTCACATCAGCAAGTGGCCAGAACCGCCTCGCTCAGCTGTATTAAAATATTGCAAACACAATGGGATGTGAGCACATTTTGTTTCCCGAAAAAAGGATTGCGTAACTCAACCTTTAGAGGCAAGAGGAAAGACAAAACAGTTTTCTGCTCTGTGTAAAATACGTCGTACGCAAGGCGTCCTTTGGCAGTTCAGGTCTGGCCATTGCCTGTGATAATTAAATGCGTTACCACTGTATGTCAACGTCACGTGTGCGGCACGCAGTGAGGTAATAGCGACTGACCCCTGGCAAAATGAGAAACCACTTAAGAGCAGCAAAATGCATCAGCTGTTGTCTGGTTTTGGACTCCCCGCACACTCAGCAGGTGTCTGTGGAAAAATACATTTTTCGTTCCTTCTCTCTAACCCCGCTCCCTTACGGACTCAGCCCCTCCCTCAGAAATGTTTGGATCCCAACGAGAAACGCCTTTCCTCTAACCACAGTTGACGCAACGCCGCGCCGATACCCCAGGCGATAGGTGACAAGTTTAAAAGCGAGACCGTACCATTTATTCCAAAGACAACCCTGGTGCTGGGGTGCAAAGACGCTTCATTATCTGCGGCACACGTCTCCTCCTGGTTGCAGGTGAACGATCTCCTGGCGCAGATAAGCTCCATCTTCTGCGGCTGCGTGCTCTTACGGGAGGAGAAGTGTCCTTGTGCTCCTGGTCTCTGGGCCTTTGGCACCAGCACCTGAATTCTCCTCCCTGCCGCGGGCAGGGTGCTGCTCTCTGCAGGGCTGTGGGCACATCTTCTCCAGATGACCTCTTGGTCTGCCCAGCCGCCCGTATCTACAGAACCGTGACGTTTTGGTAAATCGCTGAGCAAAACTGCGTGTTTGGGGATCTGAGAGCAAGACTTTGGAGCAGATGATGAAGAAAGGCCAGGTTCCAGTGTCCAGACATTGTAACTTGGAAGGACAACACAGCTGCATTTTGGACGGGGATGTTCTTCTGCTCCAGCTGAGAAAGTGTAGCACTTTGAAATGACCCTGTGGCTACAGACGTTCTTCTCTGAGAACAGATATTCTTCTCCAAGAACATCTACATACAGGAAAACTGAAATGGGAATTCAGTGGTGTTTAAGAAATACCCAGGAACCCAGTTCCCATTTGAGTTTTCCTGCATGTGGGTGTCCTCGGAGAAGCAGCTGAGCTGGATTTGTCCAATTATGTTGAGTCCAGAGAGAGGGAGAAGCCCCGTCTCCAGACATAAGGGGTAGCGTGTGGCAGGTGGACCTCCAAACCGCAAGGCATTGCTTGAAGGCTCCCTTGGTGCAATGCTGCTCCTCCAAGGAGTGGTCCTCAGCTCTCTGCAGCTTGGTAACAAAAGAGTTGTTACCAAGATTGACATTACAGTTATGTAAACATACATTATTTATCTGTTATGGCCCTTTGAACTGGGTGAGTGCTCCTGGCTTTCCATTATTCCGTGCCTAAATTAATCATGGGCCATAAAATCAGTCACCATTTCTGCAATACGAAAAAAAAAAAAGACGTAAAAATAGCACTCGTGGTGTAGAGATTTCATGCTGTGTTCCCTGGACAGTAACTGTTCAGGCATCATGCATCTTCCTCCAGACCTGTGAAATATTTATTGCTTTTTAAAAAAGGAAAGGAAAAAAAAAAAAAAAACAAACCTCTTAAAATTATCTGTCTCCTCAGGAGAAAGTTGTTCCCAGATCCAGTCATCTACTCCCCCGCCGCAGGGAGCACGGCTCCGGGTGCCCGTGCAGCATCCTCTGCTGACTCCACACGCCATGACCCTCAGACCGTCGGTTTGCATCACGCAGCAGGTCGGGGACGGCCATCTCGTGCTGCCTACAGCCAGGAGCCTCCGACACCCCGCGCATCTTCTGGGGACGTCTGCACAGGACCGACGCCAGCGTCCCCGCTGGGAGTGCAGAGGGCTAACGGGGAACTGCGGTGTGGGGAGCTCCAGGAGGGCTTTGACACCCTCATCCATGAAACAAAGGAGGTAGCAGCTCCCTTCCACTTTTTAACAGGGATGATACACTTCTCCAGACCCAAATGGGCCATGCCGTCCACGTATCCATCCCCAAGGCGGCTGGGGGACAGCAGGACCCTCCAGCCGGTGGTACCCCGCTCTCGCCGCTGCTTCCTCCTGCTTGACGCGCGTCCGGAGCACCGGCTGTCTCTGCGTACGGCCCTGGGGTTTAGTGCTGGGGGTACCTCAGCCCTCTGCCCCCATCCCGGGAGCAGCTCGTGATGGGGCTGGGCTTCTTGTACCCTGGCTGCCAACAAAAGCCGTGGCGGGAGAGGAGCTCGGGGCTGGTTCGGTGCCGGGCTTCAGTATTTTAAAGCATGCCTAGCCTTCGCACTCCTCCATGCCTGCTTCAGGCAGCCCCAAGCCCCCGTCCGCCCGGCATCCCGTGCACCATCAGTAACCCCAAGCGCCGCTCCGATCCAGCATCACGATTTGAGAGGCACGCTGCATCGTGCTCACCTGCAGGATCAGAGCCGCGAAGGTTAAGGACATGAGATCTTTGAAAAAAATCTTTCATTACACTGCTTTTTAGGAGGTTTTAGGATGCAGCCCATCAGTTAATGATGTGCAGTCGGCAGAGTTATTAAAGATGCCACTCAGAACCCCCAGTTAACAGCGTCGTGGAAGCAATTGTCTGCGCACAGGACTCTGCTGTTAGGGATAGAGTTTTCTGAGGTGGTCAAAGGCCCGATAAGATATTTTTTTCTTACTGAAGACACTCCCCACACTTCAGCAACGGCTGTGTGACTTGCTCTGAAGCCGTGTTTGCGGGAGACACAGCAGATGCCAAAGCCACCCGTCACCTCCTCGTGCTCTCCCAGCGAAGGAGAATCTCCTCGGCGATACCCTGCAATATTCCGGCTCTCCTGACTCCGGCTTATAACAACTGGTGACTCTTTCCTTCGCCCTGCGCAGGCTGCTTCCCCTTGAGCTAGAGGCACGGCTGAAAGGAGGAACTTCTCAGAGCTTTAAATAACCTCCTGGATTTCCCCCCCCGGACTTCTGCTCCAACGGGGAGCAGCTTTCCTGTTTGTTTATTTGTTCCTTTTTCCTCGCCGTGATTGCAGAGAGGAAGGGATCTGGCTGCTACCTCCCTGAAGACCTCGAAGGCGAGCAGCCTGGGCTCCGAGTGCAATTACTCAGCACTGCAGGCTTTGGTGGAGAACGCAAGGTCAGGGCACTTTTACTGGTGGTTTTTTATTCCGGGCTGCCACGGGGTCACGGCTGGAGATAAGCACATGCTAAACCCCGCATTTTCAAAAGCAATTCACAGTCTTCCATGTGGCCGTGAGAAAGCGAGGGCATGAAAATCCAAGGAAAGCATTATCAATCCTCTCTTTTCTCCTGATTTTATTTTCCTTTTAGATGGAAGGGACTGGTCAAAACCTGAGCTGACCTTTAACCGGCTTGGCCTCAACGCTGCATCGCGGGTGACGACCGCTTCTCCAGCGAGCGGCAGAGCAGCCGGACCCCGGACCGCTCCGAGCCCGAGGTGGGGCACCGCTGGTGGGAGGATGCTCTGATCAAAAGCTGGGAGTTACCGAGACAAGGCACTTCAGAGGGGCTGGGGCCTTTGAAGTGCTTAAAGTATTGACCTCTTTTGGGCGAAAGGCTGTGAGCAGCGACCAGGCACGACCGTCTCGTGATGGAGATCAAAGAGGGATGTGGGAAAGCATCGGCTGCCGCAGCCGCGCTGCGCGGGGGTTTGCATGGCCATGAGCTGCTGCAGGCACTCAGGGCCCCTGTCCTCCTGCGCTGCGCTCCCTGTGTCGCCGAAGCCTTGTGTAACTTCTGGAAACGTAGGAATGCATAGGGAAAAAAAAAATAAAAAATTCAAATTAATTTATTAATTTGAAAAATTAAAAAATTAAACGACACTGAAAGAAGGAAATCCCTCTGTAAAATTCCTTCTGTTCCAGCAGCCGACTATTCATGAAGACCCTCATCACCCTGCAGCTCTCTGGGCTGCACACGGCTGTGGCCAGTAAAAGTCTAGAGATGATGCTCTTGCCGTGCCCGCCATGGGAATCGTGGTGCTCAGCACTGTGCTTATGGACCAAAAAGCCTTCGGACCCAAATTCATTCAATGAGACGAGTGGAGGGTGGTGGTGGTGGGACCTCTGCATCGCCAGGCTCTTCCCCAGGAGCTGTGCTTTTGACTTTTTAACAAAAAATATCCCTGGGCCACCTCTCTCCTGGAGGTGGCAGCTCCTTCCCCATCCAAGTGGGTGCTCTGGGGGATTTGTCAGATGTTTCTGAAAAGCGGCTCCGTCATTAACTTGGCACGGGTTGGAAATGTGGAGACCGAAGCCTCCAGCTGGAAAGATGGTTCTGATAAATAATCAGCTGACAATTAGCCCGGGGGGGGGGACCGCCTGCCCTCCCCAGACCGTCCGGGGGCATCCGCTGCCTGCGGGCAGGTTCCCATCTGTCCTGTCCGACGTCCCCCGGTGCTCTCCACCCCCTGCCCGAGATCAGCTGAGGTTTTCCTTTCCACTTCACGCTGAAATCTTACTGGGGGGTGAAATTCCTGGCTCCGTGGGGCTGGAAATGAGCTGCAGCGGGCGGGGGTGGCAGGCAGCGGTCCTCAGCCCCCCTCAGAGGCAGCCCCTGCCTCTCCTGACCCCACGGTGCTGCGCTTCCAGCCCTGATGGATGGTCTCGCCTGAAAAAGCCCCGTCCTGAGCTTCACCAGACGCGAGATTAATTTATTGCCCCTGTCCAAACAGAATGCATTTCTATTTTATCTGCATTACTGCCCGTCCTGCGGCGTGACGGAGAGGTTTGGGGGTGCCCGTGCTCGGATCACCTTGGCCAAGCCTGGTGGGTCTGTGTGTCCCCCCCGGGGATGGTCCTGGGGACACACGGACACCAAGCATCACTGTGTCGGTCCAAAGGGGAGATGCAGCAGAAAATCCAGTTCCTTGGACTGGGAGGCTGGGCCAGGGGCATGCAGAGGGAAGGATGCAACCCTCTGCTCCAGCCAAACGGGGAGCACCAGCAGAACACCTCATGTTACTATTAATAAGGAAATAATTTGGCGTGGAGCATCTTAATGCAACTGATTGTACACTGCGGCGCTTGGAGGGACGCATCCTGCAGCGTGAGAGCAGCACGAGGGTCCAGCCAGGAGCAAAGGAGAGGGGAGGAGGGCTGTGCATCCCCAGAACGTGCTGCTCTCCCTTCCTGCCCCGTTCACGGGCCAGAGCTGAGACCCAGCAGGTTTTTGCTCGAGCAAAATTCCCAACGAGTTCCGCGAGATTTTTGCCTAATTAAAGCTCGAGCCACAGTCCAGGAATTTCTGCCTCTGCTGCGATCCGGCCAGGCTTTGCACGGGAGCTTGTAAGCAATCTGTTACCCTTAATGGAGGCTTTT
>VXBL01003491.1:161605-216146 GCA_013400195.1 Aramus guarauna | reverse complement strand
CCTGCGGGAAAGGAGGGAGAGATGCACATCCTGGAGCTGGCGTCGGGGGCATGCCGGCTCCCGTGCTCCTCTCAGCCCAAAGCAGGCAAAATTGGGTGTTAAAATGCAATTGGCTGCGGTTTCTAATTATATTTATTTATCTATCCATCTTTATCTTTTTTTCCCCGTTTATATTTATGTACGCGCACACACACACACACACGCGTGTCTCAAATCTCAGCTACAGCCGTGCGGGGGCTCGGAATCACACCCGTACCAGGGGACACAGCTGGGCTGTTTTCAATTCCAGCCCTTATCTACGAGCTCCGCGGGCACGAACCCCCCTCCGAAGGCTCCACGGCAGCCGAGCCCGCCGCGCGTCCCCGGCGCGGGCAGGACCCGCTCCCCCAGCCTGGCGCAGGGGCTGCCACCTTGCATTAGCTGCATCTGGGTACGGCGTGTTGTGACATGCCTGTGCCTGACATGACATGTCACCTCGGGAGATAATGAGTTGGAAATTTGTGCTAATAATTGTTTTGACTGTTCCCCAGGAGCGAGTTGGGGGGGGGGGATGGTGGTTGGGGTGGTTTAGCAGAACATCTTGCACCCAAAGTGATTTTATTAGGGAATTATTATTATTTTTTTTTAGATAGGAAAAATCTCAGTTCTGCCCATCGGAGGCTGGGAGTTGGTACCTGGCATCCCTGCAGCCCCTTGGGATGGCCCTGGATGCCCACGCCCAGGACCCCGATGGCATTGCCACCAAGCAAAGGGCTGGTACGGCTGTCCGTAAGCATCCGCGGATGGGCGCAGGGTTGCACCCCCTCTCAAGGCACAGGGATGCTGCACGGAGCAAACCCCTGGGTGCCCAGTGCTTGCACGGGGCGGGGGGCACACGGAGGGTTATCGCCACTGAATCACAGCGTTTCACTTTCCATCTCAAGGCACTCGAATCCTTAATTGGCACCAAGCACGTTTGCTTTCTCTCTATCTGCTACAGGAACCCTGGAGATTTTTCTAACGAGCAAAGCGAGCTACTGCTGGTGGATTTTTCAAGTTCTTGTAGCTTTACAAATTACATTTGCTCTAGGCAGCCATTCATAATAATCAACTTGAAACCACTGCTAGTACAAAAAAAATCTTTGCGTTGTCAGCAATACACCTCTTAAATACCGCACTGCCATCCGTCACAGCTCGCCATAACTTGTAATTTGATTAAACGCGCTCCAAAACGCGGGGTTGGAAGTGCACTTGTCCGCAGTAAGTGGATTTGCGTTCCCCTCTATTAGGACGCTGTGTGATGTGACTTAATGATGGAAAACACTCATTACGGCAGTCACTTGTCAAACACACCGGGTCGGGGGAGTCTATTTTTGCCCATCCCTCGTGTGAAAAGGCAGTTTCTCTCCATTTGGCTCAGACGGACAGACTCCCACCAGCCAAGCTGCTTCACGCCTTCCCTCCCCAAAGCTCCTTCTCGCACAGGACCGTCTCTGTTTTGGCAGCCTTAGTCCCGCGTGGGGATGGGGATGGGTTGTCAGAGGCAGCAGCACAAGGCAGAGCAACCTCTCCTCGATGCGGGGTAGGGCTCAGGACCGGGCTGGAAGGAAGATGCTCACAGCACCTGGGGTGAAGACAGATTTCAGCATCACCAAGTTGGGAAATACGGGGGCGAGCTACTGTGTTCCCAAATATATTGAGCAAGAAGATGCCGGTTTTTGTAGTGAAAATATTTGAATGCATATTCTGCGGTTCCTCTGACCTGAGGTGAGCACGTGGGCCTGAGAACCCATCCCGTCCTCCAGCACTTCTGCTCCTGGGTGCTGTAGAGGAGTCTCCAACCATCCGGACCAGCTCACGTGGGCAGCCCCCGTCCCCAAAACCCAGCAGATCCGGTCACATCCCAGGCTGTCCCAGCAAGGCAGACAGTCTTCCCCCAGGTCTAGAAACAGGTCCCTCCTGTAGCAGCCAAAACATCAGTATTAAGACACTTACTCATTTCCTACTATGTATTTAGTTTTACTCCTTCCATAGGAGCCGGGCAGCTTCATCCATGGAGACGGTGCCCTGCTCACCTTCGCTATCCCATCACCTGCATCTGGTTTTGAGAAATGTGAAATTCCCCCACGCACCGACGTCCCCACGGCTTTCCCCGGCACAGCTCTGTGCCGTCACCTACGGGATGCTTCAAACCCCCTCAAAAGTTTTCCTCAAAAGTTCCTGAGAGGGAGAGCCAGCTATTAAGCAAACCGAATATAAGATTATGGGAGGGATTATTTTAGAGACCATAAAACACTTTAATGAGGCCTGAGGTACATAAAAAGGCTCGTGTTATGAGAGCCCTGTCTGGAAGGCTGGCAGGAGCCCCCCGTTAACAAAATGTAAGTGTATCTTAAACCCGGAGCTTTCACGAGGCTGTTATGGCTGGAGCACGTGAAAAGCCTCACTGAAATTTAAATAAAATATTTAAGGTATCCTAAAAGCGGGCTGCTGCTCCCGAGGTTCGTGCTTCAGAGCAGGGATGTTCTCAGCAGAGCTGGGCTGGTGGCGGGTCCCGTTTCTTGCCCCTTTTCCCCACCCTTTTCAGCATCTCCAGTATTATTTTGCAGCAATGTTTAGCCTCCCAGCAGAAATTCGGGCTGTATTCGTGCACGGGTAATATGAAATGCAGCATGTGGCGTCTCACAGATTTCCCCCTCCTTGAGAAACAGGGATATTTGATCCAGGGTGGAATAAAAATGTGAGACAACAGCCCGTGTAGGCAAAGGCAACTCCCACCCTCTGGCCGGCACGGTGGGAGATTTGGGGTCTCCAGGGCCTTTCCCAGGTAGAGTCAACAGCGTGGACCGTGGGTGTTGTCCCCTTTGTCACCATCGCCCAGAGCCATCGGTGGCTGGGTGGAGGTCCTAAGGACCAGGAGCATGTCCTACCTCAGGAAAATGTCACTTTTCTTCCAACACAGAATTTAATGCTAATCCAAGGGTAACGCAGGTTGAAAAAACATTTAAAAGTTATTATAAATGAACCAGATATGCAACAGCTTCTAGGAGCGCCTGGGTGGCACAGCTGCCCTGAAGCTGCAGCTCCGTCATGGGGGATGAGGTTCGGCACGGCCCCGTCAGCAAGGAAACTCTTTCTGCGTTTTTAAGACGCCGCCGGAGAAGTCACCACTGAAACAAAATGGGAGTTTTTCCACAGGAGAGTTTTGAACTTAAAATTTTGATCAGCTATTAAGAGTGCATTAGTAGCTAATTAAATATGACACCCAAGGGCCATTAGTGAGGGTCCCAAGCCCTGGGCTCAGCAAGGGTTAGGTTAGGTTAGCGGTTGGACTTGATGATCTTAAAGGTCTTTTCCAACCTAGACGATTCTATGATTCTGTGATTCTAAGGGGCTCCAGGCGCTTGGTCTGACCCCACGTTTGCATGAAACTCTGGGCAAGTGTGGGCGTCAAGGCAAATTCACGATGCCAGCGTGGCTCGGGGTGCAGACGGCCACCCGAGACGTGCCCGGGGAGCTTCCGGCAGCGTCTCCGGCAAAACACCCGTGAGCACGGGCCCATAAACGACGGATATGAAGCATCCCGAGAAGCGCTCCCACCTCCCCAGGACACCCTGCCGTCTCCCCGGCACAGCTTGCTTGGTGAACCCTGAAGCTCCAGAGGCAGCAAGACCGATGCACTCCCTTCCTCGGCTGCCCTGCACCTCCACGGAGGGCTTTTACAGCCGTGAGGCTCATGAACGCTAAATAAAACACTAACAAAAGCAAGAAAATAAGGCACAGAGGAGAGGCAGCACCTTTTCAACAGAAGAAGGGAGCGATGACGGCATTGTAAGAGGGTCAGCTATCCCTTCTGGGTGCTGCACATCTCTTACCGGGAGCTCTAGACCCTCGCTGCACCCAACCCGCCCAGCCTTCCCACCACCGAAAGCACATGGCTTTGGCTTTGGGAGGGGCGAAAACCTCAGAAAAATTGCAATTACGTGGAAAAGGCTGCAGCAAAAGCAAGCCAGAATGTCATCCGGTTTGGTTTTCCTCTCCAGACAAAACCTAGGAGAAGCTTCTCACTGCGTGCGCCCTGGCAGAGCCCTGGCAGCTCCTGAGTATCCGGCGGGATATCCCTCCCTCTCTGGGACACCACACTCCAGAGCTGCACGGTCATTTTTTCCTGGGAAAATCAATCCTCCCTTCCCAAAAACCCCTCAGGGAAAAAAACCAGTTTACGACAGTGAAATGTGTTGGTTTTGCAGCGTTGAAACCCATTTCAGCTTGACTTCTGAATTTACTTTGGTACAGACTCTTACATTGTTAAGTGCGGCGCATATGCCTTAATTCAATAAACTATAGCTCTTGCAGCAATATTTTATCAGGGAAACCCAAACAATTTCTTCTGACATCATTTAACTACTTCTTTTTTCTTTCACTTTTCCTTGTCAAAATATTCATCCAAACTGGCACATTCTCACCGAGTATTTAGATTTTCTGCAGACATTTTTACAACCTATTTGCATTTTTATGGAAAACTCTTCCATCTGTTTATTTCCCTTTTGCAACCGCCTGGGAAGACTCGCGGCAGAGAGATCAGCAAAAGCCCGACGGCGCCGGAAAAGAGCCCGGCCGACGGCAGCGTGGCTTTCCCCGGGCTCACTCCTCGTGCTTTCCCCTCAAAGTTCTTTTCTTATCTGCTTGGAGATGCAGCCTGTGAAAATAAATCATTTAAGGCGCCTGTTCTCTGCGGACTAAAACTTGGAAAATTATTTGCAAAGCCCTTTGCCTACAAAGGCGCTTTCAAAACCTGAGCTACGGATGCGGCCCCATGTAAACAGTACATTTTTCCAGGAATATTTTCATATAATACGGGTTACTTTGACCAGCAGAGCCACCTTTTGCCCTTTTAAATAAAATAAAAGAATAAAGAAAATAACAAAGCGGGGCTTCAGCGCCCCGGTTTCCGCCTGCATCTCGTCCAGAGCTCATGCCCGTTGCTAGTTTCTTAGGAAGGATAAACTTCTTGAGGTTATTTCTGCCCTTTTTTGCCCACTTCGGTCGTGCCAAGCAGGGAGTAGCTCAGCCCCATGGTGCAGCTGGAGTTACTGTAACGTATAGATCCTATACTGCTGCCTGCCTCACTTGTTCTTTGCAGAGTAAGAGCTGAGGAAGCTTCGACGTGAGATAAACCCCCAAATGTGGTTTATCTCCCCAGGACCGCCGCGTTTACGATGTTTTCCAGCGGCGTGAACTCCGACACCCCATTGCACAGTAAAACGCACGCTCAGCGGCAGCGTGTGATAAAGAGGTGGATAACCACCGGTGTGCCGAGGGAAACACGCTGGCGGTTAAACCTGACGCCAAGCTCCAGCACCCACCCGGTTCCCTCCGGTGCTTCGTAGAGGGTTTTATATGAACGTTGGTGGCGGCAGCGTCAGGCCGGGCGCTGCCGGGTGCAGGATTTGTGCCTGCAAGCGCCCAAACTGCCCCCCCCCCCCGCCCCGGGGGGGTCCTCCCGCTCCCAGGAGGGAAATGGGATGGCTGGGGCAGAGGCAGAGAGAAGTGAGAAAACCAGCAGTGCAAGGCTTGCTGCCTGCAGGCAGAAGATGCCGAGAGCGGGGCCGGGCACGGGGTCCCCCCCGCACCCCCGCTGCCCCCAGCGCAGTGCCGAATGAGCCGAGCCCCCGGGGAGCGCAGACATCCTCCGCGCTGACATGTGCCTGCAGGGCAATCGCCAGTTAATAACCTTTTCCTGAAACCACTTTATGCTTAACTTTATTTTTTTATTTTTTTTTTTTCCCCCTTCTGGCGCTGTTCCTTCTTTCCCAGAGGAAATGTCCCAGCCCTCGTTGCTCCTGCGTACGGGATGAGGTCACAGGAACGACGCTACGGCACGTCGTGGTTCTCAGCCCTGAGCGCCCGCGGGTGCGAGGAGCAACGCCGCGTCTGGGCGACTACTTACACCCGCACTGAAACTATATACGAGGCCGAGTCAGACAGAAGTACTGAGCAGCTACTTGCAAGAGCTAACCCAGAAAAAAGGCACGGAAGAAGCCCGTCAGGCGCATCTCTCCCGACTGCGCTTGGCAGAGCGGCCAAACACAATCCTCGCGCTGGAGACGCGCCGTAGGGAGGTCCAGCCCTGCTGCTGGCCTGGGAGGCGGGTGGTTACAAGCCTGTTTTCTTCAGCTGGCAGTTTTCAGGTACTCTATAGCAGCAAAAAGCTAATGTTTATACGTAAAAGATTAAATAAATCCGGCAGTGCCATAGTTTGCTCGCAGTTATCTTTTCCCAGCAGGCACTTCCGTAGCCACAGGTTCAGCCCTTCCCCTTGCTCACCCCTCCAGCCCAAGAGCATTCGCTGGACGGAAGGTGCTGCTGGCACACCGCCGTTTATTTTTCGGGAATTCAAAGCTGGTACGACCGCTGGTTTTCACCTCGGCCTCACGGAGAGGCTGCGTGCCCGGCTGAGTCCCCCCGGCACACCTCGGTGTCCCGTCAGCCCTCACCACCTCGCGCCCAGTCCCGGCTCGGTTTGAAACACAGCGATTTTGACTTCTGTGGCCGCTTCCCAGCCACGAGCGAGTGCCGGGCACCCCCAGCCCAAGGGATCTGCACAAAAAGGGCGGAGGGGGACGGCCCCTGCGCCCTGCCGCGGCTCGGGGGGCTGGCGGGAGGGCTGTGGGCACCGCCGGGCTCACGCGTCCCCGGTGCCGCCCCGAGCTGAGCTCACATCTCCGGTCCCAGGCCGCGGGGAGGACAGCCCAGCGGCTCCTGTCCCCTCCGCGCGGGATGTCCCGTGCCCAGGAAGCGTCTCCTGGGAGCGGGGGGGAAACGGCTCAGCCACGAGGAGCCCACAGCACCACCGCGCTCGCAGCATCCTTTAACACAGGGGCTTAACGCAACCAGGTGCTGAAAGAGCATGTAAGGGCATTGCCTTACCTGAGGGAAATCACCTTTGCAATATACTGAAGGTTTGGGCTGTGCCGGGAGCTGGACCGTGAGATCTGGCAGCGGTCCGTGCCCGCACGCCGAACCTGGGGGTACACGATGCAGGATGCGCTCCCGTCTCGGAGCGGAGCTGCAGGTGATGTTTGGTGGAAAGACTTGGCCTTATGAGCGCGGATCAGAGGTATCGAAATGCCTCTGTTTTCACGGATACAGCCCTGTGGCTGAGCTGCACGGCTGCCATGCACGGAAAGGCGGTTCCCGCTGCTTTTGGCTCGGCCCCCTCAGGCAGCCAGGTATTCTCCTACGCGCTGAAATGACCTGAAAGAGCCTCCAGTACTTTTTCATTCCCACTTGGAACCATTTGCATGATGACAGTCATCAGATAACAAAGACCACGGCCCAAACTCTGCTCTCGGAAAAGGCATGGCAGCTCCCGCTGAGCGTAATTCAAACCGCAGGTTTGTGTTGATGTGAGCCCGGCTGACCGAGAGTCATTTGGAAAAGATAATCAAAAATCATCGTATAAAATCATGGATGTAATTTGTAGGAAAGAATCCGTTTTGGCTTACCCATAATTTCACATGATCAGGCAAAAGCAGACGTACATCCTATTTACGGCTTCTAGGAAATTTCTGCTTGCCCAATTCACGTTAAACATATGGACTTCATTTTCTCTCACACCTGGCCATATATATTTGTTATGAAAGGTTCATGACTCTCCGGGTTATGTGACCTATTCCCAAGATGATTAGAGTTAAATGTGTTTCCTGCTCTCCCAAATTCCATATAAACCGAATAAACCAATCCATAGATCCCCAGTGTAATATCCTGAGCCCACAAGTACACACACAATAAGTCAGGGAGGAGGGAAAACCACATCGCTGCTTCCCATTAACTGCCAGCTGCAAGGGGAAGGTAATGAGAAAAAGAAAAACCCTGGTAATTCGAGGAACAATACAGACCCATATTTGAATTTTGCCTCACTTCGCTGCACTCGGTGAAAGCGCTAAAATGCATTTACGCGTCTCTCCCCGGTCCACGGGTATCGCCCCGCTTGTCCTCACGCCTGGAGCAAGCTCTGCTCTGCCAGCTGGCCGGACGGCCAGGGAGAGCTGCTGCGACGGACGCAGTGTCGCTGCCCGCCGGCGTCTGGGCTCCGGCAATGAAAGGTCCCGAAAAGTGGCTTTCAGTCCCCGGGGTGGGGGACGGACACTTCTCCAAAGTCAGAGCGGATGCGATTGCGCTGGGCGGGAAAGGGAGAGGCTTTTAGAGCGTCAGCAAGTGGTGATGATGCTCTCGAGCACACCAACACGCATCAGGGTGTCCAGGCATAATTTCCTTGGATACATAATTATATATGCAGTGATGCTGATGATGGTGGAAGAAGAAATAATTATATATATATATGTATGGATACAGCTATAGTGGCACATAGCCCGATGGCACAGAGGGCCCGAGCGGGGCTGGTGACCCCCCTCGCTGCCGCTCCTGGGCCATACCGTGACAGCAGCGATGCTGGAAGCAGCAGAGCTGCAACCGACTCCTTCCCCCCAGTGTCCTCTGGCACAGGACGTGACCCAAGAGCGACTTTTTTGGTCCACAATACCGTATTTATGCAATTGCTGATGTTTCTGAAATTGAGGGTATCGAGATCTGTTCTTATGTACGCTGTACGGAGAAGAAAATGAAGCCTGGGGGTGCGCTGGTCTGCGCAGGTCCCTCTCATGGGCATCTGCAGAGAGGACTTCGTGGTGGCCACTTCTGCCCCAGGCTGAGCCCACGGCTGTGGCCTCGGCACGATGCTGAGCAGAAACCTGGTTGGGGCAAACAAAACCTTTTTGCTTGGCCAGATTTCACTACGCGCGTTTGAAACAGCCTATTTGTCTGCGCATGCCATGCTTGGGAATGACTTTGGGGGTTCGGAAATCGAATAAAAACTCTTGTGAGGTTGCTTCGGCGTGGGCCGTCACCCCGCGTGCAGGGCATCATCGGTCAGGGGATGTTGGGGCAGACCCCCGTGGCAGAAATCCCCCAGCCGAGGTTCTTACGGCAGCGGTACCGCGGGCTCGGAGGGCGTCGTGCAAGGAGGGAGCGCGGCTCGGTGCTGCGGATAACCGCACCCCCCGCGCTGCGCACATCCTGCGGTCGCAGGGACGAGACGGTCCGTGCGGCGTACAACTGCGTGCTGCGTCCCGATGGCCCTGACCTTGCCAGGGGCTGGGAAGCAAAGTCTTGCAAGCAGCAGCTGGCATTTACGGCTGTATTAGGGGGCTGTACATCCCATAAATACAGCTCTCTGCCTCTCATCCCAGCTGCCGTCCCCAGTCTCCACACCGGTCTCCTTGGAGCACCCTGCCCCTGCTCTGCTGAGCCCAGATTTTGGGGGACAAAAATCAATAAAGAAAACGGGACCTCAGGGAGGCAGGAGAGAAGAGGGATCAGCCCAGCGCTGCGAAAACCACCCCTCCTTTCCCTGGAGAGGTTTTTTTCCTTCGAGGAACCGAAAGGAGAGCCGGAGGTTGTACAACGAATCGCTTCCAAAAGAGTTTAGTTGGATGTCATTATTTCCTGTTGGTAGACAGAAGGAGAGTGGGAAAAACTCCTGTTTCGGGAGCCAAGTGCTGCAGAGGAGAGCGATTAGCAGATGGCATGGAAATTAGCTCATTATTATTAATTTGCCAGGCCTTTACCAGTTCATGAATTGCCCTTTGAAAGTTGAAAAGCAGCGTGTGCATATGTACAAAAGAGAGCTGCTTTTTGGCAAATCATCTAATTAATAGCTGTGCCACCCACCGCATGAATGGACGCCGTCCCCACCTGCCTCGCACGGCCCCGCGCCCGGATTTGGGGGGGACCCGGCGCCAGCCCCCGCTGGGATAATGCAGCCCCTATTGCAGGATGCTCCTCAATAGGAAACCTCCGCCACTGGTGCTTATTAACGTGCTAATGCTTTGTTTGAAGAAGTTAACACTGAAAAAAGCCTTTTTTTTCTTTTTTTTTTTTTTCTTGGAGGGTTCTGTGAAAGCAGTTGAACTGGCTGTTTAACAGTATTGCAGATACATATATATAAATTAATTAAAGACAAACCGTACTTCCATACACTAAGACCTCTCCTCCATCCTCTTTAATATTGTATTTAGTTTTGCCTAGACCGTGTTTCCCGCTGGGACGTCCACACGCCTTTATTTCTTTCCAGAACATCACTGCCCTTTGGAGCCAAGAGGAAAACTTGGGCTGGTGAAGCAGAGTCTGAACATTGAAATTTATAGTGAATGCATTTCCTCGAGTTGGAGCCGCAATTTCACTTTTCTCCCACTTCCTCTGTATAAAAGCTGCTGAAAATCATAGTGTGAATAATAATAATAATAATGTTTCCATTAATCGGCCCGATTGCTGCCGATTAAGGCCAGTTAAAGGAGATCCCACATAAGGCTGCTTTCCAGCGGGAGGAAGGCAATCCTTGTCATCGACAAGAGCGGCAGCGCCGCGAGCCACTGGGAGGGCTGTAAGTGACACAGTCGCTGTCGTTGTCACGTTAAAACCGCAGCCTCATAACTAGAGACAGGGCTAATTGCCCGAGCGCATCGCCGCGTGTCAAAACTCCTAATTGATTTCCTCCTCATTAACGCTGCGATGCTGCTCCGGGGCTGTATGTCAGCACACGTGCGCATCGCGCTCCGGCTCTGCCCGGGGTAGAGCACTCGAAAGTCTGTGCGTGTACACCCAGCGAAATGAGTCACGGACACGGAGAGCTAATTAGAAAGCTCACGTAAATGAACCGTCAAAGCATAAATGCACCGTCAAAGCACACGTGCGGTGCAGTTCAACTCATCGGTTACCCTGGGTGCTGCCGCGGGTTCAGCCGATGCTGCTCTGTGCATGACACTGCCTTTGTCCGGGGTTCGATGCCGCTCCACGGAGATACCGTCACGGGCCCAGTTTTGCTGCTGGAGCATCTTGGATGCGGAGCAGCATCACCCCTCCGCAGAGAAGTTTTTGGTCCTGGTCACAGCAGAGGGCACGATCGCTTCGGTGCTCAGCGGAGGAGGATGCACAGGAAAGGTCTCCGGATTTAAGGATTTATGCATACGGATGAAGGAACCGGCATCCTCTGTTAGCGTGGCCATTCGGTACCCTCCGAGTATCCAACACAGAATTTCACCTCCTTGATTTGGATGTGGAGTCCTTAGAAAAAGCTGCCTTGAAATATCGCTGCAGTGTGATGGGGATGGGGGGCTGAACGGTTACATGTCATTCTCCAGACGGAAATCCTCAGAGAAGCTACAATGCGCTTTGTAATTAGAGTTAATTAACACTTTTGCAAATTGGTCTTTATTTAAGACCAGCTGCTGAGGAAAAAAAGTCTATAAGCCCATAAAATATTAATTAGCAGAAGTGTCTCGTCTGCTACTGCTGGTTTCTGCATGGATGGGCAGTCAACGAAGGCAGCTTTGTCTCCCGGGATGCAGGGCTAAAGAGGAAGACCTTGAAATACATACGTGCCAGATTTCAAGCCTTCCTCACACACGCGAGTGTCGCCAGCCTTGCGCCCCGCAGACCTAACCCGGCGCTTTGGAAAAGCTGTGTGATGAACTTGTGAGTACGAGAGATACTATACTGGTATGAATAAAGACAAGGTTTAATGCACGTACGTTAACTCGTGCTGTGGGAGAGCGGAAAGTCAAACGCTGCTGACTCTGGTCCCATTCCTGGGGTTTTATCCTTTTAGTTTTCCCATAAGGTGGGACTTACGTGGGATCCTGGATGTTGAGCAGGAAGGGTAACGTATAGACTGCGGGGCAGCCTTTTTGTTAAGCTGCCCTGTCTACGCACCGTGGGGAAGCTGGAGGATACCTAGATCAGCTGTTCCTTTTCTCCATCTACAAATTCATTACTCACCAATTTGTAGAATAATCCAACGCCCTAATGATGGAGATCGCTGCAGCAAAGCTCCTCTTTCCCTGCAGCAACCCCCTTGCCTTGGGACTTTCTCTCCATTGTGTTGCCTATATAAACTTACCCGAGAACTTCATGACAAATATTATTTAAAACAAGGATTTTTGCCCAAACTCTCCGCTTTTATGCTTGTGGAATTTTGTGCTGAGGCCGCAGCGGGGCCGGTTCCTGTGCGGCTCCGCTCCGCTCTGACTGAATGAGGTCATGGGCTTCTCCAGGCTATAATGATCTTAAAATTATGTGACAGAAACAAATAGGAAATATTTAAAGTTAAGGCTCTGCAAGTACTTTTATTCAATATAGAGATGGGATCACTTGAAGTTTATATCTGCTTGCTAAAAATCCCTTTAAGAAGCTTGGCTAGGGATAAGACAAACCTGCAAAAACTGGATTTCTCTGCCTTTCGCGTGGAGCTTGTTTCTGGTGCAGGAACAAATAGCTGCGGGGAAGGCAAACTGAAATGTGAAAAAAACCACAATTTCAGTGGAAATTTTCAAACCGGCTTTACTGTGAATTCCCTCGAAAACGTGTCGACTCCTTCGCCGTGTGGAGGCCATTAACCGTTCCAGCTGGATTCGGTGAATAGTTTCAGCAAGGAAACGATTTCTTTGTAAAGGGACAAGCATTTAATTCCAGGATGTTTTAAGGGATGGAGGTTGTTTGGGTTGCAGTTACATTTGATTTTCAGCACACATACAGAAAAAGGTTTTAGAAGATTAAAACAACGCTAAGCTGGAACAAACCATTCCAGATCAACACTGACAAGTGGGGTTTGGGGTTTTTTTAACTTTCTTTTTTCCCTGGTAGTTTCACAAACACTGAGCCATTTCCTTTGATTCTGCCCCAAACAAATGACGATGAAGTACGGAAATGCAAAATATGAAATAGGGAGCATGAGATGTGGAATATGAGACGGGCAGTTGCTTGCAGCGATGTTAACCCACAGGTCAGCCATCTCCCAGCATCGCTGTGCTGGGGCTCTGCTTTCCAGCGCAAGACGCTCAACCAAGACCTCTGTGTCCCACGCTCCTAATTGACCGTCCCATTACAAATTCGCTTTCTGCAGAATATTTTGTTTCAGCAGCCCATGGTGTTGTTCAGCAGAAGACGCAGCCGGAGGCACCCCGGGGAAGTGGAAGTCCCCCCAGACACCTAAGGGCTGTGTAAAGTCGGGTGCATCCATGGGTGAATGCAACACGAAGAGGAGAGGCTGCTGAACATTGCGATCGCCCCCCTTGAGGATGATAATTCATCACCTTGAGTAAGCAAATGGAGCGCAGGGGGTTTGGGGCATGCGCTGATAGATTTGGGGACGTGCTTGAAAGTGGCAAATGGCAGAACGTGGTGTCTCATGAACCAAGAAACCTCTCGTGGTCAGCAGTGGCCGGACCAGAGGAGTCACCAGCCGCAACGTGCTTCGAGCACCTTTGGGAGCCCAGACCCTCTGAGGAGCTGTCTGGTCCCAGGAGGAAGAGCTCCGGGTCCTCCCAGGACGCGGCTCTGACGTCCCTGGCACAGCGAACCTCCTTGGAGACTCTCACAAGCATCGCGGTCCCCTCAGCAGGTGACGTGATCCGAAGCGACGGCTGTAGTAACGCGTGCTCGGCCGGCGAGGTTCGTGCCGGGTGAGACAGAAGATGAGACACCGGCGCGTACCCCAGGAAGGTGTTGGACGTGGCGGGGACGGCGCTTGCATTTCTACAATCCACAGCAGAATGTCAGAACGGCTCCCGCACAAATTAATGTGATGGGAAAAGTGCATTACAGGTCCATCACCACTACCCACAAACGAGAAAACATGGGATGCACTGAGTGACAGCACCGGAAAGTCCAATATCTGCGTTTTCAGAGGGCGAAATTTAAGCCTGAGCTATGGCAGTACCCCATCGAGACAGAAATGTCGTGTATCCCATTCCCATTTTTATGGCCGGGGGGCTGGCTCTGTAATCTCAAGGGAAAAAAGACTCCCGAAGATTTAAAGGGACTTTGGATCAGGCTTTGAATGCCTTTTCATTTTACTCTATTCATATATCAAATAGAGCTCTCTGGTCTGAATAATTGCGTTTTACCTGCTGAAAACATGGTCTGAAAACATAGCAATACTTTATTTCTTCTGGTGCTGCACAAAGCATAAACATTAGGTTTTCTAAACATAAAAAAAAAAATAAGCCTCATTTTTCTCTTTAAATATAATTTACAATAGGAAACATTAACTCATAAATCATAGGCACAAATTCAGATAAAATTGAAACTCTACACTCAGCAGCAGGCAAATTACACCCAGACCACTCCATCACCAAGTGCTCCTTCCAAGGACATTACTGGAAATACGTTCCTCATAAGGTGAGTTAATAAAAAAAGAAAGGAAAAGCGAAGAACGAGCCTGAGCGCCGTGTGGAAGGAGACCCCCAGCACCCCAGGAAAGTCAGGCCAAACCTCTGCGATGAAGGTAGGGCTGGATTCAGCTCGCCCCATCTTGCCCGGACTCTTGGCCATGGGCTGGTGGTCCACTTGCAGAAGGTCGGGTAGCTTTGCTTGAAAGCTGCTGGCACCGTCAGTGTTCATCAACACTAATTTAATGAATTCCTAGTAATTCCCTTACAGCTCTGAAGTCACTAGCTCTTCAAGCATCGAAATCCCGTGGGTAGGCGTCCGTCCCGCTCTTCACCCGCACCTCGTGCGATGAGACCTCAGAGCCACTCGGGGACATGGGCGGCCCTGCAGTCCTCCAAGGAATCCATCCCAGCTGCACCCATCCACCACGCAACCCGTTTCTTGGTAACTTGGTGCAAAACCAGTGAAAAATTATACACCTACAATAATATATATTTTCCTTCTGGTTCAACACTTCATAAGAGGGCTTTCAAAACGTGGCTTTGAGGAGAAGAAAGAGGAAAGCAGCAACGTTTAGCACCTCTGAAGACACTTTTGGCGCTCGTTAGACCTGCAGACCTCATCGCGTGCAGCACAGTGCCGCGTGGACATGGCAGCAGCTCTGCAGCAGCAGCCTCTAGCTCTGCATCCTTCGGCAAGGAGCCTCAGAAGTGAGGATTTAACAGCTTTACTAAGTACCTGCTTCCTCTCAAATGTAATATTTCCCTTTAGGTCCTCATCTCCCAGCAAGTATTTAATAGCTGGTCTTTATCAGGCAGAGCATCTCTAAAATCTGGCTTATGCTCCAACCATCCAGCTCTTTTCTGTTCAAAACCTACTGTTTTCAGCTATAGGATAATTATGTGCACGAAGGGGTTTTTTTTTTGCCTTTAAATCCTGCAATGTGACTAATCCATCAAAGAGGGATGTATATCCGAGGATGTGTCAGCTGTGGAAACAAAAACCAGATGCGGTTGAAGGCGGGTAAAGGAGAACCTTGAAATATTTTCTGCTTTTTCAACACCCAGCTGCACCCTGCCGCCCAACCCCGCCACCCAAAGCTGTGGCCGGGCAAAAGTTGACCGGTTTGGGAAATATCTTTACAGCCCAAAGACTGGTCAATACCTCACAGCCAGAGGTGTGAGATAGCGGAGGGTTTGCCAAACAAGGTATATAAAGGGCATTGCATATTCCCCATTTCCTTTTCTTTGCATTTTCCACGGTATTTAAGGTCTCCGGGGTGGAGGTTCCCCTTCCCAGGGCAGGCTGCGGTTCTGCACCGGGGAAGGAAGATATTTCTGGGTGTTTCTAGTTTCTGTACGCTTGCATCGCTGGGGTGGATGGCAGTTGCTGGTACGTGATGCAGGGAGCTGGGCATCCCTCGCCCAGCCTGGCACGGGGAAAAGGCTGCTGCAACCCACAACCCCGGCACAGCCCCGCGGCTCACAAACCACATCAAAAAGCCTCATTAAAGCCGTGAAAAACTCTGAGCACAGAGAGGAGGAACGTCCCCATTGCTCTAACAACGTTTTCCTCCCGGCTGGCAGCAGCCATGTGCTGCGTTTACTTTGGGGCTGTAAAACTGCTTGCTGTGGCTGCCGGGGCGGGGGGGATTTACAGCCCGGGTGCCCTTCCCCTCCACATTTCCAGCAAAAAACAACCATCTGGAGTCATTTTTTTTTCACGCCCCGCTCTGTTACACCCACACAGAGGCATGAATAATGCAGCTGTGCAGTGGGTGCAGCACACGCTCCCGGGTACGACAGGTTCCTTATAGGACTACGGACTGTTTATGCCCCAGTCACGGGTATTTTTGAACCCTCCCTAGATGAATAAATGAGGGTGTTTCCGAGGGCTGAGCACCCAGCACTCGTCTGAGCGGGAAACATCAGCCCATTGCCACCACTTTTGCCAACTGTAAAAAGCCTGACGTGTATGACACGAGGCGTGCGGACGCTGGGGTTTTTCTCCCCAAAATAAAGGTGCAATGAGGTTGTGAGGTGAGGAGTGTAAGCGTGCGCCCATGCTGAATCGGGATTGTGGAGAGCAAGGCCAGGTAAAGCCTGTCAGAAAAGAAACGCTTCAAAACAACAGAAAGTTACTTTGGTTTTGCACCAAGAAACCCAAGAGATGTGAATAGTGTGGGGAAAAAAAATGCCAGGATGGGTGCGTGGCTCACTAGACCTCAGCCAAACCCGGGGGCAGTTGTATGGGGGTTTACATGGGAATTTCATCAACGGCAGGGCTGCGAGAGAGCCAGCAGCCATGGCTGGTGTGCTGGCGCGTGTGCTCGCTGTGCGTCCCTCGGTCCATCCGCCCACGCCACGGGGAAGCCCGATGCGCTGGGTTTCCGAGAGCAGCAGGCAAGTGAAGGGGCAAGAGAAAAGAGACAGCGGGAGCGACGGGTGACTGCGTGAGCGGCCTCTGCTCAGGGGGTGCTCCAAGCCGGTGACCGAAGCCACTGGGGAGACGTTCGTTGGCACTACACGAACTTGGATCTGTCGACCTTACAAATGTACGCGTTTGTGTACAGAATGGTTGTGGAAAATACATGTTACATCGTTTAGTTGGAAGGTTATTACAGTGTTCACCTTTCTTAAGACTGGAGTTAACTGGAGTTAAACTAGGAATAGATAAATTTGAAATAGAAAAAAGAATATATTTTTCTGTTCCATAGATAGTGAACATATGGAATGTATTCTCACTGAAATGTGGAGGAAATATGTGTAATAAGCTCTAACTTGCTCGTTTTCAAAGAATAACCACTGAGAAATTCCCATTGTAATTGTGTATATGCAATTAGAGACATGGTGTGCGACCGTGGGGCTCAAGGCTTGCGATGACTTACACAGAGCCATCTCCATCCTCGGAGGTTCGTGGGACATCGGTCTCCCCGTCAGGAGCCTGTACGCAGCCAGTGGGCACATTTATTGGACCTGAGACGAAACCTTCTCGTCCCCTTTTCACTGTAATGATTGATGATAATAGGGGCAAAGCTGTCACCCAACAATAAAAACCTTTCCCGAGGCAAACAGAGTCTAGCAAGGCTGCGCGCATCTTGAGGATCGGCCAAAATCTCATTATAACATTAAACATTGCATTAGGCGAGCTGAATTAGATCAGACTAAACAAAAAGGACCTTAGAAGGTTTCTCCTCCAGGTCTTCCAGCACAGCTTGTTTCCTGCCTGATGGTGGTTTAGGCCCCGATCCTTTACACTTGTGCATGAAGCCAGACTTTGGATGGATATTTGCAAGGATATTCCACAGCAACAAAAAAATTCTGCATATTTTTAACGCTAAGTCTGAAGTCTTGCACAAACCTTTGCTTCAGCGCCCAGCGTGAACTCTTCCAGAAGCCCGGGGCGTATTGCATCAGCGTGGCGACAATTACGTCATCACCACTCCTGCAGGGGCAGCGGTCTGTCTGCTCGAATCCTCCCTCTCGAACCCTGGTGACTTTCTCTCTCCCTCACTCGGCAAAACTGCCAGCGACAGGCACTGGAGTTATTCCTTGTGCGGCTGCCAGAAACGGCTCATGGGCTCAGCGACGAGCGGAAGGGCTGGCCCGTTTGCTGTTGCACTGGGCGGAAGAGGCGGCACTACGGGAATAAGCCGTATTTGCACTGGTTTGTCACCCCAAAGGCACACACCGATCTGTATTTGGCGGCCTTTGCCATCACCACCATCTGGCCAGAGCTGATTAATCCCATTTTCCTTACGCTGCTGGGCTGAGGCTCATGCAAGAGGGACCCTGCAGCGAGGTATGAGGATGAGGAGCCCCAGGTGGCTTTTTCCCTCCTGTCCTGTCCCGCTCGCTCACCTTCCCACCACGCGGTGCTCCAAAAGCAGCAGCAGAAGGTGTGAAAAATAACGTTACAAAAAGCCATGGTGGTATCTAACCCCTGCTCACCTCTTTTCCATCAGCTCGCTCCTAATTGAACATGCTTCCGCTGCTTGTTTATATTTTAGCATATTTTAAAAATACCAAGGATATCTTCAGGGGGAAGAGAGGGAACATAAACTGGTGTTTCCTGCAACAGGAGGAAGTTTGCTGACCATCTTTCTCACCGCTGCCTTCCAAAAAGGAAACACAGACGTTGCTATGGGACCAATGCAGGATTGCATTCAGAACGAACTGAACAAAACACAGCTCTCAAAGTGCAAAACAACACGCCAGGCATCTTCTGAAGAGCACACGAGACTTTTGCACCCCCAAAATCTCTTTGCGGCTGTAGACAAGAGCTAGCACTGCTGTTAGCTGGGAGAAAACCAAACCAGAGCACAGGCACGTCCTTCCTCCTGCCCAGGCTGGGCCTGCCCCGTCACCCACTTGTCTACCCCCTTTGTCATTTGGATGAAATAAATGTAGAAATGACAAATCCTCACGCTTTTCCAGCACAACTTTCAGCCACGCTGTGGTCCTCCCTGCACCCGTCATGCGACGTGGGGCTTCGGCATGTTGGGAGCAGGCATTGCCCTGGGAGTAAATGGCATTTCTTTTCCCTCCGCTCATCCCTTCGGTGTCATCATCCTCTTGCTCTCATTTTTCTCCACCAGCCTTTCCCTCTCCCTCCCCTTCTCCGACCTCTCCTCCTGTCCCCGGAGCCTGCCACCATACTGCACCTTACCCGCTGCGGAGCAGAGCTGCTGCTGGTGGGTGGGAAACTGGTCTTGCTGTTGCCTGAAAAGCGTCTCTGTAGCATCGCTTCTCCTCCCTCCTTGGCTGTAACAACAAAAAAAAAAAAAAAAAAGTCAGAATCTTAAAATCCTCGTGAGCCAATGCTTCCAGCCATGTTTTGCTCAGCCCGCGTAGACATCGCATCTCCAGAGTTATAGGTAGCCAGATTTAAACTTTAACCTTTCTGTGTGCAGACTGCAGTGGACAAGAGACCTCAAACCACCGCAGTTTCCACCGATGCCTCTAACCCCCAAGGACCATGAGGATTTACTGATAGGTGCGGAGCAGTCACATTTCGATAAACGCAATTCTGGCCCAGGGCGGTGGCAGCTAGCTGGGGACAAGGGGGAACATCCCCGGGAGGGCAGCGGTGCACGCGCGTGTGCGTGCGGATGTTCACCCTCCTTTGGCAGGATGTGGAGGAGGACAGGCTGGGGGAGTAGGTGGTCTGGAGTTTGTGTGAGCCTTGCAAAAACTTTTTTAATCCTCGTGTCTTTCTTGTGAACAACAGACCTCTGTGATAATGGCATACGTTTCCGGAATTTATCTCTATTGGATTGCCTTTGGCATCTCGTCCCATAAAAATTGCCTATTTGGTGAATGGATGTCATATGTCTTGAGGCGCTGGAGGGGTTAATGTAATGTGTAACCAATGTAAGATATATTTAATGATCTCTGAAATTGCTTCTGTGAAGCATCCGCATAACTGCCACAACTCGATTTACTACAGATCCTGCAAATAACAAATGTAATTACTTTGGAATCAACATAATATTAGGTCAGACGGGCTTGTATTCCCCCAGTTTGCTGGAAACTTAATATAAGTCTGAACCAAGCTTCTATCTCCAGTCATATTCCCTGGCTGTGCTCTCCAAAACAACATCCAACATGACTTCTCTGGAAAAATGCTTAAGAGCCAGAACGCTGTAATATTCATTTTTGCCTAATTACGGGCCCGTCGCTAAGCCAGGAGACTGCTCCTTTGCATCATCGGGTTAAAGCCTTGCACTGCTGATGCTGGTTTCGCCGTGTTAGTCATGTTTAGCAGCACAGTCGAAGGCTGTTTTATTGTTCCCAGTCCTTGACGTCCCTCGCTGTGCCTCCTGAAGGACGACGAGCTGAAGAAGATGAAAAATACCGTATGATGGGAACGCTGATGCCCGCAGCATCTCAGCCGGCTCCAGTGCTCCGTGCAAAGGTGCTTTCGTGTTGGTTTGACTCCTGTTCAACTGAAGCAAGGGTTGGGTCACCAGTGATCATCGCGGCCGCAGAGTTGGCTGGGGAGGCCTGGATTTTGGGGTCATCCCTCCTTCCCGTTTCCCTTGGCGATGCAAGGTTTGATGCTTTCCCAACTCAGAGGCCGGCGGTGCCGGTCTGTGTCACTGGGGACGGCCACCTCCTGCGCGCCGGTAGCGATGGCAGCAGATGGACCCGGAGGGAGAAGATCCTCTGAGCACTGAAAGCTGGATCTGTCTGGTGGCTGGAGGGATAATTGTTGGATAATGTGTGTATCTCAAATCTCCTTGAGAAGATTCACCTTGCCATAAGGCAGAACATTTCTGCTAGCCGGGTGTTCCTGTGCGCTTGGCTGGCTCGCAGGTCACACATTGCCCTCCTTTGAAGGTTGTGCAGGAAAAACTCACTGTAAACATCTAGGGAGAGAAAAGAGCTCCATTCCTGTATGCCGAGCTACTTCACAGACCCAGGTTGCCTCCGAGATGTATGATTTCACGCTAAGCACCACGCGTGCGGCAGTAGGTGATGCCTGTGTCCCTGCCGGTGCTGGATACGGTCCCCACACCAACCGAAGCTCCAGCGTGGATTTGCCCGAGCCTGGAGAGATGCCTTCACCCCACACGTGACACCGCGGTCCCACGGCAGCCAGCAAGGTCATCCCTGCATCTCCCTCATCTTCCTCTATCAACAGCAATTCCCTAAAAACGTTCCTCTCCCCGGCAAACACGCGCACAGCCGATGCCTTCGGATTTTCGGCCAGGAACAAAGGTTTTACGCCTAAATGATAAACCTCCCAAAACAAAGGCACAGGGCCCAGAGCCGCACGCGCAGCGGCACGGTGACAAGCGAGATAAAGCAGACAAAGGCACAGGGAAGCACTCGTGTTGCAGTGCTAATAAATAAGGCTCTCCACAGTCTCTCAAGTGGAGAAACATGCTGCTTGGTTCAATAAAACAGGCTATAACAAGAGATTTATATAGAATATATTGGATTTATTCATTGAGGATTGTGTATCTCTCTGCCAGTGACATTTTTTCTGCACCAGGTCCTTCCCACCGGCAGCTGCTTATCGCTTGGTGCATTTGTATAGTAGATGGGGGCTCAGGCGTTCAGATCGTGCTCACAGCCCTATTGATTGCAGGCACATCACAAGCATACAGATGTGTGTGGCTTTTCTGCCTCCGGCAATGCAGCTCCGAAATCCCCAAGCCAGATATGTCTTCAAATACATTGAGAAATAAATGGCAAAATAGCAATTCTTGGCAGTAAACACTCGGCTGAATGCAGCAGGCAGCCTCTCCCGCCCCGGCCACCGCTTCCAGGGGCCCCTTTCGCTCCGGAGCTGTGCCAAAATATTTCTACAGTACGCAAAAACGCAGGTTTAAATTGCCCGGAATATGATTTCGACCAAAGGTGGCTTAAAACATAATTTTAGGATGCTTGCTGAGGCCCTATAACCTGAACGCAGATTATTTATAGCTCGCCCTGTTGCACAAAGAGGCCACGTGCAGGCGTGAACAGCCCTCACACAAAGGCTGACGCTCGCACGTGTAGGTGTGGCTACGTAGGCGTGCAACGTGCGTGTGTACGCACACCAGCGGCTCCCTGCGCCGGGGCAGGTGTCCTGGTGCCTCTCCCACGGCCCCGGCAAGGCCACGGGGGACGAGGGGGTCAGTCCCGTCCCCTCTCTCTGCCTGCCAGCCCCACGCAGCGTGCCCTAAAAACGAGTCAAATTAGTCTAAATTCAGTGAGTTCTCGTTACGGACCTGGCGAGCCGTTTGTTTTCTTTTCTTCTATAACAGACAAGCAAATGCTTTGCGAGTACTGTGGTCGTTGCAGCCCCAAATTCAGTTTTGTAACATAACTTTCACCATCATCATCATCGTTATTATTTTTAGTATTATTTACTCAACATAATTTGACCAGAATACCAAGCCGGTACCCCGTGAATGCCTCACTGCCTGTATCAAAGGCACGGGTTTAGGTATAACCCACTTCATCCAAAGGCGTTTTTCCCAGTAATCCAGTAACCATATGTCAGAGAAGGAGTTATCAGTGAAATCTGGCTTTGCTTGGTTTCTCCTCCTCTTTATCATCAGATGATATTTAGCGAAACCCTAAAAGATTTGAGAGGACCAAAATCTCATGAAGAAAAAGGAGACTGGGTCACGAGAGCAAAGGGACAGTGTTTGTGTGTCATGCAAGGACTCGGAAAAGGAGATGTAGCGCCGGATCGCTCTGCATAAATAGAAGGATGCGGCAGCATCGTAATGTAAAATGCATTAAGCTGTCAAAATGAAGATCCTGTCTTCAATCACGCCAAGTCCCCCAGGCCTCCATGTTAAATATTGCATCAAGACATTTCCTGTCCGGCATTAAAAAAAAAAAAAAAAAAAAAAGGAAGAAATAAAAAGAAAAAAAGGTGCCTTCGCCCTCGGAGCGCGGGGCTGTTCCCAGTGCGAGCATCACCTCCCAGGTGATGCTTTTCTCTTTCTGAAAGATTTCTCTCCTTTCCTCCCATAAAAGTAGTCAGTGACTGAGAAGCCTTCCCTGCTCCGGGTGGGGTTTGGTTTTGTTGAGCCCCCCCGTGCCTGCAGGCAGCCCCTGCTCTGCACCCCGCTATCGCCGAACCCTCTCACCTGAAATAAGCCCGTTACTGAGCGGCTTCCCCTTTCATCCTTCCCGCTTGCCTACCGGGGGATGCTCCGATAACTTCATCTGAATTCATTTCTAAAGCGGATTAGTTAAACCTCATTAAAGCCCCGTGTAGACAGCCCTTTTCGGAATTAAGGTGGCCTTAATTTAATTTACTCGGGAGCTTAATTTACTCCAATCGGCTCCGGGTGCAGCTTGCAGGGAGGGTGAGAAAGGCAGCACCCAGCTGTACGCGGGATGCTCGGGGACAGCCTCCCCGCACCACTGCCGCCTCCCATCCCAAAAAGGGGGCAAGGCACGGCAGAAAGCGTTTGAGCACGGAACGCTCCTTAGGCGTAGAAAGTTTTCTGCGAAGCGCTGTGCCTTCCGTCAGCCGCAGCCGCGTCCCCGGCCCGCGTGCCGGGAGGAAGAACCGCAGCCCCGTGTTTACCAGGCTGCTAGCAAGCGGCATGACTGAGTTAAGCACCCCTTTTTAACAACTTTACCGCTTCCGTCGTAAAAAATACCAATGCATTCTGCTGAAGAAGCAATTTGAAATTATGGGTTGCAGTCTTTCCTCTTCTGCTCTGATGGCTGCCTGTGAGCTCAGGGTATATTATCTCCAGTCTGGGGCAATAGAGCCTCCAGTCTCGTGCGCACGAATCCGTACGGCAGCGGCTGAGCACGCCAGCACCTCTCTCTATCTCGTGCTCACTTACACGCACCAACGCAACGCTTGCCGTGGAAAACGGCGGGAATGCCAAGGACCCCAGCCATGATCTGGGTTTTCAGGCGTTTCAGAAAGCAGGAGAGAAGTCCCTCCAAACCGTGAGCAGATGCCACATCAAGGATGTAGAGAAATTTGGCTCCTAGAATAAACCTGGCTTCCATGTTTCGGAGAATTTGGGAGA
Source organism: Aramus guarauna (assembly GCA_013400195.1). Taxonomy (NCBI): domain Eukaryota; kingdom Metazoa; phylum Chordata; class Aves; order Gruiformes; family Aramidae; genus Aramus; species Aramus guarauna. The sequence continues at coordinate 192,439 of VXBL01003491.1, read as the reverse complement.
ACCTCCCAGCAGCAGCAGCCGCTCTGCACAATTTCCCTGGGACTGGCACTTTTTGCTGGTGCTGGTTAAATGCGATCCGAACTTTGCACGGGCAGAGCCGGCCGGCACCGCACGCATCGGCTCTGGCCGTCCTGGTGGGAATGGGTATGGTCCTTCTGGAGCTGACAGCCATCTCCAGCAAGGTGCCAACCCGTGACAGGGAAAATAAAGGCCCAAGCCTTAAATAAATCCTACCTGAAAGTGCTTTGTAGAACGCAGTAAAAAATGTCGCACCCCTCTCCTCAAGGCCATAATTTAATTTAGCAAGAAAAGCTGGGAGAAAGACAGATGCTTCTCAGAAATCCTGACCATCAACAACCCCTTCTCTCCTGATACAATATTTGTATTAGGTTGTAAAGCCCCCGATTACGGTATCGAGGAGCGGTGACACCGCCAGAGATGCTGCACTAAACAGCTCGTACAGAAGCAGCGTGGAAAAGCAATTACAGGGAAATGCCCGAGCAGCAGAGATTAGCGGCAGCATTTTGAGCAGCTTTCCCTCGTTGTCACTGGGTTCGGTTTTAATGAAAGCTGGAGCTGCACAGATTAAAGAATAATGTCACAGAAGGGGCTGATAAAATTGAAAAGATCCATCAGATTAATTACCAGGCTTAAAGGAACTTGTCCATTTATTAGAAACAAAAGCCTTGGGCCACTTGCTATTAAAATTATGATATCTTCCCTTCTCCAATTTTTCCACTTGATCTTGTAAAACCAATTCACGGGGATAGTATAAAGTCAAAGAGAAGTTTGCGTGGAACCCGCTGGGGATGCTCAATGGATGCTCGCCAGCCTGCTCTTTCAGAGCCCCCGCGAGCTCGTTAGCATCCGCGTTTGTCTTCATCCTTTGTAGCGCGCTCGTTGCTTTTTATTGAAGTCTTGCAAGCCAGCCCTGGTTGCTTTCCAGTCCTTGCAGAGACCTGCCTGTTCATGTGCTGTTTGAAATACTGCATCAATATTTATCATAACTTTTGAGAAAAAGGAATATTTTAATCTTAAAACACCTATCTTGGTGGGGCGAGATTAAATAAATGCATAAATAAAATACCTCGGCGGTGAACCTTGCAACCTCACGGCACCATTCATTCAGCAGAGGCAAAGGCAGGCAGGCGATATCGGGGCTCCAGACCCGAAACCAGTGATTCTGAATTAAAATCATCTGTCAGCTCACCCGAAGCTTTTGGATTCACACATTGCAATTTCCCTTTTGACCACAGGCATGAGCACCACGTCAATAGCATCGCCTAAGCTTCGTCGTGGCATCGTCTAAGCTTCTCAACGAAGCAAAGGGGTCGAGCTCTCAGTGTCCCCAGAGCACTTTGCACGGTCCAGCTGACTCCTGCACCCCGCACCGGCTTCCCGGGAACAAGGCACATCTCAGAGCATCCAGGTTGCTCTGAGTTATCCCTGGCCTGGATAAGGTCCCAAAAGCCCTGGGCAAGGGGAGTCAAAGCTCAAAATAAAATTTTAATAACAATGTACAGTTATCATTTCTGCAGCGGTATTTTATTCACGCTCATCAGAAGGGTGGCATTAATTGGGGGACGTATATAAGTACCCCCAGCAATGGTAACACCCACGGGCGATGAAGAAGAGCACCTCGGAAGCATGGTTTTTAGCCGGGGCCAAGCTTCCCCACAGCATCACCCTGCCTGATGTTGCTCTGCGACTCCAGCCAGTGATAAATCATGGAAGCAATGAATGAACCTCAAGCTCCTACCTCCGCCTGCAGCCCCGGTACATTATGGATATCCATACGTGCTCTTCGCTGTGCGGGACATTGCGCTCTCTGTATTTGGTACTCCTGGGGCACGGGGAGCAGAGAGCTCTGCCCCGCACCGTTCGCAGCCCAGCCCGTGTGCTGGCTTGGACATTTCTCCTCCGTAGGAAGGAATTTGCCTTTGGCATTTGGGGTTCATGTAGCTCAGGGAATTAAAAGACTCTCTGGGTTTCTTGCGGCTCTCCTGGCTGAGCGCAAAGCCGTCGCAGTGGTGCCGGGCTTGCCAGCACTCAAGCCCTGGCAGCTCCAGCTTTTTATTGGCGTCTTCCCAAGAAATTCATAGCTTCATTCTTATTACTTATAGGCTTTGCAGCTTCCAGAGTCTGAAAATGGATTTGGCCAGGCAGCGTCCCAGGAGCGTGAACCGCATGAGGGAGGAGATTGATAAAGCCATCGACAAGATGCTGCGGCTTGTTTGCAGGAGCAACAATTCACCTGCCTCAATGCAGGTTGTTTCAGCTTCATCCCTGAGTTTTAACTCCCGCTGACACTGAACCAACCCCATCGGGATGCTGCCGGTGGGGACATCATCCCTGTCCCCACCTGAACCGGCCCTCGGCAGTCTCAGGACGGCGTGCCGGGTGAAGGGACTCCACTTTTCTCCTTTCTTCCCATGCCTGGCCCTTTTACAGTACAGCAATTGTTTCAGCAGTGTTGAAAAAAAAATGACATCTTGCAGTTTAAAAAATGACGCCTTACGGTTTAAAAAATTGAGTAATTCAAAACTGACAGAGCTAATGTGACCACGGGAGCAGGTTTTCTTAAATTTCCTGTAAAACTATCATTCCTCTCTCCGCAGCCGATACCCAGGGACCTGTGTGCGCCGCTCGCTTCCTAACGAGCTCATCATCCAGAGCAGTGCTTAGAATCAATTACCACCCGGTACGCAGGAGATGCTCTGAAACTCTATCCTTTTCTCCATTACGCGTCCTTCAGGCTAATTATTTCTCATTGTAGATCATGGGTCAGGGAAAGCAACATTATTTTATTGGGAAGAAAGTGTTTCCCCTCGTAGTCAGTAAAAATGTGATTTAAAACATCAGTAAGTTTTCAGCACGCTCTGCCTATGCGAGGTTTCAGCGTAGACCGGTTCCGGGGTTTGTAATCGCTCCGGGTTTCATGCCTCAGTGAAACGAGCTGCAAAATAGTGGACTGATGAGCCTGGATGGATGCTTTACCGGTGGTTGCTCGAACTCAGCAGCCGCAAATTCGGCTCCTCCACATCTTGCTGCTCCCCAGAATCTTCCCACCCGGGAGTGAGCAGCCCCTGCAGGGTGCAGAGTTGCAAAGGAGGGGTGCTGAACCCCTGCACCCGGCTGCTTTCCCTGAAGGCTGAGCGTGGCTGGGGCTCCTGGCTGCAATAAATAACAGAGATGTGTTTCCTGGGACTGCTCATGCTTACACCGATGCAAGTAGTAATCATAATTTTAAGCTTGCACCAAGCAAACCTTCCATATAATTTGCTAAATTTATACCAAACACAATAGCGTGCATATAAAGGGGGATCTAAGTATGGAAGTCACTGTTTTAATATAATTGGCCTTTTAGATTAAAAGGCTCTTGTAATAACCTTTCTCTAAAAAGCAGAAAAAGTCATAATTACAGAGCAGTCGCACATGACAGATAATGTTCCAAATTTAGAAAATTAACTCTTCCCTGCATTTCCAGTGGAGCAATCCTTGCCTGGCTGCAGAGCCAGGATCAGGCCACTGATAGTGCAAAAGAAAAAAAAAAAGAAAAAAAAAAAAAAAAAAGGCTGGATGAAGTACAAAACAGATGGGGTGACCCAGGGCTCCTTTCCACTGCGGGGTCTTGTGCATCTATATACTCCTGTCCATGACGGCATCCCAGCAAACCCAGCCGCTCCCAAAGTGGGTTTACTGGTCTTTGGCATCATTTGGTAGACCTCCTATCGCTCATTCAAAATGAGCCAAGGAAACGAGTGAGAAAACATGGCACAACTTTAAAGACAGTGCTTTCCCAAATACTTTCTAAATCATTTCGGAGGGACTCATCCTCTGGGTGTAGGGGGAAGATTTTCCTAGCTCCGGGGTGGGGATGTATCAGCTAGCAAAGCCGAGCTCATAATTAGCTGTAGTGGGAACAAAAGCAAGAGCCTTCATGCTCCAGTGCCAGTAAAGTCGATTTACCTTTAAAATACATTAAGTGACCCTTTGGTGATGGTTTTCCGGTGAATACTGAGGTCCTACACAGTGACCCCAAAACTCATGCAGTCCTAGATTTAAGGGACTAATTTCAGGGGAAGGCAAAGGACAAAACCCCTCACTAGCCTACAGCTCATTTTTATTAACTTTGCTTTTACCCCCCTTCGCCTTGGACATCAATATTTTATTTTTTTCTGTTGGATTAAGCAGAATATCAACCTGGCCTGGCTGTGTAAGCGCTTATTTTTAATATCCTGCCTATTTTAATACATATATTATAGGTGACAGTAATCACCATGCTCTAAAGCGAAGCCCCCAGGGGATTTGGGGCTCCCGGCAGAGCCGGGGCAGGGCAGAGCCCGGCTGCTGCTTCCCGTGCTTTGTGCATCCCGCGGCAGCCGACCACGGCGGGAGGACGTGTAGCACTCGGCGAGGAATATGATGGTCTGCCGCGAAGGAAATGCTGCAAGGAGAGGTGTTCCTCGCTGCTCTGCCACTGTGGTTTTTGTTGTAAAACAAATGTCACAAGATCTCGTCATAACGGCTTAAGGGGTTGGACGGAGACGGAGGCGTTTACTAGTGCGACATGCCGGAACCGCTGTTTCGCCACCCAAATAAATACCCCCCAGACACGTTCTTTGCCCTCGGTCTTTTGCCCGTCATTGAAACGCTCAGGACGACTTTCCTGACTTACTGGTCACCGGTGCTGTGCCAGATGCTGTCGCTCCACCGCAGGTTTAGAGCTGTTTTTCCACCATGGCCTCGAACCATTTCTGGCTGGTTAGGGAGGGAATTTTAACAGGAGCTGACTGGCTCACACCCGTGAATCGCATCCCTCAAACATTTAACACCGAGCTTGCTCACATCAGATGGGCACCACTCAGCCTTCTGTTCACTGCCACACAGAAATGAATCAGAAGGTTAATATTTAAAATTTATCCATCAGAATATCATTTTTTTCTACTTAGCAATATGATGAAGGCATTTGAGATAGCCGTTTCCTCTACTCTCCCTTTAATTTTTTTATATCGGTTTCAGCTTTAAAAAAAATGGAACCAGTAAATCAGACTATTAATCATTTCAGCCTAGGAAAGGTCCAGTAAATCACGCAAGTTTTATATCTCAATTTTTTGAACTTATGCCCAAGAGCCTAGAGATTGAGCCCATGTGCTATTAATTTGAGAGCAGGCAGCTCACATATTTGTGTACTGACCTCAGCAGCAACCTCAGCCGTGCAGACCCCGGTGCGCCGTGTAAAGAGCTCAAGACACGGCTGCGCCGCTCAGACACACGAGGAGATGATGTGTCAAAACAAACGTCAAGATTTGGGATTCATTTCGCCCGGCCCCGGCACTGCCCGGGTTTGATTTACCCGCAGCCCGCTGCAAGTGCGTGCTCGCGGGCTTTGCGGGAGAATAAACCAAGGGTAGCGCTTCCACATGATTATTTTATATTTCTGCTAATTCAAGTGAGAAGACACCTTGTCGCACATCCACAGCATCGGCATTACCAGTATCTCTGGGTGCCTGCGCACGACGTGGATGGGAGCCGGTACCCTGCCCGGTGGGGAGCACCCGGCTTAGGGGCACGTTGTAGGGGCAGGAGCTGGTGTGGCACGGGTGACACTAAAGCAGGACAAGCCAAAGCCGTGCCGGCCATCAGCAGCGTAAACACTGGCTCCAGCTGAGCCCCGTTTTGCCCTTTCCTCCCCTCCTGCTTAACGATCCACGCAGAGAAAACCTAATGAGAGAGGGGAGGGAGAAGAGCGATGGCCAGGGCATGGCTCCAGCCCCCTCCCCGCGCTCTCCTCTTCAGGCCCTGCAAGAATAAAGCGTTCGTTTCCAGCGCCCACCGCGCCCCGGCTGTGCCGTCCATCCCAGCCTGCTGCCGGTGCCGCCCGGAAACCCGCATCCTGGGGCCGGAGCGCCCCGCGGGGATGCTCCTGCGAGCCCGTGCGGCATCGTCACCCTCCCGAGCTGTTGGTAGCCGCAGGGGACGGCTGCGGGCCTGGGGGTGGACGGGCCACCGGGTAAAATCCACGTGGCTTTGGCTTCAGCAGAAATCACCAAATAACATTGGAAGGACTGAAAACAATTAGCGGGTTTATTTTAAAAATACTGTTTTTTTTGTATTATTCCACAGTGTCCTTGTGCAATCACAAAGAGGTTTTCAAAGGTACATCTTGGGAGATTTTCTAAAAAGAGAAGAAATTATTTATCACATATATGCACGTTGCCATGCCAGCCGGGTCGGGCTTGGGTCAGCAGATAAAGGCTCCCGTCTTCTGACCCGCCAACAAGCCGGCACCATCGCAAGGCAGAAACCCAATTTGCTCTTGCACGGCTACAAAACGAGAGCTCTCAGCACTTTACTCTCCCTGAGCTGAGCATCTTCAGTACGGGATGAATGATAAATTGAAGCTGAAACTCCGGGGGGATGCTCTGGCAAATAGTCCGCAGCAAAGAGACCCTGTGCCGAATAGCACCAAAGCGAACCAAGAAAAAAAAATAAGGCACCTGGGCCTGCAGCTGCGCGCGGCAGCTTCGTTTCGGCAGCAGGAAGCAGGTTACCCAGGGATTACACCTAATTATGCGGCAGGGACGGGAATTATTGGATTTGGAAAGGAATGCCTTAAAAACGAAGCAACAGTCGCAGCTTTCCAGATCAGGTAATTGCAACCGGTGACAGCGGCGTGGCGCGGGTCGATGGGCAAGTGTCGGGGACGGGGACGGCGGGGCGGGCAGAAGGTGGCCTGCTGATCCCCGCTGTAATTCTCCCGTGGCTTAAAAATGCCTCTTGCCAGCTGAATTTTTAGCTGCGCTCAGGGGCGGCGAGGGAACCGGTTTGCTTTGCGCGGCGGGAGGGAGCAGCGGCAGGCGGGCGAGCACCGCTCCCGGAGCCTGGCAGCCAGCAGGAGCAATTACGTCAGGCAGCCCCTGGGATGAGCAAAACATCGAGAAATAAATTCTTGCCCCCCCCAGCACTGGTTTATTGCCAAGGCAGCAACCAGCGGAGCAAGGCGTTGGGTGTTTTCCCCATCCCCCTTGCAACGGTGCCCTGCACGCCGGATGAAGGTTTCTCTCCCAAGGGCACGGGCTGACACCAACACCCCAGACCTGGGTGCTGTGCACCCCCTTTGCTGGATGAGACACCTGGGTGGTCCTCAGCACCCTGGGGTGGTCCCAGGGGTGCCCCAGCCCTTGCAAAGGAGGATAAGGGGGACGCCGAGGCTCCAGCAGCAGGAGGAGAAACAGCCGCGTGAAAACCCGCAGGGAAAGAGCCCGGCAGTCGTAGCACACGGCGAAGACCCGCGCCGTGCTGTGCTTTCCCCTCCGCCTTCGTCTGCTCGATGTCATCCTCGACAACGCGCTCTTGATCACCCGCGCGCACGCGAGTTTCCCAGGCGCGGCTCGGGAACGGGAAACGGCATGTAAAACCCCGCCTGCGTTTTGAACTCTCTTGCAAAGCTCCGGGGACGTAGCACGGGAAAAGGCGTCTCCAAAGCCGCAAAGGGACCAGGGTCTTGTGCTGGGCAGCTAAGGGTCATCGCGGGAGACGCCAGGGTGGAACAAGCCCGGGTGCCCGTAACTCTGCCCTGCCTTTACGCCCCGTGCACGGCAGAGCCAATTGCCATCAAACCCCTGACATTTACTTGCCAGGCTTTCGCAGCAGGAGGAGCTGGAGGGCAATTTGTTAGGAGAGGCTGAGCACCGTGCCTGGCGGGTCCAGGATCCGGCCATGGTTGGGGTGGGCACCTGCCACCTCCAGAGCTGCTGGTTGAATGTTGCTGGAAGACACGACCAAGCCGGCGACTCCACCATGAACTCCCTCCGGGCTCGCAAAACACCTCATGGTGTCTAAAGAAACCCCGTTTCAGCCACGCAGAGAGCTGAAGCGCCCTTCTTTGCTGCGTGCGAGCGGGGCAGGGGGTCTCGGGGCTGCCCGCAGCATTGGGGGACCCTCGGCGGGCTGGGGCTGGCCGTGCACGGGGACAGCTCTGCCACCCCGCTCACACCCTGAGCTAGGCACGGGTGATGCACCGGGTCCAGGACGGCGTCCCAAAGCCAGGCTCATTTTATCTGGAGAGCCTGCAGAGCCCCAGCCAGGCTCAGGGAGGTATCACCTGTGCACCGGCACAGCAGGAGCTGCAGTGCAAAGTGAAATACGCTCGGAGCAGCTCAGAACATAGGGCAGATCAGTTTGGAAATGTAAGTTATTTATTTACTTAGCAGCCGTCAGTGGGAAGCACCAGCAGGCCAGGCCAGCGCACGTAGGAAACCTCCCCTGGAAGCATTTACCCGCTCAGCAGGACGCCTCTGCTCTGCAGGGATTATTGCCGCTAGTACCGCGCTTACGTTATTAATACCATTTTTCTGTTAAAACCCTAGTGAAGGGCCAGATCCTGATCTGCGGGGTCATTCTGGGTGCTGCAGCCAGCCATCGCCACCGTCACCCGCAAACGGACCGGGGACCTTCCCGCGCACTTGCCCGACCCCTCTCAGGGCTCACTCGGTGGTGCCCCATCCCTGAGGAGTTTCTTCTTCTCCAGGTTCAAAGCCAGGTCTCCGGGACGGGTCTGCTCCTGAAAGGATGAGTTTATAGGACATGACAGAGTTGGCTTTTCTCCCTGCGAAGGAAGGAAGTTACTTTAAGCTTAAAAAAAGCAGAGCCATCTGGCAGCGCACAGCTGTGGAAATATTATACGTCTAATTATTTATAGAGGTACCTGCGCGGGGACGAGTTCAGTTCTTCAGCCGTCCCTAACTATATCAGGAAAAAAAAGCTCGTTTGATATAAAAACAAGTCTGCAGTTCTTCACGAAAATATGTATGTTGGAGTCTTGGGGTGGGGGAAGCGGCATCGTTTTCTTTGGTATTTGCAACCTCAAAGCAGCAACAAGTTTGTTTTCTGCTGGTGGTCTCTACATGGGGCATGGGCTTATAATAAGACCTCTGGCATCTGAAAGCCATTAAAGTGTACAGTCACAAGAGCCCCAGCCATTAGCGGAGACAAAACAAAGCTAAGCACAGCCACAGATAATTAACCAACTCTTGTTTCTCCTTAAATCAATAGCAAGAACATTACAGGAACAAACAGCCCGGCGGGTCCCCGGGGAAGCAGCTTTGCCAGCCAGCCGCCCCAAGAGCTGGTTTCCAGTGGAAATTACACTGCCAGGTCCTGGGCTTTAAGATCAGATTTCCCTTATTGGCTTCTTGGAACGATTTTAATCCATGGGGAAGACCTCAAATGGAGCTGGTTGTGGCCTGGAACTGCTGGCTCTGAAATTTCGGGATGAGGAGGGATGGCTGAGCGCTGCGGGGGGGACCAGGAGAGATGCTGGGTCTGGTCGGGGCGTCCCCGTGCCGAGGGCAAGCGCCGTGCACAGGAGTGAGGGAGGAAACCTTCCAAGTCTTTGACGGAGAAAAGGGAGGCAATGTCAGCAGAAGTCCTGCGGGAGCATAAAAGCACATTTTTCTTCGGGGAAAACATTGGCGAGGGAGAATTTTCTATTAGCGCTAAGTATCGCGTCCAAAAAGGTTAGCGTAAACAAGAACTTCAACCCAAGGTGTCTCGGCACGTAGCAGGAAGAGGTGCTGGTGTTCCTCCCATCTGATAACCGAGCTGCCCCGCTCCCCGTGCCTCACAGCTGCAAAACTGCTCCTGGCCCCCGGGTTGGGATGCCGGCTGTCCCCCCGCATCCCCATCCCCTCGGCCGCAGGATCGCTCCCCGGAGCGGTACCCCACGGCTCAGCCGCCCCGAGGCAGCAATGAGGGGCTGAACCAGAGCCCCCCAAACCCCCTGCAGCGCTGCTCTGCCCTGGGGAAACCTGTGCCACGGGGCCAAATTTCTCCATTACCCAGAGACATGAAGCCAAGCAGGAAGAGAGACCTCAGGGAGGGGCCATAAATTTAGTAAAAGCTTGATAAATGCTCGCTCTGTCTTAATTATGCCAGGAGCAGCGATTTAGTGCCTAGAGGGAAGTGTCTGTTTTGGGGTTTTGGTAAAACACGCTTGTGCATCCCAAATTACCCGTTATAAATTAATAAAAGAGATGGGAGTTAAGTGGTAATCATGCCTGCTATGTCTCTTTTCTTCCTGATAAGGAAACAATATTAGTAGGAATATATATATGTGTGTATATATATATACACACAGCATATATATGCAGTAACAAATTTTCAGGGGGTTCCCCTATCAGCACCACCTAAACTGCATTTTCTTGCGATGCCTGAGATTTCAGCACGGGGTTAGCGGGGGGGTCTGAGCACCAGGCTGAGATTTGGGGGGCTGGGCAGCCCCAGGGAGGAAAGCCACGTTATTGCAGGACCCTTCTCTGCTCCCCGTGGCCGGAGCCCGGACGGGATGGGAAGGAACGGTGGCACCAGCGGCACGCACAGCACGGGGGCTGTTTGCTGCAGCCCCGGGCAGAGTTTTATGGGTAAAACTCCTTTTCCAACCAGTATTTGCAAATGATGGGAGTGTGGAGATGATGAATTCATCAGCTGAGCCAATGTGGAAAGAAATATTCCCGTGTTTTATAGGAAAATGTTGAAAACAGTCACTTCTACCCCTTTTCCTTTCTCATCTTGTACGAAGTCTTACAGACTTACAGCCAAGCATATTTTCTAAGAATAAATGCTATGTCTTGGTTTTTAAATGAGAAATTAAAGTCTTGTCAGCCCTGGGAGACTGGGAAGGAAGGTTATATTATAATATCGCAGGAGACTGAACGCTGGGAAAAGAAGGGGGTTTAGTCAAATGGTTTAAAAATGCAGGTTTAGGCACTGACAGTCTCTTACGAACGTCTCATAAAAATTCAGCACCTCGGTTCCTCGGGCTAACGCATCCCAGCCAGCAGCACGGATGTACCAGACCCCAACCAGCCTTTTGGCAAAATGAGGGAAAACCAGAAAAGACACTTCTGTTTCCTTCTAACGCCCAAGTTCCTTTTATTCCGTGACACCAGGAAGAGAGCTCGGTCACAAAATAGCCCTTTTGTCATTAACAGCGACCCAGTCCTGCTGCTCGGTGGAGTTTTCTCTTGACTCCCACAGCCTTTGCTCTTCTAATACACTCAGGCCCCGGAAACCTTCTGCGGTCCCCAATTTTATGCCCGCGCCGTCGCATCTGCTCCAAGCGTCGCCGTGCTGCGAAGGTACGCGTGCAGCAGATGGAGGTTTCCGCTCCGACGCCGTGTCCTACCTGTCACCAGTCCAACAGTTTAAAGGCATTAAATTTCCCCATCTGCTCCTGCAGCTTGTACCGAGCCTCTGCTTTATAGACTAGCGGGGATTTATTTTTTTTTTATTTTTTTTTAATAAATGAATGAAAAGTTGCTTTGTAAATTCGAGGCCAGAGCTGATTCATAATCTCTGCTGACAAATTTCTGTCAATATTTACTGACATATCCAGAGATCTGTAATGTTTAAAGCATCAGTTTTTATGAGAAAGCTGCTTTCAGGAAGCGTCTGGAAAAGTGTAACGCACTTTCTCACATTCTCTCATTCACTTCTGCCTTATCCCGATAATATAAATGTGGAACCTATATGGAAGTAAGAGGTGCTTGAGCTTCAGCTGCGAAAAACCTTTCCCTGTCCATAAACACAGAAGTTGGGCAATTTTTAAGGGGGCGATTCCGGTGAAGCTTTTTTGCTACCAAACGCATCTTTTTTTAATGGTGTAAAACCATTTTTTTTTTTCTTTTTTCTTTAGGTCTCATTGGCACCGCACCTTTCCGCTCCGTAACCCACATTTCCCTTGGCAAGCCCGGACGCGGCATCATTTTCGGCGAGGTTTCCACCCGCCCGCCGCGGTTCACGAGCGGGAGTGCACGTGCGGGATGCAAATGCGCAAGATTTCCCTGGATTTACTGCCGTCAAACACACCAGAATTTAGCATACAGTAACAGCATGGGCTTTAAATCAAAGGAGCGTTTCTTAATACATTATTTATAATGAATCAATTATTAATAGAGATAGCTTTTTTCTCCCCTAATAAATTATTATAAACCCTGCTATAACACGCTGTACCAATATGTACTGTATAAATAACGTGACTTGTTTCAGTTGATGAGGACTTTTAAGCAAAGACGTTCTCTCTCACAGGTTCGGAAGCGTTGCCTTCACTTCAAGCTCAAGCAATCAAACCTCCTTACTGCAGGTACTTTATCTGGTGAGAGACAGATTCCTCAATGAATCACTTGATAAATATCTGTATCATTTACACGGGAAATGTGAATAAATGTATTTTTCCTATTACTGGAAATACACTTTCTTTACACTTTTTCTGCTTTCTCTTTCCCAATGCCAAATTTTCTCCTTTTCTTTGCAATTCTGGGTGTATCTTATGTTTTCATTTTTCTCTCTATTTTTAGACCCCCCCCAGCGGGCCCGACTTTCCTCTCGCTCGCCCTAACCCACCCTCGCGGCTGCTCCTCTCCGAGTGACGGTGGCTTCCCCGTGGCTCCAGTCCTCCCCAGAGCCCTGCAGTAACTGGGGCTCTCCTCGCCAGGAGCAGAACAATCTCCCGAGCCAAAATGCAGGAGGGTGAATAAATACCCGAGCTGCTCTGGAGAGACACAAGGTCTGGGGGCTCCTCTTCTCCCTTCGCTCCTTCTCCCTTGGCTTCCCACCAAAGTCATATTCCTTTCCCAAGGTTACTGGTAATGATGTGTTCCGTTGGTCCTGCAAAATCATGTCTGCTCCCCAAAATTTCCTGAAGCCACCAGGAAAGTCCCAGCTGCACGCTCACGCCGTCTCCGTCTGGCGAAGCAGACTTGCAGCTTCAGCCTTTCAGCCACCCCCGATTTTCCTCCTTCCCCTCATGCCCAGCACACCCCGCTCTCTGCGAGGCGGGCTGGCCTGTGGTTTAGCTCCACTTTTCACCTTTTCTTTCTTTTTTTTTTTTTTTTTTCCATTTAGGACTTTGAGTCCCCAGAGAACATCCTCTTTCCGGCTGAGTTCTTGGGATAACCGACTCATAATCCTAGGCAAACGCCCACGAAACGGGCGACGGTTCCCCGGTGGGGTCTGCCACCATCTCGAGTTCAGCACCTGAGGGCAGAGATTGCTTTTTTTCCCTGCCAGCTATTACTTTACATTGCTTAATTCTCTAAAGACCTTTTCCTGGGATGGAAATTTTAGGACCGATGACAGATGAAAATATACTATCCCATATTTCATTATTTTCTACTTATGTTCCTAAGGCCAGCAGATGTTGTAAAACATATGTCTCGATTCGTGGAGAGGCTTTTCTGGCGAAATCCAGCACTAACAGCTGCCCTTCCCAAAAACTTCGGTGCCGGCTAGCACCAGGATATAAGAACAGGGTTTCTAATATTCCTAAATCCGAGGTGGCTACGACTGAATACCTGGGGCGTAAACCCGCCGCGCTTCTGCAGAAGGAGTGAGGGTCACTGCGTCCCTCCCACGGCCGCCAAGCAGCCCTGTGACACCCCGACTGCCAAAAACCTCCCCCAGCAGGTCTGCAGGAGGTAAAATTTACCCTCTCAAACATTCTCATTAATTTTCCTGCATAAACATAGAGACGCAATCTCTGTTTGGCCTAAATCCACGTGGTCCCGGCGTGCTACAGAGCTGTCCCAAAGGCTCCAAAATCCCCAACGTCTCTCTGTGTCAGTGGCGATTACCGCTGGGATACGAGAACCGCAATCAGAATTCCGCTTGCATCACCATATCAAAGCAAATTTGAGAGACTTCATTTTCATTTTAATGCCTCTCTTTCCTTACTTTTAGTCACTTTTGGTTTTAATCGCACCATCTGCGTTTTAAATGAGAAGCGACTTCCCTGCTTTCAGCTTTCCTCCTGCAGGAACCCGCAGGCTCGATGTCCCGTGTGCGTTATATACCTTTTATACACCTGTACCCCTATAGCTCCTCCGGAGACCTGTGGTTTTGGGTGTCTATGACAACGATGCACCAGCCTGGGGCCACCTGACGTTGTATTTCCTCCGTGCACAACGCAGCATACCGCACTAGAGAGGAATACCCCCCCTCAACTGATCTATCAATCGATCTCTCCCCGGTGCAAACTGGACTGTATGGCTTCCACAAGCGTGCTGGGCGGCTGGAAGCAAAGCCTCGTCTTTTCCCGGTAGTAAGAAGCCCGTGCCTGGAAAGCTGCGCGGGGCTGTGCACCACGCAGGAGCCGACTCCGCGGCTGAGCGGGGGACGGCGATGATTTTGGCAGGCGGAGGTGGCACGGCTGTCCCCGGTGCGAGCCGGCGGTGCCCTCCGGCTGGACACACGCCGTGGTGCCTCATCACCCTTCCGATGGCCCTACCCAGATGCTGGCTGGTCTTTCTTCTCAGCCTTATTTCCAACCAAAGAGAGTGCTCTAAGCCTCGCGTCCCTGGGCTCGTTCCCCAGCCCCGCAGTGCTCCTGGGATGCTGCTGCTCCCCCCGCCCTGCGCAGGCGACGTTCTGAAGACCCGATGCCACGCTAAGGGCCACCACACCAGTGCTGCGTCAAGACCAGCAGCCTTCTGGGCTTTTGGCAAAGCCGCATTCATCAATTTAATCCAGAGAGGTTTTGCAGCACGGTCCTACTTCTTGGTGTACGCCCACCATGACCGTCCATGCTGGCTACTGCAGCCCCAATGCAGTTACTCATGGGGTTATTCCTCCAGGCTGCGCTGCCTTTCAGCTTTTGTCTTCGACATTTTTCTGTGGGGTTTTTGAGGGGGTTGGTTGGGGTTTTTTGCCACAATGTAGGATTCAGAGTCAATGAAATGGGAAATTTCTCAGGACCTTCTGTGGACGACTCCAGGTTATTCCCCCTGGGCAAAATCCCTGAGCAACAGCATCGGTCCCGTGCCAGGGTGCAGGGTGCATCCCGGGGAGCCCTCGCTTGCCTGCAGCCCCGGGCGCGGGGTGCGCATCTCGGCTGGGCGGTTAAAGGGGCTCTGACCAGGGAACTCACAGGCACACGTGCAAAGCTTTCCTTTGCCGAGGTCACTGTTCCCAGCCGGTCGTACTGCAAAATTTGTCAGGATGAGACAAAAAATCTTGTAATGAGAAACTTTCTACTTCTTTGTTTTCAACGGGAATTACCCTGAATTGATTTATTTTTTTTCCATAGCCAGAACCCCCCGGATAGGGCAGGTGGGATGCAACGTCCACCGGCCGTGATGGAAATCGTTAAATTGGAGTAGTTTCAGAGGAGAGCCGCGGGGACGACGGAGGAGCTTGTCTGATAATGAAAGACGCTGGGAACTCAATTTGTTTTCCATAACGAAAAGAAGGTTAAGAGAGGATCCGCTCGCAGCCTCTAATTACTTCTGGAATTTAAATGTGATAATAGAGGGCTCCCCAGTCAGGCAGATGAAAGTATGCACAACCTGGTGCCTGCAAGATTAAAATTCAGGTTTGAATTAAAAGAACATTTTTAGTGGTGTAGGTTATTAACTGCTGAAACAACCATTGAGAAATCTTCTGATTTGAAGAGGTATTTTTTTCCTTCTGAACCTAAAGCTTTAGTTCAAATAGAAAAGTTCCCCAGGCATGTTTTACACGGAGTTCAGACTAGATAATCATTACGGCTTTTTCTAACCTTATACAGTATTAATATGCCATCACCCTTCTGCCCTCCTTTTATACTCTACTCATCAACCAATAATTTCTTTCAGTAAACACACAGAATTTCTCGAACGTGGTGTCAGCTAGGAGGTTATTAGCGATAATGAGTCGAGGACCGTGTCCGTACAACACCCTGGCTGAACGTGGTAGGAACAATCCGCGGCCGAGAGCGACTGCCTGCTGCCGCCGCGTGTTCCCAGCCGGCAGCAAATCCCCGGAGTTATTTTTTCCACCTGGATGTCGAGAGGAGATGCTATCGTCAGCATGCCGGCTTGGTGGGACAGCGAGGGGTCGGCGGCCGTGGGTGCACCTCGCTCTGCCAGGGACGGGCTCGGCCGGGGGATCTGCCGGGAGGACCGACAGCTCGTCAGGCAAGAAGGAAGAGAAAGGCTAGAGAAAAAAAAAATCACATTTCCAGCCTTTCCAGCATTAAGTCTGAGCTGCCCACATCCAAACCAGTCAACTCACAGGGAACTCTGTCATTTGTAACACTGCATCTATTCTTACAGAACTGCTGCATGCTATAGCCCTGCAAGTTTAGATTCGGCGCTTGGGATCGACTCCTGACCCGTTCTGGTTTGACGTCAGAATTTCATGTTCCAGCCTCCAAAATCTCTGGGGTTTCTATCGCCATTGCACACCCCTCCCTGTACGGTGCTGGAAGCCGCCCGGCCAGACGTGCGTTTTCCTCGTCCTGCCCTGGTGCAGGTTGTTTGGTGTGGTCAGGGTGTGATTACAGCCCCCGCACCTCCCAGCCAGAAACTGCTCCTGCCCTCACGGGGAAAAGCCTGAACATGATGAGCAGGGTTTCTCTGCTTGGGTTTTCCTAATAACCACCCAAAATGTGACCCTGGCTGCACAGGGAAACTCTGTCAGGGCTTTTAACTGGGTACTCTTTTTTTTTTTTTTTTCCTTGTTTCCTCCCAGTTATTTTGTTGTAGTGCTCCAAAGTGATAAAATACGGATAAAATGTTAGTACGGTATTTGTTGCTGCAGGTTCTCGAGGCTGTTGCGATAGATGTGACACCATTGACACGTGCACCAGAAAGCATTACAAAAGCTGCAGCTTCTGAGCTGCAAAAATAGTAAATAAAAAATCCCATAATTCCACAGGAAGCTAGAGAGGTGAAATACATTTTGGTTATGGAAGTTGTACGTTTCCCACCTCCGGTCAGGAAAAGCACATGGCCTCTGAAACGTGCCCCGCTGTGCTGCTGAGCTCGGCAGTGTAAAACCCGTCTCTCCATCCCTTGAACACGGTGCGTTGGGAAGATGTCACCTGCTTCCATCTGCGCTGGGGTGACCCATTACGCCGAAGCACCAGAGGATTGAAATCGGTAATACAGAGCCAATTCCACCGAGACTCACCCAAAAAACGCCACTGGAGCATCCGATCTGTGGGTGCATCACCTCCAGCGAGGCCAGAACCTTACTGGGAGGGCTGGGGGAGCCCAGCCAGCCTCCGGACTGGGGGTTCCTGGCAGCCTCGAATCACCGCTGCCCAGGCAGGACACCCCGCAGGGGCGTCAAACCGAGGTGCCAAGGATCTCCCACCCCTTTCGCGAGGATGAATTAAAGGAGGCACGCAATCCCCACTGCTAGATTGATTTCATGTGGTTATTTCGAGTCAATAAACCACAGCTTTCTCATAACACCCAGACAGGGAGCCAGCCCATCATCTAGGTGGCTTCCAATGCCTTGCCCTGTGTTGTAAGCTACAGGGGTCTTCCCGACACCTTTAGCAGCTCAAGTTAAGCCCACAGGATGGATAATTAAGCAACGGCACATTTGTGGACCATACTTGGACATGCAGTGATATACACATAGATCTACAGGCACATAGGTATATATGTTCTGAAGCATGGAGCGCGCCATCCGTTTTCAGCTCCTTACCGATGTACACGGTACTCTAGTTATTCACATGAGTGCCAGCTGAACACTTCATCTTCGTAACATCAGATGGCATGTCAGTGCTCAAGTTACTGGATTTTACTCTAAAGAAAACTCCTCTTTCTGCCCATTTTAGTTATTTTGTGTCCCAGTTCACCGTACTAGATTTTACTCTAAAGAAAACTCCTCTTTCTGCCCATTTTAGTTATTTTGTGTCCCAGTTCACCTAAGTCTCTCTCATTCTAGCGCATGAAAAAAGCAAAAAACAAACATGGAGATTTTCCTTATCTGGTTTATCCCTTCCTGATATCTAAAATACCATGCTTTATCAAACATGCGAAATAAAGCTAGCCCCATCTAGTTCAAATACATATCATAAATCAATTCCTTTAACAAGGTGACAGCAAAAATACCCCAAAGCATGTTTCTCACTTTGTCTTCCTCTTCCCCGAATGTCTCGAGACAGAGACATTACAGCAATCGCTGAAAATCAGGTTGACATCCTCTATGTTATTCATTGTTTTATGTATTTTTTTACATGCACACTTTATTTTGCCTCTTGTCCTTACCTCCTAGCTGTACTTACTCCCTCAAGGCCATCACAGAGCAGAGAAATAATTTTCAGGTTGAATAAATTCTTTTAAAAGCAAAACCCATGTGTGAGAAGCTAACACCAGAGCAACTTCTGTATCTGAAAGTGGCTCCCTCCAACCTTACCTACCTTTATGCTGATAAGTGTTTGCATTAATGGCCTTGCCTTTGCCCACATTGCTTGGTGAGAATGTGCTACCACCATACAAGGTGCTACCATGACGGAAGGTGCCACCACCACACAAGGTGCTACCGTAATGGAAGGTGCTACTGCCATGCAAGGTGCTACCATGATGAAGGTGCCACCGCTACACAAAGTGCTACCACGATGGAAGGTGCCACCACCACACAAGGTGCTACCACAATGGAAGGTGCCACCACTACACAAAGTGCTACTGTGATGGAAGGTGCCACCACTACACAAAGTGCTACCATGATAGAAGGTGCCACCACCACACAAGGTGCTACCACAATGGAAGGTGCCACCACCACACAAGGTGGTACCGTGATGAAGGTGCACAAGGTGCTACCACGATGGAAGGTGTTTGGTGACCAGCTCCAGCAGCACTATGCTGCGAAAGCAGCACCTGAGGACTTCCCTGTAGCTCGGAGGAGCAGATCAGCGTCACCACTGGTCTCGGCAGGAGCTCGTGGTGCCTTCAGGCCTTTACCCGCCCCGGGCAGTTGCATCGCTTTCTGTGCAGGGACTGCAACGCGGGGCAGGCAACAGCTTCGGCTCTGTTACGACAGCTCCTCTCTCCTACACTGTGGTCCTGGCTCTGAAGCACGCCGTTTCTCAGCAGAACGCCGTTCCCATGTGGCTATTTTAAAAATACATATGTAGAACACATCTTGCAATTTCAAGAACTCTGGCTGTGTTTTACATTTTTGACGCAACGCAGCAGGCGGGGTGGAGTGGCAGGGATGCTGGGAGGCTGCATTCCCCACCGGTACACACCATCTACCAGAGGTTTAGTGATTTTCACCGGTGAAGGATGTGACTGAGGAACTCTCCGGCCTTCAAAGGAATTAGATGACAATGACATGTCTGTGCACAGACCCACCCCCCTCTCCAATAAAACGCTGCTAATCCTTTTCACACCCCGCAGCCGCCAGAGGCAATACAGCTACGCGAACCCAAAAAGCAGATCTGGCTCACCTTCCCGCGGACAAGAGATGGGAAGGTTTATTCTTCTATTCCGCCGATGCACGAAATCATCACTCACATTTCCATATCCCAGGCGGTCTGGTTCCAGGTTGTGTAGCATCTACACCAGTGGCATCCACCTGTATCACCAAAAGGAGTGGAAATGGCTAGGACCAGTCTGACCCACAACCACCTACCAGTGAAGCTTCTCCAAGCCCAGCTTACCTGGGACTAGCCTGGGAGGATGAAGGCTCAGAAGCTTGTTAAACATCAGCATGGTCTAGCTAAAAATAGGCTGTGAAGAGCACTTCACCCTGACAAACAGACTGCTGCACTGTCTGCACTTTCCGTTAGCCGTAATTCACGTTTCTCCTTTCTGGAGTTCCACTTTATTCACTTATTTTCTACACACTTCTTGGGCCTTTTATGTACATTTAATTACAATATTAACCGAAGAACTCAAAAGAAGGTCCTATGCAAATGAAGTTATGAATTTGCAATTTGGGAAAAGTGTAAAACCTATTCATTCTATACATATATTGAAATATTTTAACGTATTTTTAATGCATTAGCCCTGACAAAATGCATTTTCTTTCAAACTGATAATATATTGAGCAAATATTATTCTCCCACATATATTTCGTTGTCAAATAATTGATTTTTTTTTTAAAAAAAAAGTTCTCCTACATTATAGATACCATTACAGAAAGTGCAGAAGGCAGATCTGTTCAGTTAACAGGCGCTTTCCCCGAAAGCCCCATCGTTGTTCTAAGCCCCATTCCCACGCCGCGTATTTCTGCTGCCACTTCACTTCTTCGACGCTCTTTTCCGAGGATTTACCATAAATCCCTGTAACCGCATTCTATCTAACGGAGCAGCGTTACCTGCAACGAGACCAAAACCTCCGGCGGTGCTCGGTGCCCTGCGCCTGCCCGAGAAAAATCCTTCCCTCGCCTCTCCCGGCACATTAACATCCCCAGCCCCGTGACGCGCGGGCAGGATGCGTTGCGGACGTTTGACTGGACGCAGCGTAATTCCCAAGGATTGATGTACTGATGAGGATGCTCAGGAGCTCTGGAAAGCGTTCTGGGCTGCTTAGAGGGGGCCGTGCAGGTTAAGCACGAGGCACTTGCAGAGCAGCTCTTCACTTTGTAGAAGTAATAGCGGAGGTTGGGGACCGGCTGTTTTTAAACCTAAGCAAAGGCTGCAGGCACGTATGGAAACGTTGCTAAGTCGTGTTTAAAATGTCCTCTCTCTGTACACGTGCAGGTGCGTATATCTCACCATTGCCAGCTAATTACTGCCTGCTCCAAAGAAAAATCGCTATTATTACTCGAAAAAATGCAGAGCACAACTACCCCCCGTAACTTAGTCCTGAACAGCCGCATGTAGGGTCAGAGTTTGCCAAACAGGGAAGAAGAAAGCTTTAAAAAGAACAAAAAAAAAAGCGCATGTGGACAGCAGTTTACCAGTACTAGATCTGAGTCTAGGCTCAAGTGCAAGACTAAACGGTGAAAGCCTGAACTCCGTGTGGGTTTGGGGCAGTGCTGCACCCTGAGGAGTAAAGCCACCGGCACCGTCCCAGTCAAGCCCTGCAAACGAGCTGGTTTTCATCTCAGGAAAGGCACCCGCACCCAACAAGCCCCGTTCTCCAAAGATGTCACTCTGGTGATGGTAAAACTACCAAACAGGCTGTTAGGCAGCGGCTGGGAGGGTGCTGGGAGCGATGGCTGGGACCTTCTGGTGGTCTTGGTGCACCCACCGGCAGGACCAGGAAAGGGAGGGGGAAATTCATGGAGATTAACCTGTCCGAGAGCTGGTCTAGGTACAACTCATGGTACAACACTCGCTGCTGGAAGCCGGAGGAGATTGCAAAGGAAAGGAACATTCATTTTCTGCCCCGACCCGCAGGACCCTGAGCAAGTGCCCTTGGCGTGTCCCAGTCCCGCTCCTCCGATCCTGCCTCTCTGGGCAGTTTCTCAGCTGAGTTAGCTAAAAATACTCCTTTGTCTTGTACTTTCTAACTTCCCGTGCAGTTTCTCTTTAGACAAAAGTGGAGACCGCTGCCAAAATCAGATACTCAAGGAAATCTATTACTTACAAAATCAACTGCTACCACGTGACAGCTGCACACATCTGGAATCCATCTCTCCCCAGTACGCTCTCACTCCATGTGGGACTCGAGCATGCTCAAATATCAGCCTCAAGCAGAGTTTATGCAGCTTTCTCAAAACCAAAACAACTCCTGCAGAAAGTGTTTTGCAGATAATTAAAATCTCAGGAAAAAAATGCAAAAAAATTAACATTGTCAAACCAAACATGGAACAGAAAGATTTTTAAATGCTTTAATGATATTTCTTTTAATCAAAGGAAAGCATTTCCCTTCTTTTTTCCTCAAAGTCAGATGGGAAGCGTTCCTCATCTGTGCATTTGAACCGAAACGCCGCTCCCCAGGCACTCCATGAGTTAACCCGCACTTAGAGCTGCTCCCCTGGGCCGTGCAGAAGCCGAGCAGGAAACCCTCCCGGCAGGATGTCTGCTGTCTCCGTGTCCGGAGCGAGCACACCTGGGTCCCAGCGAGGTGCACGGCCACGTCTCCCCCCGAGCAGCGGGGACACAGGTCCTCGGGGCAGGACAGGCACCTGGGCTGGGGGACGCGGGGCTTCTGCATCACCCGCAGCTACCCAGGTCTCAAACCTCAAAGGGACGCCGGTTGGTCCTGAAGCGTGGGGTTTGGAGCGATGGGGATCTTGGACGGCGATGATACGGGGTGCTGAAACTGCAGAGAGCTGGTGTAAGGGGGGAGGAAATACCACCATGTAATCCAGACATCAGCCTCAGATTAATACGTGATTTTCATTCAGTATCATGGAGAGTACACAGAGCATCACCGGGACAGATTAGTCCTAAGAAATCCTTAGACAATTTTATTGTGCAACAAATTGGTGTGGGATCCATCCAGAGGGATTAACAAGTATCCTCTGCTTTGCTGAAAAGGGTGTACGCAACGCTTTTACCTGCTGGAGCAAACCTTCGTACCCGGCGTTCAGGTTACCCTGGTGGGCAATGCGTTCCCCACCGCTCCTGTTGCGCAGATTCCAGTTCCCAAAATATCTGGTTTATCCAGATTAGAATCATAGAGTCATAGAATCATAGAATCATAGAATCAGAGAGTCATAGAATCATAGAGTCATAGAGTCATAGAGTCCTAGAGTCATAGAGTCATAGAATATCCTGAGTTGGGAGGGACCCGTAAGGATCATCGAGTCCAACTCCTGGCTCCACCCAGGACCAGCCGAACCAGAGCATTGGACTGAGAGCTATATAGATTAGTCCTCTGTGGTCAGACAGAGCAGAATTAGACAATTACCAGTGTGCAGTCTCTCCGACTAGTGAAAATACAACTGCTCTATACAGAGGATCAGCTCTAGTAGATGCAAGGACGGCGCTTCCCTTCTCCAGGCTGTGGTCACCAGAGCATCCCCCGGGCACAGCTCCAAGCGCTCCCCCCTCCGCAGAGCAGTCCAGAGCCAAGCAGGGCTTTGGAGCAAAGCCTTCCTTTTCCCTAACTTTGGGGCTTTACCCTATGCTCAGGCACATCTCCTGCAGACCTCCCAGCTGACTACGCACAGCTGGATCACTCTGGATGAAATATTTAGCGAGACGGAGGAGGAAAGCACGGGAACAGCCAAGCAACCTCATGAGAGAGGCATGGGAAGAGAGAGGAGGAAGACACCTGCACTGCTGGCCGCATCCTAATTAATATTTAAACATTTCAGACAGAGCTGGGACTCTCTTAGCAGAGTGCTTTGGAAAAACTCAGCAGCGTTTTAACTCGGAGCCTCCCAAGCTCCCCGAGCAGGTTTTACGTGCACAGAGGCTTGTGCCCAGCTCTGCTCCCCTGCCCTGGCACGGCAATGAGTTCCTCCTCCTCGCGGGATTCTCACACTAAGTCGACTACGGTAAATTCAGAGAGGGATCAACGTGCAGTCCCAGCCTGAGACGTCTGCAGCCACTCCAACAGCTCGGAAGGACACGCGGTGCCCAGGAGGCCAGGCGTACCGCGTTGGCACGGGGCGCGTTTGCAGGCTCCATGCAGCACAAGAGCGATTTCAAAACTGTAACCACGAACTTCGTAGAAATGGCAGGTTTTAGCCACATGCAAACTGCACTGAAAACCGGAGTGAATTACGGGTTTCTTTCTTCCCCGAGTCTTCCACCTGCAGATGGCAAATGTCTACTGGTACGACAGCTGCCGGCTCTGCTGGCAGAGCAAACTCTCCTGCACTCGACCCCGTTAAGAGGGGCTGCAGCTTCAGGGCTTTTTTTCCTTCCCCCGCGTGCTCTGTGCTCCCCAGGCAACTTGTGCACCCGGAGCTGCACGGCTTTGGGGAGACGGCTGCCTGCGGCACTTCCCTGGGACGCTGCCAGCCAGGACAGGTCGCTGCTCTGACCTCCCGCTCGCTGCGGCGTCTCCTCCTCAAAAATAAACCGGCAACGCCAAAAGAAACCCCGAAGCGTTGCCGCAGTGAACAGCCAGCCCGTCCCTGCCGTCCCAGGAGCAGCTCGGGGCTCCGGGTGTCACCTCCTCATCTGCAGACCCTCAAATCTGTATCCCCAAACACAGCAAAATCGGTGCCCACGCAAACAGCAGTCCCAAATATTCGGATAGTTCATATTCCAACGGCACAAAAGCATTAATTATTTTCGTGTGTGCATGACAGCTTGTTTAATCTTTCTCCTTGTCATAGCATGTAACCTGTCACCTGAGGGGAACCGCTCTTCTCACTGTATCATGTTCACAGGGAGCAACACCCGTGTGGCACGCCATGCTCTCACCAGTCAAAAGCTTTGCTTTCGCTCTGGTTTATATCCCCAAAAGCTATTTAATAGTTTGCACATTCCTTCCCATAAAGTTTACCCTTGCGGTAATTTACGGCTTGGCTGGGGCAAGGGCGTTCGAAGTGCCGGAGCTGAACTCGTCGCGGTGCAGAGCAGCAGATGGGAGCGCGCACCGACCTCCCTACCTGCGCTGCATGCGCGCGCTCGCCTGCGTGGACAACATCACTGCTTCTTCTTGAGCAGAGGAAATCCGGACCTCATCCCCATTCAAGGGCTATCGTCCCACAAGGAACCCGGCAGACCATGGTCAAGCCCTGGGTCGGACTCCCCAACGTCCACTCGTGCTACGACCTCCTGCCATACGTGCTACGCAACCGGGCAGTGGGTTATCTGCCTTTCCAAAAGCATCTCCGTTTCGCACGAGTCGCAGATTATGTGCCAAAATTGTGCTGTAGGGAGGTTGCCCGGTTGCTCAGCAACTGCATTTGTGCGGAGCAGAGCTTGGGGTGGCAGGCGGCTGCCTGCAAACGCCTGCCGGAAAGGGAACGAGGTCAAGATTCGGAGGAAGCTACTTAAATGGAGAAGCAAGCACCGCTTACTGAGCCCAGGTAAATCCCGGCTTATTTTAGTCAATAAAAATCAGCAGTAAAGCGTTGCAAGAGGAGGTGTGGAACGGGGCACGGTCCCTGCTGCCCCCCGAGAGCTGCTGACACCACGAGCAGATCTTCTGCTTCATCCTACAAGTACGAGCGACATGTATCAAGAGAGAAAAAACGCTTTTGCAGATTCAGGAATTCAGCTTTCCTTTGCACATTAAATAAATAAAAAGGCCTTTGAGTGTAGGAAGATCCTGCCCAGAATTTGCTGTTGATTTGCTTTCCCTTTGCACGCCTTGCTGCTGGTGGCCCCCGTAAATCACGTCCCCTGCTCACCGAGCTTACCCCTCCAGGTCACCGCTCTGGAATCGCTGGCATCACTTTACAGTTTACAGATGTTCCCCTTAATTATTAACTACAATATTTACAACCCATCACTCCAGATTCCCTTTAAAGCTGTTGCTGAGCTCTGAGCCCCTTCCGTGGTGGCCTGATCCTGCTGCCTCCCTCCGCCGGGCAGTTCCCGCGGGCCAACACCTGCAGCAACGCGCTGCGCACCCATCAGAATCAGAGCTAAATTCTGCTCTCTCCCACCTGCTCTTAGCTTTCCAACCCAACCCCGGTCACTTTATGGTTCCTGTTTCTCACTTTTAAGTAGAAATCACATGCAGTGCCAGCTGCCATTCCTTATGTAGTGATGGACGTGCAAAAACATGAAGGAAGCGCTCTTGATACTGTGGGATTTTTACTCTTAAAATGCACTTTTTGAAGTCATAATATTTCAAAGCACATTTATAATATGTTTGCAATATGGGTAAAAAGATTACTTTAGTCTCCTGGAAAATGTAATTTTCCAGTAATTGGTGTTCTCCTACGGTATCTCATATACAGGCACTAATCCCTCTCCTCCAGCCTTGCACATATTTTTATCCTATATTATACTAAAGTAGGCTGCTGAACTTCCCCAGTAGCTCTGATTTTTAAAATCCCAGTAACTCCTTGTACAATCAGATTTCCACAAGGGCAGAGATCTTCTAATTATCTAGTACATGCTCTGAGATTCGGTTCTATGCCCATAGCACAATTTTCAGCTTTTCTACAATTTGCAAAGCTGCCAGCTCCCCACTCCTCAGTTGCAGCAGATTTTCTGAAAACAAGCTAATGGTTTCCTAAAAGGTTCCGCCTTCGCGATAACAATGGTTTTGGCGGTATTAGGTGCGTGTTCTTGACAATGATTCGCATTGTGATCGCTATACATCTATTATCTGCAAGAGCAACACTGTCAGACCTGATGAGATTCCGCTCGTACTTACAGCGCGGACACTTGGGACTAACACATCTCTGCCATCTCCATGCTGAGGAAGAGGCTTTTCTTCTGCTGCTTCAGGTTTTGGTGGGATGTGAGCGATTCCCCGGTCAAACTTCAGTCCTGTCGGGGCCTTTTTCTCCGAGTCTGCGGCAGGAAATGCTAAGCGTCTGCTGAAAATTTAATCGGTTCATCAAGACCTTTGGGTATTGTATTAATAATTAATTCAACATGAGTCAACGTAACTCAGTGTAGTCATGTTTCATGGAATAATAAAATACAGAGATGGTAAAAATCTATTAGCATACCTATATCCTCCCAGTGTCTATGCAGGATTGCTCCATATTGGGTATATTTTTCTCTGCTACATGTTTAATACTCATTTTCCAATACAATGGCTGATTGTCATTCTCCGTATGCTATTTTTGACACAAATGAGCAGTTTAATTTCTCTTGCGTAGACAAATCTCGGACCTCCTGTATTGTAATATCCGTGTTTTCCCCAGTAGTAAAAACTTCAACCTTAAGCTGAGTTTCTTCTCGTCTCAGCACGCAGCCGGCACACAGCACCCTCACGGCCATGGCACCTGGCAGTAAGCACTGCAACACCTTAACACGCTCTGGCAAGAAACTTGAGGACCAAANAAAAAAAAAAAAAGACAACTCAAGGAAATTAGAAGGTTCTGCATCCTATCATGATGGAAAATCATATCAGAAAATATTCCAAAACTCACTGGTGCATCTTCACCCATAGACGAGCTGCCCATCCACCTCAAGACTTTAATTTCATACACCACCGGTTTCTAAGTGAACAAATATGAGGATGTTCTGGAGTCCAAACATCCAAGTATATTTTCTTCTACTCGCTTCACCCCAACATTGCCATAATATACTGCTGTGCTAAGAGTTAGGGCTGAAAGAGTTTTCTTTGGTTCAAAAGACACTTTAACTCATCCCTGCTCCTCAGCTCCTGCTGCGGGGCTGGGAAGCCAGCGCAGGTGGAGGAATCCCGTCCTTACACGTCGCCCAGCTGTTGCTCCAAAGCCAAGTCTGCAAAGACAATTATCTTCTGCTTTAACCTCCAACAACCTCAGTTCAGAGGGCAGTGCCCAATAAATGAGATTTCTGCTCAATTGCCTAATCGCCGTTAATCTTGTTAGAGTGATCCTCAGTTCCATCTGTTCTCTTACTCTCTTACTTGCACTTTTCCCATTCCTTCCATCTTTCTTCCTCCTTTTAATTTCCTAGGACTTCCCCAAGCACATTTACATTATCTTTTCCTTTTGCTATATTTGGAATTCTCAACCTTTTTTTTTTTTTTTTTTTTACTTTAAACAAACAACATTTCAAATGCTTCCAATTTCTGAATCTCTCTCATTTAAGGTCCAACAAAATTGGATTGAAAATGCTATTTTTTTTCCCAATGTGGCTTCCTAAATCTCTGCTAAATTTGCAAGCGCTATCTTTTCCTCTCTCCTTTGAACAAGTCATTCTTCAGGCTCTAACCCAACAGAGCCCAGATACAGAAACTTTTCCACCCTCTCAAGACCTGTCCTCTCCAAAACGTTATGGTTTTCTCTTGTTTTGGCCACTGTTTTGATCTTAAATATATTGAGAGTCTCTATTCATGCTTTTTTTTTTTTTTTAATTTTTTTTTTTACCTCTCCTGATTTTACGCTAGCATGGGTGCTTATGAACAGCTCCTGAAGAAAAATAAGAAACTCTTCTCAAAAAGAAAAAAAGGGAGCAGAGCTATGCTGTGCACGCTCTTTCGGTTTCAATAGTGTTGATTCTCTCGTCTACCGGGATTGTCTCAACCGCAAGAGAAAAAGATGCTTAAAAGGTAAAAAAAAAAAAGAAACCTTTAGAGCAGTGTGTGGAACAAAACTGGAAGTTTTGAATCCTCAGGTATGTCATTTTTGTGTCAAATCGTAAAAATCCCAGGCATCATCATCTGACAGTATACATGCACACGTTTCTATATTTAGCAGCTGGGAGATAAGCTTAATAGCTAGTTTGCGTTTGCCATCAGCAGGCCACGTGGCAGGCGTATGCACGGGACAACGCTCTGCTTCTACACCGTGAACTTCCGTTCCCTGCTTCATTTGTTTTAAAAAAAAGAAAAAAAATAATCATAACTCGGATCTTAACTCCTTCCTTTGAATGCCTATCCCGCAAGTGTTCGAATTCGAGATATTTGGGTTTTCCTGCCGGCAGCTGTAGGGTTGTTCTGTAGGAGGGAGCTGGGAGAAACAGTCTGAGTTTCCCTGAAACGCCGTATAAAATATTAACAGCTAGCAATATCCTTCTACCACCAAGACACTGGCACCCGGCTCTCTTATTATTGCGTTCAGTTCAGAGGATTGCTGGGGAGATCGGAATTGGAATCCCTTTTCACGCGGGCGGGAGCCGGAGCCTTGGTCCCTGCGTGTGAGGTTCTCCCCTCGAGGTCAGCCCCTTCGAGCGGCTCTTCCACTCCCTGCTCCATCGCCGGCTGCGGAGACTCCGTTCGATATGGGGAGTAATGCAGCACCATCCCAGAGACATTTGCCTTCCCGTCCTCTTTGGTCTTGCTTGAATGCTAATTTTCCTCAAAATTTTAAAGATATGTTGTTTGTATCTTTCTAGTCTTCTTGCACAACGATTTTCTTGGGGAAAAGAAAAAGTGAAGCCTCAGCTGCGCACCCCTGAGACGTGCTGATCTGCACACCTACGCTTTCTGCGCTGGTTTGGTTCTCACCCAGGCTGTTTCCGTACGACGCAGTGATCAGATGTGCCATCGAGCCGGGCAGGCTTGGGCGGTGGTCGGCTCCATAGCGGCCTGGGAGGATGAGAAGTGGGATTTGCTGCATAAAGCCCTTCTCTTGCAAAGAGCTGAGCAGGAGCTTGTCATTTGGTTTTGTGCAAGCAGAAGACCAACCACAACCAGATAAAAACCCCGGGGAGATGCTGAGGCTGCTGCCTACATCAGCCCCGACCTGCATCCACGTCGGGGTGTGTGGGTGCGGGGATAAGAGACTGCTCTGCTCTCCATCTTCCTTGCATCCTCTTTCCCCTTTCCCAATCCTTGTTAAAGGGAGAGGAAAAGCCGCTGACATCCATGCTATCAAACTAGCGTTGCGTCCTCCCGATACACTGCTCTGCACTCCACAGATGTGCTGGCTGGCTCTTCGCTCTCATTAGGAAGAACACATCGTTAATACCCCCAGAGCTGGCAGGGACAGCATCTCACCCGTAACGCTTCTTGCGTTGAACTCAAGCCATTCAGCAGTGACATACACTGTCTCGCAATACAAATTCTTTTTCATTAACTAGCAAGTGGAAGAAAGCCTTGATTAGGATATCAAAGTTCAGAAAAAAGCTTCCACGCAATTTTTCTGTCTCCTACAAATGCTGGATTTAACAAAACCATATAAAACGTACTTCTGCTTTTCTTGCGAGGTCCCTTTTGGCAAGAAAACCAAGGGCGGGGGGTGGGGGCAATCTATTTGCGAGGTCGTGTGTGTACCTTGTGTGCTTGGAGCTGGAAGCACACCAGAGCCCTCGGATGGCAGAAAATAAGGACAGCCGAGGTCGCGGAGAAAAGCCAGGCTGGCACTCCTGGGCACGGTCACGCACTCCTTGGACCAAGTCGTACGGGGAAACGCTGTGTGCTGTGATCAAGTTTTTTCTCTGTCCCCAAACTGTAAGTCAGAGCATACCCAGGGTTTTACTTTCTTGCTCCCAATGGTGCGTAAACATTGTATTTTGAAGAGTTTTCTGCTTTAACCTTTTTATTCAGGGGCCTCGTAAAGGGAACAAGGTGCAGCGGGGACGAAGACCTGGGTTTGTGCTTTTTCACTCCTCTCTCTCACTTTTAAAGTGCATTCCGCTAATGTTTACAACTATTTAGAGAAAAAAATACTCCATTTGCCCTAAAAGCTGGTTATGGGGTCGTAACGATGAAATAAAAAGCAGAATGATTTCATCCTGGCTATTGATGACGGGCTCAGCCAGGCAGTAAAAAGGTCCCTGCGGTGCACGGGGGGTTGTGCTGAGCTGCGAGCCCACAGCGTGTCTGCTGGGGGAGTGGAGGCAACGGTTAAGGCAGCCCTGGAAGAGAAAAGGACCATTCAAATAAGGGATAGATGCGGAAACTTTTGGAGAAGGGCGAGATGAGAGACCCTGAGGATTGGAAACCGCGGGTGAAATCTGGACCTGAGCAGAGGAGCAGCTGAGTGTGCGGCTGGGAAAGGACAATTCCCGTCGCTGGCAGTCCCATTGCAAGGGGAAAGGGCAGGGGAGGGAAAATGAGATATAATCCGATGAAAGATGTGATTACATAGATTGCTGAGTTCCCTGACAAATTGGGAAAACTACATGGCCTGATTACCGTATGGAAAAAAAGTAAGACGAATGCGAGCATCAGTGCTTTGGAAGGAATTAGATGATGTGTGGATGAGCATATTATTAACTCTTAAGCAGATACTTGGCTGATTACAGCAATCCATCTATGTCACAACTGCGCTGGAACACAAGTTCTTGGGACACCTTGCCGCAGACTCCTTCAAGGGCAGCCAGGCAGAGGGACCGGCTGGCTCCAGAAAGCTGCAGAGCAGAAAGTGGTCCCCAAAGATGCTGTGTCCGGACCTGTCATCTCGATGGTTCCCACGGGCTTACGCCGCCCTCGCTGTGCCTGCTGAGGCTTCAGCTCCTGAAGGAGCGGCTGTCCCTTCTCCCTAAGGCTCCCGCACGGACAGCACGTGGATTATTTACCCGTTTAATCCGCCCGTGTCACACCTCAGAGCAGCTTCTCCCAGCACGCAGAGACACCGACACCCTGAGAAGCGGACCTGAGGCACGTGCACCGCCCCGAGCCAAAACACCAAGACCCCCCCCCC
>VXBL01003491.1:141926-161591 GCA_013400195.1 Aramus guarauna | reverse complement strand
AAGCCCCCCCCCCCCAGACCGTCCTTCGCCCCTTTCCCCCCTTCTCTGTCCCTGGCTCGGCTTGTGCTGCCCGGCCAGCGCTAAGGAGAGGCAGGAGCCTTGCCCCAAACCTCCTGCAAGGCTTTGGGGTTCAAGAGCTGGCCTCCCCATCCCCAGCGGTGTGCCAGACCCCCACCCCGGTCCCCTCCAAGCCTTTGGGACAGGGCACTCCAAAACTACTCCAAAAATAGGTATTTCACCCCAAGCCCTTCCTTAAAACAGCGAGACAAGCATTTGGAGATGATGAAGCACCTATTATTGTGTTTGACGTGAAATGCGGGGCTCAGAGGGACCCTTGCAAAGCCTACATCGTTCGACACCTGGACTTTAAAAGGCCACCAGCTTCTGCAAAAGCCGTGCCCGGTCAAAATAAAGGCTTTTTTGAATGCCGCATCGGCAGCCGAGCGGCTCTCAGATCGGCTCATTGTCTGGTTTAGAAGTCAAAACTGATAAAGCCCCAGTCCCGCAAAGTCCTTACGCAACGCAACGCCCTTCGGGTTACAGGGAAATTACGTTCTTCTGTCTTCCTCAACTGAGCACTAATGACTATTTCCCATGCCCGCCTCCGCAAGCCGTAACAATGAAGAGCTGAGAGCACTGAAATGTTGATTTATTATTTTTTTTTTCTTTTTTTCTTCTGTAGATACAAAGGGGTTCAGCCCTTCTTCCAGAAGGCTCCATGGCCAACGGGATCCGGCGGGTTTGGGGGATTTACCACACAGGTCCCACCGATAACTCTTACCTTCCAAACGCAGCGTCGGGAGCGCTCCGTGCTACCTGTCCGGGACCATCTCGGGCAGGGATTTCAGCTCCTTGCTGTCACACCTCTGCAAGAAAAAAGATAATAATCTAGCATTTAACAGAATTCATCCGTCTCACCCTGCCCCAGGTGGCCTCAGCTCTCGGCCCCACACGTTCGGACCTGAATATCAATCTTAAATCCACCCCAGTCTGAACTGGGAGGACCACCATCTCCTGCAGCACACTGCTAAGGATGGCCCAAAAAATACCTGCTCAGCAAAATGTCAAGCTTCACCTCTCTCCGATAATACCTGCATACAAAGAAATTACATCAGAAATGACTTCCCTCAATCTCAGTAAAAGCACATTAGGAAAAACTTCCATTTCTAGGAAAAAGGCTTGACAGCTGTGTTGAAATTACCTCTGGTAATTTTAACTGAGTGGAAGCTTTTATATTCGATTGCACCAAAAATGTAAAGCGTGTCACTTATTAAGCTTTTATGTCTGATGTTCAGTCTGGTACCTGACGACATCTTTCTAGCAATCTGGAGATCATGCAGCTAATGTACTTGGAAATGGTAGAATTAGGTACGGTGGAAAGTCATTAAATTTGAAATTAAACGGGCTCTCTTGGTTCTTGAGGGTAATCTTAAAAAAAAAACACACCTGCCTCTGCAGAAGTCAAAAACCATCTCCCATATTAACAGCCTGAGCTTTCCTGTTCTTCCTTTAACAGCGACAATTAGCGACTTGAGTATCGCAGCAGCTTCGCCGTAATTAAGAGGGGGAACCCGCAGGCTCCCACAAAAATGAAGCACCAAGTCCTTATCACCGTTGGCACCAGCCACGGCCCCTCTCTTAGTCTGAGCTTTTTTTAGCCCAATTTCAAAGGTTTAAAAAAATGCCACGCAAGTGCTCTGACGCCCTGGCGAGCCAAGCTATTTTGTACCCCCGGCTTTTCAACGAGAAACGTCTAACGGTGCATCGTAAGGCTGCCTTTAAGGGGCAACGGCAGGGAGGGACAACCTCTCACTCAGACTACTCTATCAAAATCCACGTAAAAATATACAGAAAGAGCTGAAGGAAAAATTCCTGTGAAATGTGTAGGCCAAATTAAACAGCCTAGAAATGCTTAAAACAGTGTTGCCATGGTTTCGCACGCCAGCAGGATGCTCTGCCATCTATACTCCACAATTCCTCCCTGGGATCTGGGAATCCCAGTCCCAACAAGGGGATGGGAGCAGCACGGCGAGGCTGGCTCCCAGCCCCGTGGCTCGGCAGAGCGTTCCCCTTGCACACCCGGGCACGTCGCTGCGCGTGGGCAGCACCAAGCTACGCGTGCAAACCCTCTCCTCCGCAGGAGTCTGATGGGTGCCATACGGTGCTATAGGTGTAGGTGCCACGAGCTCAACCCCCCCCCCCAGATGCCTCCACTCGCCGTACGCGCTGGGATCAGCCGTGCTCTGGCATCAGCAAGCGGCGCCTGTGACTCGTAGAGCTCTCAAAAATCTGGGTTCCCACCTTATGGCCGAGCTGAGGCCACGCTTACCCGAGCATACGCGTCCCGGGATTCGTTACCGTGGGAGTGATCTCTGGGTGAACGTTAGTGGCCTTTGTGCGAGCATAAAACGGTGCATCGCTGCCAAACGTCTGGCTGCGGTTAACAGCTTCAGCTCTAAAGGTAAGCACCGCAGAGGAAAATATAAATCCGTTATTAAAAAAAAAAAAAACCCTCTCAACATAAACCTTAAAGAACAATAAAAACAAACCAGTTACAATATAAACGCACCCCTTTGTGCCGCTGCTGCAGCGCATACCGCAGAACATATGGCGTATAGGATCACCCACGGACCAGCGCTTCCTGTACGAGCTAACGGTAACTGGAGATGGGGCACAGCACGGCGTGCGCTGCCGCTACCACGGACCCTTCTGCGCTTCACGCGGCTCTCCCCCCAAAGAGGAGGGCTCTTGCAAACCGCTAACCGCTCTCGCTAGTGGCACAGGCAATCAGAAGAGATATATCCTGACGAACAGAGGGAAATCAGGCGAGCTGGTTGTATCTGAGTATAACCGGGGGACCTGCTGGAAACCCCACTCCCCTGCTGCGGGATGCGATGCCGACGGCGTGCGCCTGTCTTCACGCTGCTGCAGCTGTAGGGGAAATAGCATCTCCCCAGCCCCAGCCATGGCCTGAACCCAAAACGGACATTAACCCTTTTTCACTTCTGCACCTATTCAGCACGAAGCCTGCGGTCCCGGTCCGTGTCCCTGCCAGTCTGCAGGGCGTCCGCAGTGCCTTGGCGGGGACGTGCCGCACGCGCATGGGGGTGAAGTGCGGCCGACGGGATGAAGGCAGTCTCATAAAACCTGCTTTGATTTGTGTAATGAGCTGCTTGTTGCCAAAGATGAAAGAAAGGAGCTACAAACCTGGGAAATGCTATTAATGTTGTTTTCTAGCACTTCTCGATGGAAAAAGAGACGGGTTTCTTGGCTTTACACATGAGCTCACCATCACCAAGCTCTGTAACGCTGTCTGTAGGGGGTCCCGAAGGCGTGGGATATCGTGTCGGGAAGCGCACCAGGAATGATACCCAGAGGACAGGGTGTCCCAGGGGTATCCGTCCTCCCGCCTCCCACCTGCAAAGCCCTCTGGCATCACCATCCCCAGCGGGGAAGCGGCCGAGAGTCAAATCCTATTGCTTACACCATCATCTGCCATCTAATCCGTCAAAAGAATAGTTTTAAAGATGACATCATAGAGCCAAGACGGGCCATCCCCAATGTCCCCACTATTGCTCCAGACCCTGCGATGCCGTTCAAACATAAATATCCAAACGTACAACGCCCTACCCCTGCCGAGGGCAGGTGTGTCCCCCGCTTTATAACCTCAGAGCCCCCCACGTCCCATTCACAAGGCAAACAGCGGCTGAAATCCGGACTTAAAAAAGGGCCCCGTACCAGAGCCGTGATGCTCCGGGTTCCCGGGGCTCCAGCCGCTCACCCCGAAATGCCAGGGGGTCTCATGAGCGCCGGGGCAGCCCTTTTCCCGCGCTGTCCGGGAGATGAACAAACCCCCCGGATTCCGTGGTACGAGGGGCCGACGCAGCGAGCCCTGCGCAGCTTCCACGGGCGCAAAGCACGGCGGAGCTGCCGAGGGCTGCAGAAAATTTAAACGGTGCGTGTCCGAAGGGTGGCTCACGGTGAGGACCAGTGGGGAGTAAAATGCTTCTAATTATTCCCACGGCCCTAAGTTTTCACACCTCCGTTTTTTTATACACAATTCCCTTGTTTTGTTTTTGGAGTTAATTCTTTTTTTTTAGGCAAAGAAGAGCATAAATACGGTTTGTTACAGAAAAACTGCCACGCGCTGCCATTTGCCTACGAAATCTGCAGGTTTGGAGATAGCATATGCAGCATACTGGATAAAAACACATTTTCACAAGTGACCGTGTACAGACACAGCAGTTCCTTTCCCTTAAAAAAAAAAAGTCTTGTTTGCTAAGCCAGTTTTACTTCTTTGGCTGGAATCGCTAGGGAAAACTTTTCAAAATCCTTCGTTTCTTTTCAATTAATATAATTTTTGCAAAGCGCGAAGTGCCCAAAGCAGAGGCTGCAGGTGCAGAGCTGACTGAGGGCAGAGTGCTGGGGAACGCTCGCGAGCAGGAAAAGTCCGAATGCGAACGTGCAAAACTCTTCACTCGGTGAATTTGTCCCCAAACGTCCCCGCTCAGCCGCTCCTGCTCACGCTCAGCCGGCTTCAACACCCGCGAAACACCGTGTCGTGGCTCTCACGACGTTATCGCGAGCCACAACACGCCTTCTACTCTATTAAGGCACCAACTTCGGTGCCCGCAAATACGTCAGATTCTCAGCAGTCGTTATTTTCACAGTTTTCAGGCTTTTTAATCTGCTTCTCGGTTAAAGGGCTGGAAATACGCGCCTTCGAAACTGAGCCGGCGGCGAGCTCAGCGCGGAGGGCTCCAGCATCCAAACGTGGCCGGGGTCTCCTGTCCCGAGCCCCCGGGATGCTTTGGGCTGGCAAAGCGTTAATACTTCTCTGGCCTGAGCTTAGTGCGATATCGTCAATTTTTATTCCGCTTATTGAATGCGTAGCCTCAGGCAAGCATTTACCCTCTTTGCCTCAATTTTTCAATCCATAAAATAACAAAGAAATTACAGTACTTTGACAGTTATGAAAACGCATGACATTTATACTCATTTTACATAATGCTTACTTTTAAAAAAAAAAAAAATCGGGTGCATTGCCTCAAATTTCATGTTAATGCGCTGGACTATGGTGGAAAATATCTCCAGAGGCAAAGAGAAATAGTATAAAGCTCATGGCAGGTGGGACCAAAACTTCAGAGCATGAGGCTGCAGCAAACCCCCTGTTTTCCGAGGAAAAGTGAATCGTATTAGACCAGGAACCCAAATGAACGTTATCGCTTCAGCTATTCAAAATTTCCTAAGCCTAAGGTGCCACAAACACATTTATATGAATGATTTTAGACTAGATAGATGTCTTAATATTTAAGATGTCAGCCGGAGTAATATGTAAGTAATTATGTTTTGCCTTTCATTCAGTCTTTGTCAGGGGTACAGACTGATGGCCCTGGAGATTGAAGGCTTCTGTCTAGATACTGAAAATACTCATTTTTAACACGACGAGCGCAGGTTTTCCCTGCCACGCTTTCCCAAAGGGGCCAAAAGTGGGAATGGTCTATCCAGCTGTGGCTGAACCTTGTCCAGAAGAAAAACCTCCTCCCTATGGATGTCTATACATTGATATACGGAGCGTGTACGGCTGGTTTCCTGAGCGGCAGCGAACCGGTGCTGGTACGGAGCAGCCTCGGGACGCGCCTTATGAGCGCTGCCCGTACTGAGAGGAGTTAATATCAAAACTGGCATCACTTAGCGTCTCCGCTTTGGAAATCTCCCACCAACGGGCAGCCCGGGGTCCGATCTGCCCCCAGCCCGGGACACGCAGGGCAGCAAAACTCAGCCTCTCCCGAACGCCCTCCGGGCAGCAGATTTGCTTGAGCCGAGGGAATTTGGCTCCTCCAGTGTGAAGGCAGCAGGAAAACAGAGCAGTGGGAACCTACTGATAAATGGGCCAAGAAACAGAGGGGACGAAGACGATTTTCAGAGAAGTCTCCTGGGGGAGCGAGAGAGGTGGAGGTGCCAAATCAATCCATGTCAGAGAAAAATGAAAGCACAAGAGTTTTCCCACTTGCCCGAACGTGGCCGAGCCCTGAGGATTTACACCGACCACCTTACCTTTGGGAAGCCATCTGCACCCCCTTGGGAGGCACATCAGCGGTTGGACTTGATGATCTTAAAGGTCTTTTCCAACCTAGATGATTGGATGATCATTGCACAGCCCGGACCGGCACAAGCCGGCAGCAAGCCGCTGGCCCCTGAGATGGGGAGACCTCTTCCAAATCCATCTACCGATCTTCGCTGCGTTTGATACAGCCCTGCGTGGCCTCGCGGGCGGTGCTGGGTGCCCACCAAAGCCCACACGTCCTGGGCAGGGGATGAAGTCCCAGCTCCTTTCAGGGTGATGGGAAACTCGGGCTGACCGCAGCAGCCGTCGAGAGTCAGGACGGAGGGACTTTTGCTCCTAACCTGCTGCTGTCGCCATGCTCCAGGCATGCCTCTATTCGTTGCCGATTCACACAACAGCACAAACTGAAGTACAGTTCAGTGCAGAACGCAATTCATCGGCGAGTCGTTAGCAGTGTGAGGCATGGGCGGGCAAACCAGGTTCACACAGCCCAACAGCAGGACTGTTAATACCTACTCACCGATGCAACCGCTAAGGTGAACGAACATCGCAATTTTATCTGTTCACTTTTAGCTGTTGCCAGCCTTGCGTGGTTGTGAAGAATCTGCAAAGGCCACTTAGCAGCAATATTTGACCATTCTGCTTTCTTTTGCCCTGTTAAAGCATGCCAGTTATTTGCAAAGTAATTTGTGACGTGATGCCACGTGAAGGGAATGAAACCGTTTCTCAAACTCCCATGCCTGCTCCAGACCCGCAAAAATTAATTCATCCTGTAGGAAAAAAAAAAAAAAAAAAGTGTTTCATTGCACTACATGATATAAAAATGTGTTTCTTCCAGAAACTCAGAGCCACGCTGCCTTGTGCCTTTGCCTTCCCTGCTTTGGGTAATTTGCCCCGCTTTGCCCTCTCCTGACAGAGCCCATTCCACGTGTCACCGTTACCTGGCTGAATTAGCAACAGCTCACAGTAAACATTGAAAAAGGAAAAACTTCACAGCGTGATGAGCAGACTCTTGCAAGTTGGCACAATAACAGTAGGAGAAACAAAAACCTCTAAGACATAATCCAAGCATTACCAAACGTCTTCGGGTCTCACGTGCCAGAGCTGCAGCTACGACTGCGCGCAGGCATCGCATTTTGCTGATCTTGGGGCTCATTAGTGGAAATACAGCTGTTTTCTCCAGGAAATTGTCAGCCTCTTGATGTCATACTGACTTGGTGGGGGGAAGCTGTTTTAATTACCACCTGGAAAGAGACAGCAAGTGTTTACAAGTTGCAATAGGCTCTCCCTTGGGGAAGAACACGGAGCTTGCTTAACTCTTTAGTGCCGTGACCCAGGTATTTATTTACTCCTGTTTGTATTTGCGCAAAGCCCGGGAGCGGTGACGGACGTGCCTTGGGACCGGCTGATACAGAAAGAGACGTGAACGTCTGTTGACGTGAAGCTGAGAGCTCAAGAGCTGATGGGCTCAGGCTGAGGTGCCGAGCAAACCAAGCGCAGCTCGCTCGCAAGGCCTCTCTCCGGCACGTGACTCTTCAGCATCGGTCACCCGGCGAAGCAGCTCTGGAGCGCAAACACAAATACAGGGCAACTGCAGGCTCCAGGCACATGAAACGCTCCGGAAGCCAAATCATGTTTCGCCTACGGTTGTACATCTGGGATACTTGTCCAGGAGCTGGAAGAGATCTTGCTAGACTTGCAAGGGTTTTGCTTTGTGTCTAAGTGCTGGGAAACTTGGGGGAACACTAAGCAAGGAGATGTGTAAAGCAGCCCATGATCCCAGCAAACACACTGTGTGGAGACTGGACACGCAAGGACAGCTTCGCACGCTGACCCCAGTGGCGCTGGATGCACGTCGCAAGCACGGGCTCCTGCAGGAGAGGCACCGCCAGCCCTTTGGTGCCTTCCTCCGCGTTCCTGACCGGACGACACCGCAGAGGCAAAAGACTTGCCTGGAAATAAACAGCAAGAATCCAGAACTATCTCATATTTGTCATCTCTGCTGTTCGCCTGGAGACTGTGCCGCGAGGAAGGCTGCGGATGCTATCTGCAGAGCGCACGGCACGGCACCTGTTCCAGAGCGGGGTAAGTTATCCTTCAGAGCAGGCTGCCTGCCCCCAAAAACGATAAAGTTAGTTTCGGCAACGGACTTAATACTGCGCATCTGAGTTCTGGTAAGATAAATATCATTCCTGACGATCTCTTGTTTGATTAGGTATTCAATATGTGATTGCTATGGCAGCACTGCAAGTCTGGAGGCTCTTCAAGGTTACCCACATTAAAAAAAACTGAGAACATAACACAAAAAATCCAAAAATGTAACGCGGGCCCCAAATCAGCAAGACTTTAAGTACCTTCTGCGGCTCTGAGGCCGATGACATCGCACACTGAGTTCACCACCGCGAATGTCTGGTACCCAAACAGCTACAGCCCCCGAAGAGGAGGGGGGGGGTGAAAGCTGGCCCGGCTTCGGCAGCATCGCCGCTGCGCGCTCGCGAGAGCCAAGCACGGCTCTGGGGCGGCGCGTGTGCTTTCACAGGAATGCGAAGCGGTGTGGGAAGGAGGAGAGGGAGCCAAGCAGCTGGCTTCAATTAATCATCCGCTCGCTCGGAGGCTGGGAGGATGACTCCAGGGTGGTGAAGATCAGCCCTCATTGGCTGCGGAGAGGGACCGAGGGGAGGTGGGTGGCGTGGGCAGGCTGCGGTGGGGAGGTACGGTGGGGAGCAGCCATGGGCGGCGCGGGGACAGCTCTGCAAATAGCACCAAGCCGACGGCGAGATAGATACGGCTATTTTGGTTTTCACTTGAGGAGAGTTCAGGGGGAGGGTTGACAACTGTGGTTGTTATAAATGCTGTTATTTTGTGGGTTTTCTTAATCTTTCCATCTTCAGGTTCTCTCTTCTGTTTCTTTGCTTTGTAGCCAATTCACCCTCGTTTGCTTTCGGAGGCTCCGCTAGCAGCGGGATAGCTGATGTAGCCGCACTCTAACAGCCCCACGTGTGAGAAAAAGACTCCCGCCGCTACCCAGAACAGCATTTATGCCCGTGTTTTTAAGCGTGTTTTTGGAAGCACAGGTAAAACCGTATCTGTTTAAGACTGTGCTCCCAGCTCTGGTCCCTTTGGCATCGAAATGAGACCCCAGCCCTGAAGGAAGATCCCTCCTCTGTGTAAGTAACACCACACAGACACTTTTCCTACTTTAGAGACTTCCCTAAAGGCCTGTCTCTACCCTATGTAAATAAAATCGCAGCCCCTCCAGGCCTGTCAGTGCTAGGCATTAATGAGCCTGCAAAATCGTTTCTTCTCTCATTTGCTTTGGCAGTGCAGATGCTTAAGTCTCTCAATGTGTTACTCTGAAAGTTTGGAAAATGTAAAGTATGCCTGAGAGAAATGCCAAATCCCTTAACTCGTGGGGGAAGTGCTCGTACGACTTGGAGGGGGGAAAAGCGCTCTCAGGGGTGTTTACTGTGTGCATTAAAACTTTCCAGTTAAGAACCGGCTGTATCTGCACAAGAGCTATCTGCTAAGAGACAGAGGCACCCAGAGGATGGTAAAAATGGCCAGTTTCTGCCAAGTCAGTCCCCACGTGCAGGCCAGGCAGGACACCTCTGCTGGCAACAGCAAGGAGAGATGTTGCTTTTATTACAATGCTGGGAAAGACTTGACAGAATCCATGCCAAAATGGAAGGGTTTGGGGTTTTTGGTTGGGTTCGGTTTGAAAGCGTGTCTTAACTGAATGTCAAACGCATGGATACGTACCAGCACTGCCCACTGCGGTCCTCACCTCCGCGGGATGGGGGTTAGCATGGAGCATCACCCCCAGAAAGCAGAATTTCTGGCTTTCACCTGGTCTTCCTTCTGGTAACTCCCTTCTGTCTCAACGTCGTGGTACCGGGGTGGGCATCCCCCTCGGCTCACGTGTGCACCACGGTGACCTGCCCTGCGCGGTGCCACATTGTGCTCACCTGGTTCAGAGCTCTGCGGGCTGAAGTAATGCCGGTTAACTAGGGATTAACTACAGCTCTGCTCAGGCCTCTGGTCATCTTGGCCATCCGTCATTTCAGTGTGAAATCAGTAAGTGCTCAATTTCTTTACCCGTTTATATACAACCTTGAAAGAAGGTGATGTAAGAGCACCTCATCTGAGCGATGGAAGTCTGGAAGGGACCACTCCCAACATCTGCTCCAGGCAAATGTGACCTGAGCTCCGTTTCCACCAGCGAAGGGACAGAGCAGGTCCTGCTCCTGGCATCTCCTCCTTCCCCGGGTGCAGTTGGGCAGGACCCCAGCAGAGACACTGGGATTTCAGCTGCAAAGCATCTGGCTCCCTCTTGTGCTCCCCATGTTTATGGCAGGAGAAGTCGGATGGGACAAAGTCCGGCTGGGGAGGTGGCCTCTGCTTGTCTCCTCGTGTCCAGCCCGAGGAGCAGATCACATCGGTAGCTGTTGGCCAAGACCTGACCTGATGTGGCCCATCTCCATATTGCGGCACCCTTCAGCTTGCCAGGAAATGTCAAGCTGTTCCTGGAGCACGGCTAGGGAATAGGGTGTGCGGCTCCATATGCACTGCGTGCAGCCTGCTGCTGATAGCTTCATCGGGGATGAGTTGTGACTGTCAGCCATGGCTTCCACCTTGGAGAAAATCCACCCTTCTTCTGCGCAATTCAGTCCAAGTGACAGCACCGCCATCTGTACGTACCGCACTCAGCATGCCACGCGTCTCCTCCTCCGCAATGTCAGAAATTTAAGGAGTATGAAATGATTTTACCTGTACAAAGACAATAGAACTTTGTTTTTCCAGTATTTTATACAGCTTTCTTTTTGGTGAAGCGCTCGGTGTCCCTGATCCTGATCCGTACTGCTCCTATTACAAAGGTAGCAGCAGTAACAAGTGGGGAAATCCACCTGAAAAACGGCTTTAATGCAATGCTCCAGCAGCGGTGCCTGCTGCCGTTGGAGGTAGTACTTCTTAACTGAGTTACTTTTAGGAGATTCTTTAAAGGTCAGTAGTGGGTGTCGGGAGACAAAGGAAAGCTGTGTCAGGCAGAGCAGAGAAAGGGATTTGTTTTCCAGCAGATGTTCTGCGAATCTCTATAGTTAAGGAAAAAGTAAGTACAACCAGACCAGGCTCCGACAATTCTGAATTGTTGAGCAGTTTTGACTCAATTTTTCTGTTGTTTGGAGGCTTTTTTAAATCATACTTAAAATTAATCTTTCTTCTTTTTTTTTTTTTTCTTCTGGCCATGTTGTCAGGTTTTCTTCAGGCGGCCTGCTGCAGAAATCAGAGAAGAGTTCCATCCTCAAGTGGCAGGTGAAAATGGTAAAGTATCTACATGTGATTTCACTATGCTCTTAGTTTAAGAGAGGGATGGAAAAGGTCCTTTCATCAGTAACTGCAGCAGATTGAAAGGCAGAAGCCCAAAGGACAAGAAATTAGTTGTTTTGAATTAAATCAGATAGAAGCCATGTATCCCATAAACACCCACCAGCCACAGTAAATGCGAGGAAGAAGTCACCACAGAAATAACGTGCATTGGAAAAGGAATTTCCCCAGCATTCGCAGGTCCCTGCTCTACAGCTGCTTTTCTCTTGCACAAGATGTGCAACAAAACAGGAACGTGTGTGTTTGTTTCCGGGAGCCTCCTGAGAGCCGAACCGGAGCCAAGCGAGAGCCGCAGCTCCTCCGGATACACAGACTGGTAAATTCATCTCCTCTCTCCTGGTGGGACAACGTCCCCGTCCGACCCCAGGTACTGACTCACCGACCACCCTGAGCTCCCCCGCGGCTGCTGACTATTGTTTTCATCTGGGGTTTACGCTTCTGAGTCTCCAGTGTGGCCGGATGAAGACATATGCCTAAAAGTTGTCTTAAAGAATGAGCTTGTTGCTAGTCATGCTATTTCTTTTTTTTTTTTTTTGCTTTTGTGGGTTTGGTTTTTTTTTTGCTTTGGGTTTTTTTTTGGTTTTGGGTTTTTTGTTTTTTTGTTTTTTTTAAACAAGACACATGGCTCCCAAAAGTAGCAAGTACTTCTTCCTTAAGAAAACGTCACTCTGGCATTGCAATCTTTCAGGAGA
The DNA here is from genome assembly GCA_013400195.1 of Aramus guarauna. Lineage (NCBI taxonomy): Eukaryota > Metazoa > Chordata > Aves > Gruiformes > Aramidae > Aramus > Aramus guarauna. The sequence goes on along the minus strand of VXBL01003491.1, from coordinate 149,450 downwards.
CGTGACAGGTCTTTTGTAGTACGTGCTTTTTTAACAAATGCACAGAGAAAGTTTCAATGCAACTCAAAGGTGGCAGAGGCAGTTTTGATGACAACAGTTAAACCTGCTGGAAGGGCTTTTTTTCCTAATGGAACAACCTCCTTCCCGTAGGAATTGAATACATCTTTTACATTGCATAATTAGACGCACAGGTACAATGGGGAGAAAGGAGGCTTTGTCCTCCCTTTGCCACGCCGGCGCAGTGCTTTGTGTCAGTGATGGCGAAAGGACTCCAGTAAATCATTAATCCTCCATCTCCAGTCAACAAGGAGATTGCTTTTGCCTCCGAATTGTATATTTTTTCTGCTAAGGGATGTCGAATTGTCCCTCAAATCCGCAGATTTTCAGGTGGTGTTTACCCCACTGACCATGGTGGGGTGCTGCCAGGAACTGGGCTGAGATTCTCCTGCTATTTGTGACCTTTTATTTTATTTTTTAGGATTCATCAGTAGGAGCTGTGCTTTCAGTCAAAATTAGGCTTTGTATTTTTACAACGTGAACTGTTATATATCCCCTTCTGATGAAGGGCAGCAAGCGTTGGCACAACAGTAAGGACAAATATTTTATTGAGGCCCCGTGAGCAAATTCTCTGTTCAAATGAAAAGTGCAAACCTGACGCTGAGAATACTGAGTCAGCACCACTGGGTGAGATCTAGGAATAACATCTAATACGGTTTCCCAGATATTTTCCAATATACACAGATACTAAATGCCTTTGTCAAGTGGAGTTTAATAGAGACAGCAGTGCTTTGCTTGCCATAAAAATAACTGTGAGAATGAGAGCTGGCAAGTCTCCTACCAGACCTAATACTGATTTGTTTTGTTGTACTTGTTTAAGAATTCATGGTAATGACAAAGTCAGACTTTCTTTTTTTGCTAAACGTCTGTTGTTTCCCATGGTATCTGCATCATGAAGGAAGGAACAAATGCATGCTTCGCTTATGATGTTACTCTGCTGAAATGCAGTTTATATTTTTACAGCAAATGCTAATCTATCCTGGGGATCACAGCTTTTTTCCTGCTACGGAAAGCAGGTTCCTCTGTGGGGTTACATCTTGGAGTAGCTTGGTCAGTCACAGGCCGTACATGCCACAGCCTCTACTACCACTAGTAAAGACCCTGTGCTGCCCTGCTCTGGCACAGCCACAAGGAACCATCAAAGGTCACAAAGGTGGGGTGCTCCTGGCCAATGCTGCTGCAAATCCCACACAAAAAACGAGCCCCAGAACGCCTGGAGAGCAACAATCGCTGCTGTTTATTAATAGCATTCGCTAGGCACTCCATAAACACGAACCAACCAAGGCAAAGCTCTTTTTGTCTAAAGAAATGATGTCTCGGTGTGAGAGCAGAGACAGCAGATGGGAGAGCCCCGGGAAACAATGAGACAATGCTGGCTGGCGGGGAGAACTGGCCCCAGCACTCCTGGCAAAGGGGCGTTGGGCGAGTGAATCTGAAGAGGAGCTTTTACAATCCTGAACCAGGATTCAACAATAAAATTTTTTTCAGCCGTGAAGTTTTCAAGATTTTCAGTTTTCAACTGAAAATCATTCCGTTAAAAACGACTTGCTTGCCAGGCAGCCAGACCTGACTGACACCTGTACTGTGCAGACTGTTCTGTTGTCGAACGTGACTCAAAAAGCGACGCTCAGCCAGCGGTAACCAGGCAGGATTCAAACTAACACCAGTGCCACTGCTTTATGAGCCTAGCCCTAAACACTTACCAAAGTGAATAGGAAACACTAATGCTATGAATCAGAAAAAAATTAGGCTCTTCAGAAAAGAGAAGGAAACACCAATCTGGACACTAGAAAAGAGCACTAATTTCATTAAGGGATTATCCTTCGGAGAGGATTTTCTCTTTCACAAGGTTGAAAAACCTCCCGTCTTTGCTTCAGCTCTGGAGGGAGCACCCAAACCAGCCCAGTGCTGGCTGTGCTCCGTGGGGAGCAGAAGCTCTTCCAGGGCTGGACTTGGGGCATCCACGTTCAGCCCCATCTCTGACCTCCCAGGGAACGTAGAACTTGGAAAAGATAAAGCCTTTAAATACTGCACCCCCTCCAATTCAACAAAGTACTTAAGCTCATAATTTTCCCCCTTTGACAGTGTATTTTAATACACAGCACTGGCACTAGTTTAACGACTTTATCTTTCATTGGCGTAACTGCAATGGATAATGAGTCGTGACAAGAAAATGCCTAAAGCATTTCTTAGGCTTTTGGTTTGGGCTTCCAACCAAAAGTCTGGGGGTTGGTTTAAAGAACACAGACACGATATTTTGTATAACTAGTTTCTTTAATGGCATAAAAACATAAAACTTGTCCTGCACATAAGGCAAGAGAGCCAACACCCTGTATGTTTTTTCAAAGCACTCTGAACACACTGGTATCACAAAATAAAAGCTCTTTTCTAAATTGATTTTGTAAAAAGTATGTATAAGGATGGGTATTTGGACCTTTGTAATGGATACAGAAAATGTCTACCTTTAGAAAAAAACAAGAAAACCACCTAAATTGTTGTGTTCCTGTGGACTAGCTTGGTCCCTAATTTTACTGATTGAGGTGGAATTCTGTGACAAGCCTTCAGTTTTAACTGTAAGCATTTAGCCCCAGAAATGAAAGTGAAGGGCAAGACAGACATAAACAGGTATCATTCTGATAACTCTTTACAGTTAAAACAATATAGATAAGGATTTTTCTTTTTAACTATACACATATCAAAACCTGACTATCTCTGGGCATCTGTGCAGTTCCTAACAAAAGGGAAATGTGTTCCAAGGCATTTGACTTAGAACTAAGGTTGACTAAGCCTTCATTAGATTGTCCAGCTCTTACAAAGGTGGCAGAAACCCCACTGTCGGAACCTCTAGCACGGGTCTGAAAAACACAACTGGAATGTATTAATAAAGGCGTAAGGGTGTTTCTGTTCTCAATTAGAGCAACTGATCAGTTTTGCACAGAAAAAAAGATTGCTCCTGTTCAGAGTATCTGCAACAGGAGATGACTTTGATCAGAAATACTACTCTATGACTGCACCGGGCACAAGGATTGCATAAACAGACTCTGATTCAAAAGTCTAAATGCCCCACGATTTTCATGTCAAAACATTAGATATCTTTTCATGTCTAAATTACATTCTGTCAAGGGATGCTGCGGATGCTGTTACAGCTGGAAAAAAACACATTATCACTCCTATGAAAACAAACTCGCTTATTTTCTACTGTCAAGAATTTCCCATGCCATCTTCTAAGGACTTTCTCAGGACATGACAAGCCTGTAAATTTAATAAGCATTTCTTCCTCTCAAGTGTCAAAGCTCTACCTTCTTCGTGCATCTCAATGACAACAACTTCCTTCTGCAAATAAAGGCAACAGAAAAAGGCCACCATTCCTGCTCTGAGTGGCCAGCTCCTGGCACGAAGAAATATAACTCAACACAGTATTTCATTTCAGGGTGGCTTGCCCAGCTTTGTCAGTCTGACTTCTTATGCTAATGAGAACTCTTTCAAAATCCTCTTTTCTCATTGTATGCCCCGACACCAAGACAGAATAAGCATGCATATGCCCAGAATGCAGCCAACAAAAGGAAAAAGGTGGCAGTATCCAGACAAAAAAGGCCTAATTTCTACTGTCTCTAAGCTCATGAGGGACACCAAGACCATTTGTTTCCTGTTCTGAACTAAATTTGGTATTTGTGGGGAATGGGCTTGCTAACCCTCACGTGCAGACTTCCCAGCCCATGAATGGGAGAAACGTGACAGGTCTCCAGCGACACAGAGGTGCACAGGTTGCACCAGTACAGGCTGTATGAGAAGCACAACGTGTAAAAAGCACGAAGACGAACTATCTACGTGGTTCAAAACAGGCTCTGAATCTTATTGCTCACCTCCTTTGTAAATTCAAAAACCTCAGAAGGATTTCCTATAACATCAATGTGAGTATCATAAGCAGTGATCAAAACAGAAGGGTAGTAGCGTTTTAGACTTTTACACACACGTTCATATCTCCACTTTTCATCTCTGATGCGCCCTTCAAAGTAGATCCTTTCTTTACGTAAAGTGTTATGGAGTTTTATAGACTGATTTTCAATTTTCTCTTTGACTCTTAATACTTGTCCAGCGTCAGACCTACTTCCAGCATTCTCAATATATACTGTAGTTACATCACCATCAGTGATGTCAGAAATTACAACATCACCATTTACTAGTAACGTCCTGGGAAAAAAGCGCTTCACGTAGTGATATATATCAGTGTCAAGAACAACCACTTGTTTTTCCCCATCTGCATCACGAACAAAATTACTTGTCTCTGTGGTAAGTCCATGTTGCTGTAGCCTCTTCTTTGATCTCTGACGGGACTTACTTTCTTCTCTTTCGTCCTTCTCTGAAAGGGATTTTGCTTTTAGTAAGAGAAAGTCTCTTAGCAGCATGATCGCTGGAAATGACCCTTGAACAGAAATATGCCCATTGGATTGCAAAGGACCAAAGCTCAAAGCTGCGCTCTTCTTTTTAAGTTCTTTTATCAGATCTTCTAAAACAAATTGATCTTTGAAAATAGACATGTTGAGGACAGATGTGACAGAGCTGAAGACCTAGAATTTTGAATTAGAGAAGTTAAGTAATGGTTAACAAGGCAAGGGAAGTACAAGTAGGTAAATTATGAATGAGCTTACATTTTCACAGTAACGGGTTACTTTCAGCGGATAGTATCTGGACAACCTCTTGTCTTCTAGTCGATGTTCATCCTTCTTTAGAACACTCTCTACAACTGAAGAGAAAGCCAGATTTACTTGTTGCGCAGTAAGATAATACACCATTGCCAGTCTGATGGCACAACGCTTCACGTGTGTTTTTCTCTCGATGCTTTCCCTAACAATTTCCCATACATACATGCAGGCAATTCAATACACTTGCCTAATATTTTATCTATTAGTCAAAATTGTTCAGAGAGAGACAGAAGCCTGTCCTCTTAGAACATTAATTGGCAGAGATTTGTTCTCAAAGGCCTGACTACAGATATCCTGTTATGCACGGTATAAAGTTATTCCTAAAAACCAATATAAAAAATGCTTTGCACAAAGACTGTTTAGAGTCATGTCTTCACTGAACAGAAATAAAATCCTAAAACTTTGACTGACTAGAAGAGAGGTGTTAGTGTCCCAGTTCTATAAAATCCTAGTACCCGTAAACAATTGAAAATAATTTGGTTTAGGGTTGACATTCTAGCGCTAATTCTTTAGGGACAGCTGCATTTAGTATATTAATCTACATACCTTCTTCATCTTCAAACGTTACATACGCAACTCCTTTTTTCCTTGTTGGATACACTACTTCTTCCACATCTCCCCCATTATTCTTTGACATTTGGAAATGAATCATCAGTATGTCAGTCATGACATCATCGTGCAGAAGGCCATCTGGAATACCAGCGATGACAACTGTCCTTGCTGATTTAGCAGCTTGTCCTGTTGCCTGCGCACAGGGACATGGCACACTGTAAATGCAAGGAGCACTGGTGACCTCTGGTAGAGGTTACCCAGCTTCACCCCGATCGAATGAAAAATTTTAATTGCATGTATTGTTCAGTAAGGATTGTCTTGTCTGAGCGGGTCTGATTCAGACTGTCCGTCCTTGTTAAATTCATGAGAGCCGGGATCCAGGGCTGTGCTATGACTCATCCCTCTCCACTTATTGAATGGATAACCTTGTTAAATTGGAAGAACATAATCCCAGTCATTTGAGACTCGCTGTGCGTAAAACAACTAACTACACACATGATTTTCATCAGAGCCAAACCTCCCAATGCTGCAAACATGAAACCCATCCTAAATAGGATTTGCATCCACGTCTGGTTAAGAAAAGCGTATTTTCCTTCTATTCCTATTACACAGACAGCGTGTAACATTTCACTCTATCACAGCAAAATTACTGTAGATGGTGGAACACTGAGTAAATTTTGTAACAGTTCACTGACTTTTTGGAAGAAAGAAATTTAGCATGTCTGCGTGGCAGCATTCACAGGAACAAACTGTCAGTAACTTCAGAGCGACTGTACTCAAGGTCAGTTACTCCCATCTAAATTCTTTAGACTTCTCTTACAAAGTTTCTTCTGGACCTGGGGTGCATAAAACATAAGGGCTGGCACAGAATTACAAAAGCCTGTAGAATGTGCTGCCAGGGGCGAATGTTTCGTTGACGTATGTCCAAAGCCTCGTGGACCACCACGGCAGTGTTTCTGAAGGGAGCGAGGACAGATTCAATGTGACTGTGCAACCATGCAAGCTTTTAATTCATAAAGACATGAGGCCTTTTTTCATCACCCATCAAATTTAAAGAGCCAGGAGCTTTAATTATATTAGGCAATTATGTTGGTGGTAATGTTCGTGCGAAAGCAAGTTTCTGCACTAATGAGACAACATGAAGAGAATATAAACAGGGTGCTTCCGAGATTGACAGAGTTTTATGGAGGATTTTCTCACGCTTCACACAGCCGATGCAGCCCGTGCACGAGCAGGAGCACTCAGCTGCCAGACACCATCTCGTACCTTGCCAGCTGGTATTTTGGAGCAATACTCATGCATACTACTGGGGTTAGGAAAAAAAAAAAACCCACAACAAACCACCCATGAACATACAGTTCATTTGTGCTGAATCACTTCTAAGACAAGCCTGCGTTCGGTGCTGTGCTAGATCGAAACGCGGAGCTGTGGAAGGTGCTGCAGGGACGGGTGGGAAAGGCAGAGGAGCGGCATCGCTGGCCACTGGTGACCGCAGGGCCCTGCACACGGCCGGGCCATTTCTTGGCAAACCTGTTACTGGATCCGTGCTGACAAGAGATCGGACAGGAAGACTTACCCATAGACCTCACCGGTTCTCACTGTTATTAAAATAACTGGGATATTAGTACTAGCGAGAGGGAAATCAACCTGTTGCTACCACTAACCACCCGGAGGGCGAGGCCAGCAGCACCGAGTATTTCTTCGGTGCAGGGACCGAGCGAGGGACAGACACGAGTCACTCGTTCCCTTCACCTCGCAGTTACTTTCAGCCCCCCGAGACCTTTAGCGAGCGGTGCAGAAGGCCGCTCTTCCCACCCAACCCACAGGCCCGGGACGCGCCGCTGTGAGGTGGCTCCGGCGGCGAGAGCGGCCCGCAGGAAGGCCCGGCCCCCCGCCGGNGGCCGTGCGTTCCGGAGCCCGGTGCGGGGAGGGGGGAGGCCTCCTGCGCGCCGCCTCCCGCCCCGCCGCGGTGGGGAAGCTGGAGGAGAAGCAACGCCCTGACGTTCCCGAGAAGGGGCAGGAGCGCACCGGCATCCAGCGGCGCCCTCGCAAGGCAACGAGCCCTGGGCTGGCGTATCTGGCCTTGCCTCATCGCACCTCCCGGTACTCCCTCACCGCGTCCCCTCGGCAGAGGGCTGTGCGAGCCAGCTCCCCGCCTGGCAAGGCACGGGCACGGGCACGGGCACGGACACGGACACGGGCACGGACACGG
>VXBL01003491.1:97392-141719 GCA_013400195.1 Aramus guarauna | reverse complement strand
CTGACTGACTGGTCCCACACCAGAGCTGACTGACTGGTCCCACACCGGGGCTGTCTGACTGACTCGACGTTCAGATTTGAAAGCTGCATCTATGCACTCCCATGTAGTTACAGGTCTAAAAAAGCCACTCCCCTTCTTCCAACTTCCAGTCAAAGACAACTTCACTGCAGTAGGTAGAAAAAAGTGTATTGCCATTTATAGAAACACCACATAAATTCTGTTTTTCATCATTACAACTGTTTTCCAGCCTTTATATGGCACCACTGTTGCTTTAAAATTTAAACAATATAATCAATTCATCAGAGAGAAAACCGAGACATTTACAAATACTGATTGTCTTAAAATGTTACTTAAAATCTCATCTTGATTTTATGTACTTAAAACCTGTAGGTTCTCACTACTCCCCCACATCGTGGTACCTTATAAGAATTTTTTTCCTTTTTTAAAGATTTACTTGACAACATTCATCAGCAAGGTACAGTTAAAATTCATGACTTTTTTTTACCTTCATCAGGTTTTTCCTCTTTAAGGTATCTGATCTAATCAACATTTCAAGACATTTTGTACATGCAAAAGTGCACAATCTCCATAAATACTCCAATACTGCTACTTTTTTTTTCCTTACTATTTCATAATAGTCAGGTAATCAAGCCATGCCTTTGCATGCACTAAACAGTAAGAGGTGCTACAGCCACATGTATCTCTCGACAGTAAATTCAAAATCAACTGCGGTGCTGACAGCCTTAGTTTCCCATATTCAATCAGATATTCAAGTGCCTATTAACAGTTTCTCTAGAATAATAATACCTGAGATGTATCTCTAGTGCTCCTCTTGCACTAGTTTGGTGCATTGTCTTTTTTCTGCATACTAATATGTCACATACTATGAAAACAAGTTATTTTCAATGTCAGACCCAAGCTACTTTGAAGTTCAGATTATTGTTGCCAAACCATTTCAGCCCCTAAGGGCAGCAAATAAAAAGGACCACAGCAGAAAAGGAAAAAGATTCCTCCCTGGAAAATAAATCCTTCTCTGACTTTGCACTTCCATTTTATTTCAAAGATCTTTTAGAATGAGAACTGGAAGGATAAACTGGATACAAAAGGGGGACATTACACGCTGAAAAATTAATTTGCCCTAAGCTCTTAGTTGCCTTTTTCCAAGTGACCCCCGCTCTGCACACCCTCCCAGAACCAGCAGCCTGGCCACTCACACACAACACACATACCTCAGACACAGCATGTACCATCGGACTGTTTCCCCAGCATTGTTACAAAGCAACCTGTTCTACATAAAGAATCATCTCAATTCTTACCCGTAATCATAGAATCATAGAATGGTTTGGGTTGGAAGGGACCTCAAAGATCATCTAGTCATCTAGTCTAATATTTTAAAGTAAGCAAAATCATGAGCAAAAATGAGGAAAAATGTAATTGTAGAAGCAAATATTAAAGCCAAACAATAAACCAGGCTATTAACTGATCAGAAGCTAAGTAGAATTTGCAGCAGATCCTAGGAGAAGTAACAGTCTTTGGACAGCTAAAAGCAGTATTAGTGCTATGGCATTTCGTATAATGTGCAATTTCTTGAGTCAATCTGCGGTGTTTTGCACTACCTTTCCCTTTTCCTATTTTAATGTTATCACTGATTTGATAATACAGATTTTATGAAATTACAGGATAATTGCTTTTAGGTATTTGCATTACGGTGGCACACAGCAACCTCAGCAGGCCTGGAGTTCTGTCAGAGCTACCTTCTGAAGCTACGGCACTTTACAAAAGCAGGTCTGAAGAGACGCTTTTGATTGAGATTACATATGGCTTTCGTAACCAAAATGTAAGAAGGGATAGATTTATCCCACTTTGGAGTATGTGACTTATCTAAAAATGGCAAGATACAAAATCTGCAAATTTGCAGAAAGCAATCTGAGATTAAGTTTCAAGTGCTGGTAAAGGCTTTTTCTATGACTTCGATCAGGAACCTCTGGAATGCCAAGCAGTGAGTTCTGCTGAGTTTCTATGCAAAGTCTGTGTTGTTACAGAAATCAGAAAGACAGGTAGTTCCTTTTTTTCAAGCACAGATTTCAGAACATTAAAGCACAATGTCTGCATAACTTCCTCTGATGAAACAGAAACTCAGAACTTCATGAGTTCAATCCACAATTTCCTATATGGCATTCTAAACATCCTCCTCAAAACAAACCCATGTTACTCCTTTTGATACATATTTGATTTTCTCTATTTCCCCACCACTATTACTAGGCTTTTGAAAATGAATTTCAATCATGTCCTGTACACTTTCCTCATCTTCTTCCATCTCTTGAATTCCTTTCAACAGGATGGTCTTCTTAGAAATCCCACAATAGAGCTATGGAGGAAAGAGAAACAAACTTGTGTTACACATGAGCTACTGCATGTACATCTAAAGGACCTGACAGATACTGGAAATAAACATATCCTCGATCAGATAGGGCTAGGATCTTTGATTACGTTTTAAGACTTTGGACAGTGTGGTATATTTCTGTCACTGGAAATAGCAGGAGTTCCGAACTCTATCCCACACTACCGAGTTCAACCGGCAACGCACCCAGCCTCCTCCACTTGTGTGTCCCACACTCCCTAGCGTACAGGCACACTGGACTTGGGGATCTCCGATGACTCTAGACAGCGTCACTCCATAAAAATCCATGCTAACACGATACACACCTGCAACAAATGCTGTTGCATCTCATAAATGCACACTCTAGTCAATGCTTTAATTATAAAGGCCAGATTATATACACAATACTGACTTGATTACAATCTATTCACACAAAGTTACAGACAATTTCAGTGAGAATATGATGAGCAAGCAGACTAGTGTTACAGGAAGAGAAGTCATTATTTGGGTTGAATGAATGAATGAAAAAATTGAATGAGCAAATGTTTCATAGAACAACAAAGGTCTCTACTGAGACTATCAACAAGGCCTCTCATTAGGGATGAGTATCACAGTGCTTTGTGACTCGGAAAAATGTTGTGTCTACTATTAACCTACTTCACAAACAATTCAGTATTTGCCTCCTGTCTAGCACACACATTATGGTAAGTAATGATATAACTTGATCAAGGAAAGGCATGTATACCCTTTTAAAATAAGTAATAGCTTTCGCACTGCAAAACACAAGATCATCAGCAGAGCAGCATATTGCAGACTCAAACTTGGTATTAAGTTTCACGAAGTGCAGGACACAAAAGCTTCTGCACTCCTCAGAACTGAAAATTCTGCCCATATCTCGTATTTCCCATGTATTTGTTCTATTTATGGCTTAGCCTGGACTAGATTCTTTTACCTGAAACTTTTCCAAGTGTACGTCAGTGTGCGGGGACACAGAAACCCTATAGGACTTTCCATTCACAATGAAAGGATATTGAGCACATCTCACAAAGCCGTTAGCTGCTGTAATGGAGAATGAGAAAAAGAGGAGTAAGAGTAATATAATCTAAAATGCATTTTGTAAGCATATCAAAGAACAGACTAATCTTTCTTGAATGGATTTAGACACTAATATATGATAGCACGCTTGTAGACTTTTCATATCCATCTTGCAAAAAGTTTATTTGGCATTTCCAAAAAAAGCAAAATCATCAAATGCCCGCAAAAGCTTCTGAAATAAATCTAAAGCAGCTGCTCTAAATGGATGTGGCTCCACTGATCTTCATAGAATTTCATACAGTTGGGCAATCTGAATGCCTGTCTAACTTCATTGTCATGAAACAAGAGCTAAAATCAAACACATTTTCCTAATTTTCTTTTTGCAATGTGTCTAGCAATGCAAAGAAAAAATAGGTTTTTGACAAAGTTAAGAAAGAAATAAAGCTTACAAACTGTGTATCAGGTCGTGTTTGATCAAAAAGGAGTATGATGAAATACTGCTTTATTTACAGATGTGTGGGTGAACCCACATCTTTTCCTGATCTACTTAACTCTCTGTGGGAAGAATTTGCTACATTTGGTGGTTAAGTTAACACAGAATGTAATATGGAATGGAATGTAACGCAGAATGGACAATAGGGCCTACGCATCTAGCTAACAAAATATTACATACTATACCTCCAGGCCTGAGGAACGTAATAACAGCTGTTCTAGACTGATTGTCATAGTCCACATTTTCTACTTCTCCTCCTCGCTGTTCAGATTTGTAGAAATTCAGCTCTAATTTGTCTCTCATCCAGTCTTCAGGAATGAATAGCTCAGGTATGTCTGAAACGTTGATTTTCTTTCCAGAAATAGTGACACGGAGCTACAAATAATTTTTTTATGCACTTTGTGACTGAAAACACCCCAAAAAAATGAACCTAAAGCTTTTTAAGTACTGTAAGTTCATGTCATAGTTTCATATTTCAGTTGATTACCTCAAATTTGATTCCCATTTCAAGCGTAAAAGGCTTCACTCTCACATCCGCTATTTTGTTATCCAGGTTCACAGTATGCTTACTCATTTTTAGCAGTCTCTGGGCAACTAAGGAAAATCACAAGTTTTCAGATATGAAAAGCCTTGTTTAATCATTATAAAACCAAAACTATTCCCTTAAGCAAGATCTCCTTTTGCATCAAGAAAGGAAAAATAGCTAACAGTTAGGCAACCAGATCCCACTATCCATGTCTTAAGGCACATCTACATCCATAAAATCTCACTCATTATAGGCAACAGGTAAAATATTATACTATATTTAGAGTAGCATAGAATCTTTATGCTGCCAAATCTTTATGCGTAACCTTAACCAACAGAACTGTTTTCAGAGTAAGGTACTGCCCAGAGTAAGGAAAATAATCAAATTCTGCTGTCAAAACATTTTGAATCATCCTTGACAATACTCTGCAAGGTAGAAACATATTCCCAATTTCAAACACCAAGTATTGTTTGTGTTAGCTGAGAGCAGAAATCTGGTAATCCAACAAAAACATGCAACATGCTTGCAAGAATGTTCTTCTCCCAACTGGTATCATAATAGTGAAAGGTTCTCTGTGTACTCTTTCTTTGGCTGTTGTTGATTTTTTTTTCCTAAAATATTTATGTAAATCTTTTCCCTTTGGCAATGAAATACATCAGAGACATTAATTTTATATCTGAAATATGCATCATACCTTCTTCATCTTCAAAAGTAAGCAGTGCCTGGTTTTGATTCAGTCTGAATGGGATTTTTGTAGCTGCACCAAAAACACAGTGAGTATTCACGTCTGGATAATCATCCTCCAGGTCTTCCATGTGACTGAACTTCATTTTCACTTCTGCTACCTTTTTTTTAATCTAATATTTTAGAATCAAGATAGGAAAAAAATTTATTTCTGTAATTTATTGCAGAACAGAAAAATGAACAGTAGTCTTTCCTTGAAGCACTACATATATTTTGGGTTTTTAAAGTTTAACAGCCAAGCAGATTAAAGTCATGGCTGGTAAAACAGGTATAATGCTTCTAACTAAACAGACTAGTTGTACTTGTCTGCTCCTGGGATTTTTGTCAATGAGGTGTTTGGGGTTTTTTTCCCTGTTTTTCCCTTTGATTAACTTTGAACTTAAGCTTGACCTTATACAGTAAAAATTCAACTGAAGTCCACAGGGATTTCCACCTGCAGAAGTAGAATACTTTTGGTATCTAAAATTTGGAAAATGCAAGTATCAGTGTCATTTGTGTTGCCATTTATTTTTGCCTCATTGCATCCCTGCTCTACAGCAAGAGGAAGTCTGCTAATAAACAGCTTTGTGTGTTGCCATCTTAGTAAAATGGATATGAATATCCAAGTATTTTATAACTAACTGTTCATGAAACTGTTGGTTAGGAAAGGCTGTTATGATAGACTTGAGGGAGTTTCAGATAACTCTTTCTCCCCCCTTCCGTAACTATTTCCAAAGAAAACCCCGTGTAGAAGAAAACTACTGTTTGTGTCAAGATAAAATAACCAGGGTAATTAAAGCATTCCTGCCACTTATCTTCAAAACTAGCACCTTATCTACGAGCCTGCTTTCTTTCCATTCCCTCTACTGCCAACAGAAAGAGAGACACTCTTCCTAAAGATAATTTGGACGTGGGGTGTATGCCCCTGTTCACACCGAAGCTCCTCCGTGAGGAGCCTCACCCTCTCCAATGACTGCATGGGAGGCTGCACTTAATTTACACCTCCTAGAATTAGAAATGCAATTTAGAAAGCTAAAGCTAATATTGTAATATTGTTAACATTACACAAGGTAATGCTTGGATAGAGTTTCAATCTCTGTATAAACAAAAAATGATCACAGTTTTCATTTTACTGTAAATTCCCCAAGATACTTGGTTTTGTCCCAATTTGGAATGAAAATGGTTTTTTAAAAGCTGAAATTTCCACAAGGGAAGTTCCAATTTCTGAGCATCTCAGAATCTGCACCAGTTTCACCAATAGACACTTTGGATCCTGAGTTTATATGTATTTAGCATCACTAATATTTATCTGGCTGCAAATTGAGTTATTTCTGATTTGGAGTAATATGAGAGAGACTGTAATCAAGTCAAAGTCAACATAGGCAAAAATAAATGCTACATTTGCCATATAATGGACGTATTTCCCTTCTTCCATCCTCTTACCCAAGAAATATAAAATGATAGTACTTGAAAATTACTAATGCTATGTGTATTTTTATTCCAGTGTCTTCCATTTGATAATTTTCTGCTTTTCTTCATTCCTCTCATGTTTTCAGTATCTCACATACTTTTATTTGTTTCCATATCCTTAGCCTTCCTCACACTATCTTGCCAGATAAAAGAAGAAAATATAAAGTCAAGCTATATTTTATATTGAAATCAATAGAGGTTCAAATGCTGAACTGGCCTCAGTGGTCTAGAATTGACAAAATAAAAATGTGCCCTTCCAAAAGACAAATTGCGAAGTATTTCAAACTTTACCTGACCATCCTGCAAAAGGCCTGAACTACCTTCTGCAAGCTCTTCTTTGATCTTTTCAATCTCTCTCTTCAGGTCAGCGTTTTCTTGGTTTAGTATGTAGAATTCTCTCTACAGCCCAAAAATTATTAAATGCAAAATTAAACACATAGAAGACAAAAATATATTTCAGCAAAATCTGTAGACTTTAGAACCTGTTTCAGCTTTGAATTATTCTACATGGCAGTCATGCATGATACATTTTTTGTAATGCTTTAACTATCCACAAGGTAAATTCACTCACTAAGGAGCAGTTTCAGTCAAAGTAAATTACTGTAAGAAGGTTTTTGAAACGAGGCATTAGTGTTTCCAAGCACATAGAGTGTACCACAAATTGCACAGCACTTTCCATAGTTACATTAATTCCTTATACATGCAATGTCAGAGCCTATGTCAACAGACAAACATTTTATTTTTTGTACCACGTGTGATCTTAGCAACCGTTATTCCCTTTTCTGAAAAGTTTACCAGGTGAGGACAGTTTCTGACACACTGCTACTCTCCCCTCTTTGTACTTCTTCAGCAAGGAAGAGGGAACACCTCTTCTACCTCCCATCCGCTACTTTCTTCCTCCACACCAATGAATCCTACGTGGGCATAAAGCCCATGTAACTAAATCCAGTATTTCCTGGACAGGCAACAGAACAGAACGAGAAGGAAACACAGCAAATGTAGTCAGCTCCAGTCATCCATAAGTAGAAGATGGCTCCTTTATGAGAATAATGAGAATAATGGCTTTTTAAGAATATGAGAATAATAGCTCCTCATTAACTACTCGGGACATTTTGACCAGTTCCCATCAGCTGAAGATAATGTAAAACAAAAGCCAGACGATGATAATTACCTCCTCTGGCTATAAAATCCAAATATTTATGATTGGAGAACCAAACCCAACTTTCAGAAAAATCTTACATCAACCTGAATGTACTTAACCTATTCATTGTATTTTAATAGCTTGTAATATGGAAGCTATAATTTCTCATCAGTGATTTACAGGTCAAATGAAACTTCACTGAAACTTATCCTATTACTGTACCAACGACTGCACATGGCACACTGAGGTAATGAACCAAATAGCTCTAGAGCAAATTAGTTCTAGAAAGAAGAGCCCTCTTCAAACAGGTTCTGGCTCTTGCCCAGCTCACTGTCACTTAAGAAATGCTAATCCCCTGGGGGCTGTAATGTCTTATAAGACAGGCTGGGAGTTGACAAAGCAGTGGAATCAACTCATTCAATTTTGTCTGCATCACACAAACCTGAAACTCATCTGTTAATGGAGAATCTTGGAAGAGAGAGACCGGTTTTGTCAGCCTTCATCTTCTATACAAAATAGGTCGCAGTTTCGCCTTCACTCTTCCAACATTACCGCAAGACTTATTTTATTGCACTGATTCTTAATCTGCCACCAAAAAAACTATGCATAGAACATTCTAGTCATACAGTTGCCAAACTGGTAAAGCCATTTAAACTGAAAAGGAAATACTACTCTTCTTTTCTCTAATCAACACCTCCTTCACAACTCCCCAAATACTAACAGCTATGAGTAAGTCTTCTCCGTACCTCGTGGATGTCCCTAAACTTAATAAGGTTCTTATACTGTTTCTCTTGAAAGTCCTTCAGCTTCACCAGCTCCTCCTCTGCTTTAACATACTCTTCATCAGCACTAACTTTACAGAGAAGAAGGTCAGCTTTTGCTTTTTCAGCTTTTTCAACTCTTTCCTGCATAGTAAAAAGAAAAATAATTTTAATTTTTTTTCTTTCACAGGAACAAACAAAACCTTAAGTAAGCCCTTTATATTCATTTATTTTTAACACTTTGGATAAATATTTCTCTTAGACTTACAAGTGTAGTTACTGAGATCAACACAAGCATGTACTGTTGAAGAATAGAAAGCAAGTTAGACAAATGTTAGAACTGGAGGAGAGTTGATTTGGTTTTAGAAGGATGGACTAAAGATCTTCCAAGTATCTTTCAGCTAATTTCCACAATTCTATGTGCTTTGTAGAACTTGCCTTCCATTTTTTCAGTTCTTCTTTAAGTCCTTCCATCTCATGTTTTGCTGCGTCACAAGAGTCATGGCTTATTAAATTCTAGAGAGAAAAGAAGAGGCACATACAGGTTTTCCCCTCCATTAGGCAATAACTGAGATACACCAAACAATTCAAATGAGTCTTCAAAATAAAAATAAATAAATCCTCGGCAGCTGGATGAAGCATTTTGCTTTGGTAGTTTTCAGTGTATGCCCATTGATGAAAGTCCAATGTATTTTGCCTGTGCGCCCATTTGCTGTTTTTCTCCAATTATGCAGGCAAGATATGTGGTAAGTCAAACATTTTGAGAGACTGATTATATTTCAAAATTAAATCTTCCAAGAATCTGCATGCCAGAGGACAGCATATGCCAGGTAATTTTTTTTTAAATGCATTTTGACACTTAGGCTAAATAATTGAACTACCTTAATGGCTGGACAGGACAAAAATCTCAGAAATTGGATCCTGGTCAGTAATCATTATTTGCTAACTATCGAACTGAAAATATTCACAGGCTAATATTTTGATAAATAATAAAAGCAAGTTGTCTCTATGTTCTTCCACAGGGAACTTAGTCCCTCAAACCACAAATGTTTATCTATATGCTTTCTCAGCAGTACCTCTAAGAGAATGTACAAAGAATATACAGGTTTAATGAGAAAAAAAAAATAAAATGGGATGCTTCCAAGCTCAGGGAGACTGGACAATAAAAGTAACATCAAGCAGGAGGAAGGTGAGAAAAGCACCATTGAATTTAAGTACTTCAGGGCAGACGTTCACAAGCACGGGGTAAACTACAACTGGAAAAAGACCAAGAAGAGAGAAAATCTTCTCTGCTCTGTTTTGTTTCTATGGCTGCAATATTCTGCAGAAAAGAAAAAAAATCCAAAGAGATCTGCTGAAACAATCCCTCCCTTTTACTTAAGATTACATAAAACTTGAATACGAACCATGAAATTTAGGCATGGAAAGGTCTAAATTAGATAATCTTGTCAATTCTCACGGTAATGCTAGGTATTTCTTAAAAACAATAAAATAGAAAATAATTTTTTCCACTACTTTGTCCACTTTCAAACGCCTATTAAGCAACAGGGAAATCCTCTTCTGAGTATAACTTAAAAGTGGACAAAAATTCCGTTGCTCAAGGGATTGAGTGCAGGAAAGCAGAAGGATGCACGTGCCACAGCTGGAAGCTGATAAGAAAGGATGCCTGTATTTTACTGAAAAATGATCTAAGACAAGAGTTTTCAATCAGAAAGGAAGAAAAAAAATAACAAGGAAAAGACAAGAAATCCCAGGGAAAGTCCCATCCAGAGTACTTGCCACACTGCAAGAACTGAATCAAGGGAGGGGCCAAGAGAAAGGAAATTCCCCTAAGAAACCTCCTCAGAGACAGATGTGCAAGCAACGTAGGACAGGAAAATTCTAACATAATCTGTAATGCAGACACTTTGGAATGGGACTCGCCCTGTGGAAACAGGAGGCAGGAATGAGGCATGTCCAAAGTATTAAAGGCTGGAAGAAGGTGAGACAAGAAGTTTCAGAAGCACTGTCCTAGCAGTCCAAGCACAAACCTTCATTCAGAGATACTATTGTTAAAAACCAGATTTTTCCAGGCAACACATCAGGAAATACTTACAAAGCCATTATCTTTTAAAGATAGCGGGACACTTGTTGAATCCATTGAAATCTGAGGGAACAGGAAAAAAAAAAATTACAACATTGTGTGTATTAGGTTTTCTTTGCAGCAGAATAGAATAGCAGAATGGAATCCCAGAAGCTGTGTTGGGCTAAAAGAATTTTTAAATGTAAATGTTGTATCTTTTTATAAGCAAAATGGACGTATATTGGGTATCTGAAGCCTCCTTCCTTATTAAGCATAAAAGCCAGAGACATATGTGAAGAATTCTACATTGTACAACTTAATTTTTCAGTCTTGTAACTTGTGTACTTACTTTTACGCTATTTTTGTACCGTTACACACGTTTAACATCCTGTATGCTCTATGCTTAGAAGATACAACCCTTAAACCTGCTTAACACAAACGAAAACAGTTCCTTTACACAGCAGGCAGTGTAAAATCTGTAATCTGTTGCCACGGCATTTAGTGGAGACAGATTAAAAGGAATTTAGACGAGTCCATGGGCCACTGCTCCACATACAGGTTCCCAAGGAAATTTCGCCTGTGGATGCCGGGACAGCGCAAGGGTTTTGCACCACGGGTGAGACACTGAGCTGTGTCGTCTTGACGGTGTCAAGACCCGGGTTGCGGGCAGTCCAGCGTCCTGACCCGGCTGGATGTTTCTGAGGCTCTCACCTGGAAATCCTGAGCTCGGGTTTAACCCAACACCACCACACCTGCTGCATTCAACAAGGAGGCGTGAAACTGAGACCGCCTTTGGTTAATGATGCAGGAACCCCTTTCTGGTTTGCATTAAGTAACCAACATTTACCAACTTATGTACCAATTCCTGACGCAGGAAAGTGAAAGTAGAACTGAAAAACATCGTGACTTGGCTTCCGGACAGGACAGCGCACCCAGCAGCTGAGGCCCATCTCCTCTGAGCCGCCGTGGTCTGGGGCTCCCAGAAGCCGGTGCACGGCCGCGCTCGGAGCTGTAGCCGCCCAACGACCCGCGCTAGCCCCTCGCCTTCCCGGGCCAGACCAGGGAGCGCAGCCCCGGCCCGGGGCCGCGGGGAAGGCCGCACCGGCTGAGCGCCAGGAAGAGCCCGGGGCTCTCTGCCCCGCTGCCCCGCGAGGGCGAGCACCGGCACTCACCGGCGGCCCCCGCGGGCTGAGGACGCAAGCCGGGGCTCACACACCTTAGAGCAGCCGCGGGTTCCTGCGGAGGAACGCTCCTGGCGCACTGACAGCTCCTGCCGGGCTGCCCACAGCCCCTCCGCTCCCCGCCGAGACACCTCCCCGCCGCGACCGAGGCCGCCCGCTTTCGCTTTCGCTTTGCCGCTGGCGGAGGACGGGCGTGCGGGCTTTCCCCCGCCCCCGGCCCTGTCACACTGACGGGGTGCGCGGCCCCGGGTCTCCGCGGGAGACGCCGCTTCTCTTCCTCGAAATTACGTTGAGGAAGGTGGCACCGTCCTCCGCCGCCTCCTCAGCGGAGGGCAGCGCGGCCGCACCTCCCCGCGGCGGCAAGGCGCCCGCCCGGCTGCCCTTCACCCCCGAGGGGGAGCGTCAGCCGGGTGGAGGGTTGCGCGTCCCACCGCCCCTCAGCTCACGCCCTGAGGCATCTGTGGTAAACAGCCCCTAGGCAGCACCCGCAGGTAGCGACCTACAGAAAATGGGAAAATCCTAGAAAAGGTAGGGAGCGGGTGGGCTGGAAAAGGCGACTTACAAGTGTAGTTTCAGGGAGGGCACGAAGGCCTCAAGGTCAGCCATCACCTCCCTCCCGTGTCCCCTCCTTCTCACCCATCGCTTAACGTGGCTGGAAGCTTCTGGTTTGGCGTGTGGATTTTTCTGTGAAGTAAAGTGACTGAGACTTGGTGTCCTCAAGCTAATTTTGGTGAATTTGTTTTGTTTGTTTGTTATAAACCACATTCTCTGGGATTATGTGTTTGTATTACAAGGTCATCCTCCTTTGCCGGACTGTGGAAAAAGGCAGAAAGCATTCAGTAACTAAAAGACCCTTGGCTGATGGAGATGCCGCATTCAAAAAAAAAAAATTCTGGAAAAAAGTCTGTAAAACCGAGCAGCAGGCGGTGGCCACACGGTCCTTCCCCACCACCTCGGGTCAGGGGATGGGCTGGGCCCCTGGGGCAGGGGGTGGCAGCCATCTCTCATCAAGCAGAGGGCTTCATCCTCCGTCCTGGAGGAACACGGTTGATTTATAAACCCTTCAATATATAGATTAATTAAAATGATCCATGGCTGACGCACCTAGAATTGGTCAACAAAGTCATTGATGGGCAGTCTATAGGCAATGCCAATGTTATTCTGGGGTTAGTGTTTCAGGTCTCTGAGGTTTTTTCAAGTTCTTTGGCTGGCCATAGCACGTGCTTGGTGAGTTGGGTTGGAGCACCAATCTGACAACTACCTCCTATCCCCCTCCTCACAAAAAAGCTCCATCTTTGGCCAGATCAGTTCCCAGATCTGTGACCACAACTGCTACTGCCAGCACAGGGAAAGAAAGGGAGGAGAGCTCAACATGCAAGTCATGGAATGTGGACTGGTGTGAGGTGACTTACAGTTGCAAATATTCGTTACGTTAGCCAGTGGGCACTCTTTTCTAAAGAGCTCTGGGAAGTGCTTCTTTGGGGAATGAAAAGCTTAGATTTCCAGGATGATGAGTTTGAGGAAGAGAAAGCACTGGCTCTTCCTTGAAGGGGAGGGTAAAAGTCTTTGGTTACTGAATGATCCTTCTTCATGTAGGTAGCTAAAGAGGCTCATGGATCCTGAGAGAGCTGGCGTGACTCACTTCGCTGTGCAGAGTACGTTGCTAGAACAGACTGGACTTCTCATGATGGGAGCTGTCAGGTGGCAGGTACCCAGTGTGTGCGTGCTTAAGCGTGGGTGGACGAAAGAAAAGTACCACACGCGTCTTTCATTAATAGCTCTTGGATTCAGGAGCAGACCATGCATGCAAGATTGTAGCCAAGCAGTCAGACACAGCTGATTAAATTCAAGACTTACTATCTGTTTAGATACTCATAATAGGTGCATTGCAGTCATGAACAGAATTTGGACAGTGTCCATGTCCTAGGCCAAGAAGAAAAAGAAAGCACATTGCTTGCAAGTTTCCTTTAAAACTAAGCTGACTAATGTTTTAAATGTTACCCTCAAAACTGCAGACAGATTTGTACTCATCAGCCAAAGTATTTTGTACGGCTAGCAGTCAATCAGCATTGACTGTTAAAGAAATTAATCCTTAAAAAATCAAAATATGCCAAATAGTTGGAGAAAGAGTAGAAGCTGACTTTGTCACTAAGCAGATGTGGACTTCTACTTTCAGAGACAAGCAGGAGGAGCTGTATAGCAGCGCAGCACTGCAGTGAAATTGGTTGAGCTCTGCGCGTGCACTTGAAGAGGCCTGTGCAAGAGCAGCCAGATCAAAGTTTTCAGAAATTTTGCTTCATTCGCTATACAAAGGGAATCTTGGATTGCGCCCTGCTTGGGTAGCAATCACCTTGTGCCACTGAATTCAGTGGGAGTTTCATCCATGGGGTAATTATTATGGCAGTTTCAAATATCTGTTTTTTAAGCTAAGTGGATGAAACTATGACCTTGTATTTGAGATTTTTTATTATTATTATTTTCTGCCTTGACAATAGATAACTATGTTTACTATTGCTTTATAAACACAAAGTTGGTTACTAATGAGATGAGTAAAAGGGAGAGGTTTAGCTGGAGTAGCCAGGGAGGAGGAGGTGATTATGTTATGACCTAAGTACATCAGATTTCAGATTTAAATGTCAGAGTGGCAGGCTGTTCTCCAGTAACCATGGTCATGTTGGGAAGTCACTGCTGATCTGAAAGAGCCGTATTTCTCTAAACTCCAGGGAATGTAGCAACGCCAATCTGTTTACATGGCCTGCTTTGGGATTTTTGCTGAACAGCGTGTTTTTGCTTGTTTGGTGAAGGAAATTTGTTGGAGATACTGAACTGAGCCAAGTTCCTTAACTGAAATGGAGTTGACTTGGAGCTGATACGTTAATTGATTTCTATGTGTTGTGAATTTAAAGTGTTAACTGCATATGAATCAGACTAAACGGAAAAGCATTGATTTCCCTGAAGAATCTAGTTAAGGGGAAATCAAGGAGTAAAACTAAGCATAAAGTACAAGAAGCTTTAAAAATTTCAGGATTTTCTCTGACCAGTCTGCATTGATATCAAACTTGTTCTTCAGGAGTCTGAAAACTCTTGATAAGCCTAGAAATCTGAACTGGGAACTTCAAAAGAAAACTGTGACCCTTCTGACAGCATAGGATTAGGATTCATCTACAGCAGGAAGTACTCTGATTAAGCTGGAAGAAGGTTTACAGCCATAAACTTACCTTTTATTGGTACCAAAACAATTTGACCATACCTCAGCTTCTGGACAGTAACTGTTAAGAATCTCATGGCATTACCTTCAGAGGGAGAGTATTTTGGTTCTTTTATAGTTAGAACAGATCCAAAGAAGGAAGTAAGTGGAATTTAGGTGCTTAGATTGTTACTGTCATCATGAAAACCCTGCTCAGTGCCTCAGTGCCAGGTACCCTGGCTGCAAAGGAGCCTTGTTCTGAATGTTGTCAGTTCTGGGTGCTTTAGCTTGATAATGCTCAGAAGCCAGATTCAACCACTGAGGTGTTCTGATGGCACATATGGTATTTTCATACTCCGACAGAATCCTGTTCCACTACTGTCCAGTTTAGTTTGTGCTTTCTTTCAAAACCTGGCCAACAGAGGCATAGTGATGCCTTCCCTGCCTATCTTCAAGATTTGCAGAGTCTGGAAAATGGTGCATGCTTTTGTAGACTATTAGTGCCTGGAAAAAATTAAATCAAATTTCAGTTTCTTCTTTAAGGAGATTCTGCTTATACATTCTGTCCACACATTATCACACAAATACATTCATAAATAAGCAGGGTACAATTATGATTCCTGTTTATAAGTGCTTTTTTTCCTGTGTTCTTTGAGAAGTTTTCACATATACCAAGAGAGAATGGAGACTCCATGTTCCAGAGCAACCAGTGTCTTGTGGTCATAGCACTGTTCCAAAAACTGGGAGAAATTAGTTTGACTCCTCTTCAGTGAACACAGGTGCCCCGGTCCTTTGCACTTTGTCCAGCAGCTAGCCTGCCTAAAGGGAGTGATGATTGCTGTACCACCTCCCATCCCTACTGATCTCTACTCAGTTATTGGAAAAAAAAAAAAACAAACCTACAAACGCCAGACAAACAGAAATTTCTCCTTGAAATTCCTTGGTGCAATGCCAGGCCATGGAGAGAAGCAGATCTGAATCTTACAGTTAACTGTATTCCTAGTAACTGTAGGTTATATCTTACACAGTGCGCAGACTTCTAAGCAGCATCGAAAATCACTGTGATGATAGTTCTGGATCTCACTGCTGAGATACCAAAGTCTGTAGTTATCAAACCTTGGTGTCAAAGAGACACCAAGAACACGTGGATGGTGGCGTTGCCAAAGAAGCTGTCCTATCTACCCCTCATTCCCCTATTTCTCCAGTATCCTGAGTGCTTGTGCAGCCATGTGGCAATCTAGACTGGGAAATGAACCAGCTTAAAAGTTAACCCTGAACAAAGTTGGGTTTAGCTGGCTCATTTCTCTAATGCAGTTCATCCTGTGCTCAAAAAACAGCGTGCTGTCCCGAGGCGGTAGCATGCAACAGGGTCAGTAGGCTCAGCGGGAGTGAATAACAACTTATTTCAGTGGTGCTGCCAGCATTAACATGGCTTAAAGCACTTGCTAAAATACAGCCTCATTGTCCGGTGTGGTACAGGGTGCCTCAGTGCGATGGAGGAGGTTCCAGGTTTTGTTTCAAGGGGCCTGCGTTTTAGGCATCACAAAACCTAGTCCTTTTGTCCAGCAAGGCAAGAGAGAAAAATACACCTGAGAGTAAACATCCAGCACCTTTAGATGTCAAATAGCAGCCTCTTATAAATGTACAAGTCCATTTCCAACACAAGCAGAATTATGAAATAAATACTCTATATCAATTGACATTCTTTACAGGAAGGATTCTGAAATGTGTCCAGCAAGACCTGGAAATGTTTCAGCTTCCCCAAGATGTGTGTCCCAGAACACAGCACTATGAGGCAATGCAGTGGTTTAGTAAATAGTCCCAGCACGACCGCTAGTAAGCAAACACTGAGGAAGAAATCATCTAAAGACGCATGTTGTTAGGTTTAAATCACAGTCCAGTTCTTTGGCTATAAATCACTGCATGTTAATGAAACACTGCTTTCAAATAATATTGTTACTCTTTCAGTGAGATTATTTGTTTGTATAGGCAGAATACATGCAGGTCATTTTACACTGAGAAGACCTAAATGAGAGGGAAGGGAGAGTAGGAGAGGGGGTAGAGGAGATGTGCCTGTCAATACTATTAGTCTATGCTTTTATTTTATTTGATGAATGAATGGAAATTGATTGTTTATATTCATTAGGAATAAAAAATGTAGCCTCTGAAAATTCCAGATGTGTCCCAGGCTAACTACTGGTTATCACATAGACTGTAAGGGCAAAATGTTTCTTTGGTCTGTCTCTGGCCTGAATGACAGATTCTGAAATTGTCCATATGAAAAAAAGATCTTTTCTGTTTCTTGCCAAACTTTGTAGTCAGCAGTATTTCTGAACGAATATTCTGTCGAGATAATCTTTTGGGGAATGTTTAAATAACTGCCTTAGTCTCTGGAAATGCTTTTTTTGAAAGAGATTGTGAGGTTTCCCCCCTTTTTTTAATTTCCAAATATTTTTTAATACATACCATGGTTCATGAAAGAAATGTAAAGCATGTAAGGTGCTTATTGAGTGTAAAGCACAAAAGGTCCTATCTTAAACAGAAAGCCACGGTACAGCTGAGATAAATTAAAAAGTAAATACATGTAAGTTAAAACATGGTAATTCTTTTGTAGAGGATATCTCTGTGAAGTAAAGTAATCCCTGTATTATATAGCTTTCACCTTGACATATTACTGAAAAAACTCAGAAATCTAAATGGAAGGAAGGATCAGAAGGAAGGTCACTTTGCCTGAAAAGCTGTTAATGAGAATTGAATGTATTAGGTTTAGTTTATTAACACCACTGGTTTGGTCAGTTCATCTCAATGTCCAATTTAGACAAATGCTAGGATTGAATAAATTATGTACTGATATTCCAAGTCTTATCTTCTGTAAGCTTTAACAAGCCTAACCTAACTGGGAAAATTGTTAAGGACGTAAAAATGAAAAGCTCACATTTTTAGAGAATGCAGCTTCTCTTTCCAACTTCTGCCCCCATCGTTAAGTCTTTTGGCAGAGCCCAAGTTGCAGAATGCTGGATAGACTGCCTGCAGACATTTGCATGTAATTAATTTTCTTTTACCCTTTTTTTATTGAAAGGCCCAGTGTGAAGCCAAGGATTGACTAATGGCTACCTCTTACTCTTCTGTGGAAATCCCACTTCCTTCTCCACAGAGATATCTCCACAGACAGGCCCTCAAGGGCATATGTATAAGATTTCATGTTCATGGGTAGGTTTTTTTTTCTTTTTCTTTTTTCCCCCAAATAACCCAGGGTTTAATTGTTTTGGATGAACTTCTGTTTCAATTTCTTCCTGTGCTCCTGCACATAAAGCACTCTTTTGAAGATAAAGACACAACAGCTATTAGCCCAGCTCATTTCCAAATGAAGTGTTACTAACTCTAAGAGCTCTGTTTAGTTTTTGTGGGTTTTTTTTTTAGACACTGTTTCTTATGCCACCGATTCTGACTGAAGATATTTTGCTGTGTCTAGCTCTTAAATAAATGGCTCATACTCCCTGATACGCTGTTTTAGATCTGACAAGTCATCATGGTTACATATTAAATCAACATTAAAAATGTCTAGTGTGATGTTACTCAGAGCAGAAGGCAGCCTTCGAATACAGTGTATGAATTCGTATTTTTATTATTTCACCATAGAAAACTCACTAACAGTTTTAAGGAGGAGAAACTGTTCATAAATTTGGGTAAAAACCAGTTGTGACAAAAAAGAAAATGTATTGAAGGAGCTAAAATATTTAACTCTTTCAAAATGAAACCATTTGATTTTTCATTTCAGACATTTTTGAAAACAGCCTGTGGTGGTTTAACCTTGGCTGGACGCCATATTTTGTAATTACATTTTTTTAAAACCTAATGAAAATTAATGAATTAATTACTTTAAATCAAACAAAGTAAAAAAACTTGGCCCAAAATCAGTCTGTTTCACTAAGAAATCACTTTCTATTTTGAAATAACAGACAACTTTATTCCTTTCTATCTTCTTTGTGTTTGGCCAGCAAATAGAAAATTCGTGGGGTTTATTTCTTTACTTGGACCTCTGCACAAAGGTTTCTCAGAAATTACCTTTCCCAGTATGAGTACGCAGGCAGTAACAGTCTTGCATCAAAGCATAGGGTGTTCAACATGGAGCGAAGTTTCGGTAAGATTTGTATCACCCTAGCTTTTGGGGAAAGATGATTCATTTGGCTCTACAGCTTCATTACAGTGCTCTAAATTTGGGATATTAATTTTTTTACTTGATGCAGCTGTTAATATTCAGAGAGGACACAGCATACAGTTTCTGAAATGACAGCCAGCAGTCCTTCTGCTTATACTGCCAACTTGATAGCTTTTAAAATACTCTTCTAGAGCTGGGCTGGGATTCCTGTAAGATAGCTGGACCAGTTCTGCAAACAACTGAGTATCAAAACTCACACATATTCCAACTGTGTGGAAGCACATATATGAAAAAACCAAGGAAAGATTGAGTAACAAAGAAGCAAACAAAAATTTGCCTAATTTTCATTAGAGTAATCTGTTGTGGCACGCTATCAAGGATAGACTTTGATTATTATTTTTTTTTCTGCAGGCTGAATTTGTATACTTAAAGATAGTGAATTCTAGACTGAAGATTCATCTTGCTTTTGGCCCAGACACAGATCACAGATTTGTCACTTGAATCAGCTACACTGGTGTGTGATAGCGCAAAATTTTTCTAAAATTGTATACTCATGTATATCCATTGTTAAATGCAGAAATTCATATGCCAGTAAGGCACTTTCTGTAGTACTATTTAAAGACTCCTTACACTGAGAAAAGGAATCTTTCTGAATTCTAATAATTCCCTTAGAATTCCCTTTTTACCTTTTCATGTGCAAATGTCAAGAAATTCTAATTTTCCATTTATATTCCCATTTTGATATTTTTTCTGCAGTGCCTGGAGTGCTATTTAGTAATATTGACTGTTAGTTCTTTCTCAGCAAGGGTAATATCAAATGAATAACAATCAATTATATTGAAAATAACAGGGAAACGCAGCAGCAGTTATAATGCTGCTGAAGCCTCAGAATGACTAAGAATGTTTAACAGCAATTAGCTGGGTTATTTTTACTCATTTTTTGACACATTGTATATAATGTTGATTTAAAAGAACTATAGTTCACAGACTTGCTTGTACAATTGAATTAATCTCTCCTGAAAGGGATTACCTTGCCTATTTGAATTGTTATTTAGGAGTGAAGTAGTCCAATGGCATGCTAGATGGCACAAAACTGGGAGCTGGCAGAGTAAGATAAACACAGTCAGAGCATGAAAAACAAGGACAAATAAATGCTGTAAAAATAAAATTTGATAAGTCACAGTCTGCCAAGTATGCGAACAAAGCATAAGGACACTTTCATAAACGCTTAAAGAGGAGGAGGTTGAGACCATAATCATAAAAAAATTACTTAATGGAGAGATGTTACTATGGGATAGGATAGTCCATTTTTTTTAATAATGAAAAAGATGACAAAGAAAATAAACCTTAAAAAAAAAAGAAGTAAAGCAAGAATATCAACTCTAAAAACACATGTACATCAAAATAATCTGGGAAGGAGACAGTGGCTCACAGCTACGGGAGATAAATAAATATGTAAAACACAGCGTGATTAGGAGAGGAAAGTGTGATGTTATCTACAGCAAATAACTTAGTAGTATTGTACATCAGACTGCAAAAGCTGGGGATTGCCTCTTTTATAAGTCTAGACTGCTAGCAGGTCATTCCATTAATGAAGATGCTGATGGTGATTGACAGTGACTACCTAGAGGACAGACTCCAAGCGTTGTCATTTCAGAAGCAGTAGGAGTAATCCATACCATTATAAAAGCACTTCCAGCCAACTTGTGCAACTGGGCATTTCCAGGATTATGACATAATGCCAAGAATATTCATTAACACCATACTGAATGCTGTGGCAATGATCAGAGACACCAGCTTGTTACTCTTGAGCTCACAGGATGTGGAGTATGCCCACACATATAAGCAAATCCATAGCCTAACTCTTCCCAGAAGATTAGAAAATGGGTGACAGAGATCTAATACGTCATACTAAACAAAATAAAATAAAACACAAAAAAGCTGGTAAAATACTGAGTCACCATGGCATTAGGAAAAGACAGAACATTGATTTCCTCAGAAGATGAAGCAGACAGCAGGAGGGAGGAGAGAAAATGAATGTGCAGTGGGGTAGGAAATGAGTGTTGCAGACATAAAGGGACATCTTAAGCAATGGCTGCTGAGACTAATCCACTCAGTATGTTATCACCATATTCATCTCTTTGGGTTTCAGGAAGGAATTTAGCATAGTACTGCAAAGCAGATTAATGTGTATGGTTAGCTTTTATGGGACTGGAGGTATTGCCCTTGAGCTAAGAAGGCGACTGTGAGACCAAGGACAGATTCCGCCCTTCCTGTGCCAGTGCCCGGGATGGTAAGCTAACATTTGGTTTACCAAAGGACATCCCTGTGGAGCATGGGGCACGGGTGTGCGTGCTTCTGAAGAGGAAAGCAGACCTTAGCCTGTTCTTTGTAAAACAGGCTGCTGGTGGTGCGGTAATGCTGGAACCTGGGGCAGCAAGAAGGCATTAGACTCAAGGAGTCTGAAGGAGACAGTGGAGAAAGAACCTGAACGGGTAGCCCCTAGTGATTTTGGGATTTTCCCTCTGCCCTGGATTCCAGGACCTGCCCCAGACTCTTTATGCCTTTTACACAGCTGTATTTCTGTAGCCACTGGATAAAACGCGTGACACGTTCAGTGGCCTCCAGATTTTCCGAAGTGCTGAATTTAGGGAGGAGTGATGCAATGCTGGGCTAACACTTCAGTTCCACCCTGGGTCTAATAAATTCCTTTTTTAATCTATCTACCAGGAATATCGATCAGAAACAATGCATTAAGAACGCAGAGCAGGAGACATTTTGATGATCGCTTATAAGGCCAATTTTTCCAAAGTATTTAGGTACCTGGCAAGATTTTTGCAAGTATTTGTGCACAAACTCATGGGAGTATTTTGCTGCTTCTGAAAATTCACTACCTGCCTATGTACATCTTAGGGCTTGAAAACAATTTTTAAAATCTAAGATGTTATGAGATGTGCAAAAGAATGGGATTTAAAGTAAAACAGCTGAAAAATAGTGGTCAGATATTCAGCATGTATGTGGTCTGAATGCCCATTGGAGGCTTACTTAATACAAAGGCTCTTAATTCCCACACTTAAATTAGACGCTTAGATAGTGTGAATACCTGTGCTACGTTGTATGCCAATGAAATAATCATAAACACAGGCGATTAAAACAAGCTCTTATGAATGCTTAGTTATGTTAATTATACAGAAAAACAATTAAAATAGTCAAGATAAGTGTTTACTTTGTAGGCAATATTCTGTCAATTTTGCAACAACTTATGCAATATCTCCCTGAAAATGTAAAGTGAGTAATACAAATTTTTACCATCCTCCTTAATTTAGTTTAGTTCATTCTGTCCGCTTGGTGTATTTTAACTGTTGCCAGGACAGGGATCATTCTCACAGTGCCACAAAACTGAGTAGTCAAATAATTAGTGTAGATACATAAACTGTCAGAGAGGAAAAACACTTTTTTTTTCCTTTCTGCAGAAGTAGTTATTCACTGCAGCTTATTAACTGTCCTTTGTAGGCATAAATAATTGTCTCTACTATTTCACACATGGGAGGACTTGTTAGAATTACCCATTTTTCAAAGCATATAAGCTTACAGGAATGCTTATTTCCCCAAACTGCTTGAACACAAAGTCTTTCTTGCAAAAATTGTCTCCATGTGGTTGAATGGTTGCCAGTGATTTGACTCTAATCTTACTTTCACCAATGTAAAAATAGTTAATATACAATGTATTTAAAAATTATTGTAATGTAAATACTAGAAGCAAGTTCAGTTTCCCAGCAGAGAGGAAAGCTTTTCCGTAATGGCACCACTGAATAACAGCTTCGAAAACATAGGTTCAATGGTTTCATCTGCTTGAGGATATTTGAACCTACGTAGCTTAGCCACAAAGCAGTGCCAGTTAGCAGTCCGTAGATGTTCTGGGGTAACTCTCTCAGCGTTTCCCTTTAAAGCTGCTCCACTTTGGATAGAAAATGAAATACTCCTTGTATTCGAGAGGAGGAGAAAAGCATTCTTCTAAGGGTGCTGGAGGAACAAGGCCTGGGTCATGTTTTTTACTGCATTGGCTGTTTGATATCGAATATTCAGTGGACAAACCTCAAGTATCTAAAGTATGGTCCTAAGGAACTAAATTCTGTACATCTGACTGTGCATATATTAATTTTGCAATTGAATATGAATATTTTCACACACACACACACGCAGACACCCCCAAAAGTGTTATGGTTTGCTTTGCAATGGCTGGAGTTGCAAGTTATTTTTTCTTTTAAGAGTTTCTTGGCAATCTTTGGAGCCTGTTTGTCTTGGCATCCCCCTACCATATTACCCATTCGTCAGTTCTAAAAACTGTGTTTACAACATTTGGTGATTTTTTTATATATCTATGTAGTTTTGGATGTAAACATAGATGAACATCCATGAGACATTTCAAATTTTATATCTGTATATATTTTTAATTTTGATAGGTTCAACTATTTTATTTAGAATTACTGTCACTATAGGACTTCAACAGACAAATATTTTAACTTGGCAAATGTTCAAATTTTTTATAAGTGAATGCATTATACTCTCCTAACATCTGCTCTTAATAATCCCAAATGTTTTTGGTTTGTTCTACTTTCACATGAAGTTTTTTGTTTGTTTTTTTCTTTAACTAAAGCACATTACACAGAATGGTTAATTCTTATCTCATTGATGTTGCTGATCAAAATGGGCATTGATTTCAATGAGAATTAGACTATAAGACAAAGGAGAGTAAGTTTTAAAATATTTAGTTATTAGAGAAAATAGTCTCTGAAAGATTAACTTAACACTGACAATAAATAGTAAAATCATTAGCCAAATAAGTTCTCACGTTATAAAATTCTTCTAAAATTACATCAACTGAAGCATACAGGGGACAGAAAAAGTTAGGAAATTTGATTAGAAATTCCTTCTGTCTTTCCTTTAAGTCCAACAAATGTTTGACAATTTAGAAAACCTGTTCTGTAAATTCATCGGGAAGTGAGTTCCTCACTAGTTCGAAACATAAATGTAAGAGTTTCATCAACTCTTTTCCACAACACACCATTTCTGTAACAGTTTTCAGCTTTAAACAGAAACTTTCATCTCTAAACCAGAAAGCATACAAGGAAAGAGAGCATGGAAAAGCAAATTATATTTCCAGGTATGCCTACCAAATCTCATTGGTGTCTTTTATTTTGGATGCATCTAATACTTAAAGCATCTCCTTGTCAATGGCATTTAAAATGAAATAGGTATTTTAAAAACTTGATTTGTTACTTTAAAAGGAAATCTCACTAATAGCAAATGTCAAACTTGGATTTTGTATAAACCGAAATGTCAGCTGGAAAATATATGACGCAATTCTGTGCTGTCTGACACTGCAGAGTCTTTTGTTGGAGTACTATGTTTAGTCTTGGCGTGACACTTAAAGAAGGATGCAGGCCACCTGGAAAGAGTACAGGGGAGAGGAACAAGAATGATCAAGAGTCTAGAAAATGTGACCTACAGGACAGATGAAAAGAACAGCCTGTTGATTTTTAAGGAGAGACCTGAAGCAAGATAAAGTAAGAGTTGTAACAGAACTTTCCTGTTACAAAGAGGCAGTAAAAAAATCTGTTACTTTACTCTGCTGAAGCAAAAAGAAGAAATTGGCTAAAGTTGCAGCAGGAAAGATTTTAGTTAATACAAGATGTTTTGGTTAAAGAAGGTATTTAAAGTGTTAGGAAGAGTTAAGCACCAGGAAGCTGTGGAATTGCCACCACTGCATGTTCATAAGAACAAGCTACACAAGTTCTGCCAGGAATAATTCAGGTGCAATTATTTCTGCCATGTGGCATATGATTGGGATCTGATGGTTCTTAAGGACACCGTGGAGGTCCTGGAGCATGGGACAATCCTTCAACTTGTACCTTGACAGCTCAGTTCATGAAAAAAAAAGAGAAATTTAAAATAAGATAAGATTTATTTAAAATGAGATAAAAATAAGATAGCACTGGATGGAGCCTTCTTTCAAAGAACTTCAAATCCAGGCTCCTGCTCAAATGTCATCTCAAAATAAGTTAGGTTGTCTGTTTGTTTGGCTGTTCTAAAACTCCTCTGCCTTTATGGTTTGAAATTGTCTGCTGCTTTTCAGCCTAAATTTAACTCTGCATGGGATGGGATGGGATTGTTCTTGGGCTTTTTCCTTTCTTTAGGTGAAATATCTCTTCTTGCATTCTCAGGCTTCCCACAATGTAAATTCAGTTGCTGTATTCATATTCCCTCCTTTCACATCACCTATTTTAGTTTTTTTCTCATAAGAAAAACTTAGTTTTAGTTGTTTTGCTATCTCTTTCCCTGCACTCCTTTTTCCAACACTTCCCACCAAGTAATTTTTTCTGAATGAGATTACAGTTTCTTGCAAAAAAACCTCCCAGTGAAAGGCTGCATGCCTTTCAATTTAAATACATCATTCTTGGTATCATCCTCAAAGCTATGAACAATATAATTGTAATATATTCTATAATACCAATACTAATATATGAATCTTAGCATACAAAAGCCATAAATATTTTCACCGTTTTCATTCATTTATAAATATAAAATGAAAAGTTTAGCTGCTTAATATTTAAATTAATGCAAAAGAGATTCATGACCCACATACACAACTTATTTTTCTGTTAAATTCCTTCATCCTCAGTGGTTCATCCATTAAGCTACTGGATTCTTTTTTCTCTCTATCATTGCAATTAGTCTTAAATCGCTGTGGGCTTCACACCACAGTTTAAGAACTACCAAATTAGGTGCTCACTTCGAACACTAGTCAAAACCACAGACTAACTTTCACACAGTATTTCACAATGTGTGTATGGAAAGAGTTAAGGAAAGCCCTCCTTTCCCCACCCCCACCCCAATTTATATAAGATTGGTCTAGGATATATTTAAATGTGGAAAACTTGGAAGAAAACTTCAGAAAGCACTGTCAGATGAATGTCTCGAAGTGCCCACGTACAGCTGTGGAATATCTCCTTGCTGGTGAGAGGTTCTGCTCGGATTTGCAGATGAAAACCTTCCTTTCCCGCTCACTTGGGAGGCAGATGTATGGGACTGACCGTGTTACTTTAGTGACACTGCAAGTTGCACAGACTGACACCTAGGCTGAATCTGGAGCATATGGCTAATGTTAGTGGAACACAATAGCAAACATTAAGTTGTTTTCTCAGGTATCAAAATATTCACCATACCCAATTACTCTTTACTATAAAACATGTGCTGAAGCCTGTAGAGCTTTTGTCACTGTCCAACAAAGATGAAGTTTGTTCATTTGAGGGATTAGTCAGGAGATATTATAATAGACACCTGAATCCTGACTTCAAGACTGGATGACTTCTCGTGATCCCTTACAGCCTCAGTTACTCTGTGATTCATAAGCCATTGTGTTTCTTTGGACTCATTAACAGAGAGCCTTGTTCCTCCAGGGAGGTTTACATTCATTCAAACATTAGACCTTATATAAATCAAGAGATGCTGTCAGATACTGTCATTATTAGAACTGTTTGCTGCTTTATGTCCTTTATTTAAGGTGCTTTTTCTAACTGCAGCCTTTCACCATTAACAGTTAACATTAGTAAAAAATAATAATTTTTTTATTCATTATTGTATGAGTGTCTTTCTCAAGAATTTCAGCATGGTAATCTATTATAAACCATCTCCAAGTTGGCATGCACTCTTTGCTTTTATGAGTTAGTCACCATTAACACATTTTTATTATCTTGCGGGGTTGGCACTTGCCTCCTACAGAACAGAACAATTCCCTGTGGTGTAGACATCTGGCTCTGATATAAGATCATTAAGCTATCAACTCATATTGCAATGTCATCCAGAGGAATTTGCATGGAACAGCAGACAGAAAAGGTGCCCTGTGCAGAGAAAGACACGCACATCATACTTCTTTCAGAAAGAGAAATCTTCACATGAGTAAGAGGATTCTCTTAGTCTGAATCAGTAATTTGTCTTTTTAGATTACCAGTGAATTATATTGCTGTTGAATTTTCAGTTTTCTTTGGTATCCATTCCTCCCCTCATGCCTCTTTATTGTTTCTAGGTTCCCAGAAGATACCATGAATATGTCGCAACTCCCGACCAGCAAAGGCTAAGTGCCAGTCCCCTTCAGCTAATGAGAAATGAATGCTCCAGAGCCACGCACTCAGCACTGTCTCCTCTGTTCAGCACCATCCCAAAAGTTTACACTGCCATCTTCACAACTCTTATCCCAGGTAACCTCGCATACATGTCTTGGATATTAACATTTAGAAAGGATCAGACTTCTACCAATATGCTTTCTCAGAATAACATTGAATTAGGTCTCGTTCAAAAAGCTTGGACACTTATCTATTGGGCAGTAGAGTAGAAAACAAGTACAAATTAAGCAGCAATCCTCAAATCTAGAAAGAAGAAACAGTGGGGCTCCTACCTCTATGCAATGGGAGAAGTCTCTAGAGTGATTTCTTGTTTTGCTGACAGAGGAGCTGTAAAGTGTGGTGGGACAAGCAGTGTGGTGGGACAATCAGTGTGGCAGAGCTGGTGAACAAAGCGCATCCCGCTCTGGGGTAGCTCCCTAGCATGGCAGGGAAGAGGACAACAAGCCCCGAATGTCTCAGGCTGGTCAGAGGGAGCCAGCGGGCTGCCAGCAGCTTTCTGGGATACTGGAGTGGAAAGTCCCAGTGCCAGGCCTTGATTGATGCGAGAGCGCACGTCAGCTTTGTCAGGAGCGAGAAGACTGTATGTACACATTTACACCTTCTGCTGCACACCGAAGGTTCACACTCAAGTGGGTAAGGCATGGGTGTGCACAACAGGAATGTACCTGGAGGTGAACTTTATTGGAAGAATAGGTTTGCTCTCATCAGCAAGTGCTGAAAAGGGAGAGGTGAAGGCACTGGTATTTTGGTGGAAGGTGCCTTGCTGCTCTGATGCAGGGCAAAGGTTCGCTCTCCACTCCAAATCCTCACAGCTCTCCCCTCCAGTGTCTGCCTGCGTTGTAGGTGAGAGGAATACATGTGGGTGTCTGTGTATACAATGTAGCTAGGCATTCATCACTTTATGTTAAGAAAATCTTCCTCATCAGTACAACAGTCATCTATGTAAAATATTTTTCAGTCCTCCACCCTTTCCTTTTCATTTATTATAATTCAATTGTGTTCATGGTCATGAGCACATCTTTTTCTATAGCTCCTGACTCAGAAGTTACGAATGTTATCAGAACTGGAGAGCAGATCCAATGGCTGCTCAGGAGTGCGCAGCACCAGACCATTTTCCATACTCTCATCTTTCCCCCTCTCTACTCTCCCACTCAACCACAAGGAGCAGCTGCAGTATTCACTTTCAGCCAGAAGGGAAGACAAGCAGACAGCTGTCACGCTATGAATCAGATTTTAAACTGTGGTTTGGAGGGGAAGATTTTAGCTTTATTTGCCACTTGCAGAACAAAGAGCATCTGTTTTTGACACTTGCAGTTTTATGCTGATCTGGGAGTTTGACTTGCAATTACAGATTCCATGTAGGGAAACTGAATTCAAATAGCCAATGCAAAATATTCTCCTTACATTTTTTCGTTGATTGTGAAATTAAATTCAAATTATATACAAAAGAACAGAATGTTTAAATGAGAGTGAGAGGTAGTACATGTGATTCTCTTCAGTCCTGTAAATGTTGCGACTAGAAACACTATAAGCAGATAGACTGGTTATTAGTTTTATTGTTTTATGGAATTTGAAGACAACGAATGCTGAAGAATGAACAGACTTTGGCTTGAAAAGTGTTCATGTGTGCTGCAGTAGTGAGGGATAGAATGGTTTCTTGGACACACTGGGAGTCAAAGGAGCCAAAAGTGAGTCACATGGACGACTGCAGACATCACATTTAATTGTGTAATAATACTACAGCAAGCACAATTGGAGCAGGCTTGCTGACCTCACAGCTGAAAGCACTATTTAAGATCTGGCTACCAGATGTTCCAATAGGATCTAGCCAGCTGCTAGCAGAGGTTACCCTGAGTGTTTTAACAGGGAATATTTACAGCCTAATAGTTCGGAAGATATGTTTGCACTAATTTTCTTTTCTGCCCTGCTGTGGGACAAGGCTCAAGCATGGGGATTCAAGGACGGAGTGCTGCATAACTCTATTTGGTTAGGTAAGAAATAATTTAATCATTAATGTTTTGCTGAAAAAGTCGCTGTGTTTGTCTAACAGTATAAAGATGAGCACCTAGCAGTAAAAAATTGAGCCATGCATTAGTATTAGCAAAATCCTGCATTGCAATTAGTGATCATTTTATCTGAGTAGTGACTGGTTTTGCCTTTATGAGCTTATGATTCTTACTATTTCTCGGAAATAGTGCAGGGAAAAGTAGTTATGGAATATTTAATCTGAATGTCTTTTCCTACAGCATAAGGTAAAATGAAAACAGTGTTAAATAGTAGTTGCTTCTGATGAAGGAAAACGAGTATGAAAAGAAACATTTTCCAAAGGAATGAATTTCTGCATGAACATACTTCAAATGCCTGGGGTCCTACATATGAAACTAAATGATCTGGAAATAATACCCATAATATTTCCTAGGTTTCTAGGAAAGTACACAAATGTATATGTTTTGGCTGTTGGTTTGTTCACATCATGAAACAGTGGAGAGAAGATTCCAAAAGGGGTATAGAAAATGCTGTGGTTTATACCTCAAGTGGGTTTAAATAGCTCTCAGAGTTCTTTTATAGATCTGTATAATTATCCAATGAAACAGAAAAACATATTCAGAATACAGTCACATAAAGGATGCCAAAACAAAACCATGCACCGAGTGCTCCGTTTTGTAGATAAATACTTACAAATTCCTTTATCCTGTCTAGAATGTTGCATGTTTCTTTAAGGATTTTAAGGAATTCCTGTAGCTGGTACATGTTTCTGTGGTGCTTAGATGTTTCATGAGGGATTGGGGCCACACTCTATTAACTGGTGCAGCAACCATGGGACTCTGGTCCTTTCTCAGAGGACCATGTAAACAGGAACATAAATGAGACGGAGAAGTGATCTATATTGTTTTCCATTTGACTGCACATTTTTAATGACTTCTCTTTCCTTCTAAACTTGGAACGAGCCTGCTGTGCCCCGTAGTTGCTGAAGGTTCTCAGGTGAGGAGAGCTCCAAGGGAGGACAGCTTGGCAGCTTCATGCACCACCTCAAATGGCTGCTATTCAAATAAAAGGATGACAGGGAAGAGGTTTGTGTGAGAAACACGCAAAGCTTGTGTTCTTGGCTGGAATAACAGGAAAGAAACACAGAGGAGAAGCAGGACTGAGGCTGTGTTACCCTTTGATAGTAGGGGCAGAGAGGTTGGATGTGATACAGGCTGTGACGGGTGTTCTATAGAAGGGATGTGGTTGGAGCAACGAGCAAAGGGGCTTGCTGAGTTTGTTTTTCTGTAGCCCGTACAGGCTGTCCTCACACAAGTGAACAGCACATGGCAGTGCACAGGTCCTCTCTGTGCTTTAACCATTCTCACGGTCCCTGGCACAATTTTGCTCTCAGCCAGCCAGTGGCCTCCTAAGGAGTACTGCAGCGCAACGCCGGCCCACGGGCTGTCCCTGGATGAGACCAGCCTGATGCTCAGGCACACATCATGCCACTTACACTTGAATTTGTTATAATAGTGATCATTTAAGTTTTATGAAGTCAATTTGAAGAAAAAAAATTCTAATTCTTTAAAATGAAGAAAGAGTGTTAATTGGAATGCATAATAAAACTGTGGTTTGCTACAACTTTAGCATTTTCCATGAGAATAAATGAAAGTAAACCACAGGGTAAAAATGAATGACTTGCTCTAAATAAACAAACACATGCAAAATCTGGAAGCACAGTGTGCAGCTTTGAAATAACCACTCTGCTTTCCTATCTCCAGGACTCTGTTGAAGCTCCTTTAGAAATGCACCATCTAGTGCAACTACAGCAACAAGATTATAGAAACCAACCTCAAAGTGCAGATAATTGAATTACCAATGGAATTCAGTAACATTATATATAAATGAAGAAAAAATTGGCAAAATCACAGCCATCCAATTTACGCATCTTTGTATTTTTTTTTTTAAAAGTGTACCTTGACCAGTAAAACAAGTAACCCCAATCTCATACTCACTGTGCATGAGCATTAAAGCAATAAAATAAATTGAATAAAACCAAAGAATGTGCAGTGACAGCTGAGCTTTGCTTATCTCCTCTTCTTCTGATAAAGCACTATCAAGACCAAGTGGAAAATGAAGAGTGTTCCATTTTACCTTTCTTCCTCAACAAATCATTATAAAATCTCCCATTAATGCCAGTCTAGAAATACTCGTGCCTTTTACGTTTTTTCTTGTGACAAAACATCTTTTGTTTCCTCAGCAAGCATGCATTCCTGCTGCAGCTGGCTGTATCCCTTTCCTCTTAATGTCTTTCTTGTGTGAGTGGAATTTCATTGTTGCTCATTTTTGACACAAGCACATTATAACCAAAGGTTTATTGTAAACTGCTGAGGATTGGAGCAGTCTTGCCCAAATATGCTCATACATTTATTTGAGTCCCAGTTCTTAGTGCCACAGAGTAGGTTTCCCAGGACAGCTGCTGCACGCTGTGTTCAGAGTACCATCCCCATTTGCACACCGTGTGTGAGTACGGTTTGTGTGAGTACCCCATTTGGTGGAGTACTCTGAGTATGACCATGCGCCTTAGCAGAGGCCCGTGCCAGTAACTCTATATGGCCATCCTCTGCTTAGAAGTTAAATATTGCTTTTTATTTAGTATTTAGTATTTGTGTCATGTGTATTGAAGGAACCGTTTTTGGCCAAATTTCATGCTTGTTGTGTTTGTGCAGAAGAGATTGGCTATGTTTTACCATCTCCTGCTGCTTTGAGTTAGTAGGGGTCACTGTCCTTGCAGGATCCTGCTGTCTCTGGACTTCAAGGAGAGATTTTAAGAAATGTGAGTTGGAAGAAACATGTCCTGTCAGCCGTGTAACCTGTGATAAGTAAGAACCAAAGAAGAAAAGTAGGTGGAGAAATCCCTGAGAGAGTGGTCCCAATATGCAGGTTTTCAGGCAAAGAGAGAATGAACTTTCCTGAAAGCTCTTACTGTTGTCCAGGAAGAGGAGATTTGAGACAGGTCAGATGAAGAGAGCACCTTCAGGTAGAACCCCCTTGCAGAGAAGATGCCCAGCCGAGGCTGGGACAGGTCGCACTCCGTAGTGCTTGCCCCACGGTGTGTGAACAGTACGCATTGACAGTGGTAGGCATGCACTTGTACTTGCAAGTGAAAGCACGATTTCATGCAGGTTTAGCTGCACGGCCATGACATCACCTCCATAAAGACTAATAGTAATTTGTGCGTGTGTGTGTTCATGTATGACTGTGAATACATGTATATGTGTATATACATATACATAAATATGTAAATGTATATTAGCAGTGAATAAGTACAATGCTTTGACCTAGGTCTGGTTTTGCTGATGCAGTTTATTTTTCTGCACAGGCTCAGAGGGAGGGCATAAAAATGCCAGTGAAAGACCTGATCAGTTAATTAGGATATACTGCTAGGGAATACTGTATCCCTAAACTGTGAGCCAGCATCAAATCTCAAAGCTTGGTGGAGTACATGTGTACGGTCTATCTTTCTGAAGTCTACTTTTGTCATGTTACAAAGGAGTAACAGAGATACAGATTGGGGATTGCAGGGTGCCACCACCACAGTGGTGCTGCTGTTGGCAGATCAGCCCTTGCAGAAAGTGTGAAGAGCAGATATTCTCAGAATATTTCCAGCAATATTCTGAAAAATGTGATGCTTGTCAATAGTGACATTTTAGCCTCAATAAGTGGGACTAGATATTGTTTGAGGGATAAGATTTGAAAACAATATTGCTAGGTAAAAAAGTCAGGAGAACAATTAAAAATGATGGTTTTGCTGTCAGCTCCAAGAGTGATGAGTCCAAGCAGTGGCAATTCCCCCCGAGTGCCTGGTGGTGCATCCAGCAGCGGTTCCAGGGGAGGAACAGGGTGGGCCTTGCAAAGGTGGCTGCCAGAGCAATGGGGGCTTTTACCAGCAAACGGCATTGAAAATAAGCATTAAGACTGCTCTGGCTTTGGCTGTGACTGGTCACTTTGCAAAGGTGACAAACCTTTAGAATTAGCTGCCCCTTGCTCTTTGACTCGGTGTAGGTGGGGCAGCTCAGCGATCCCAAGGACAACAGCCTGTGGTTTTCAGTTCACCTTTCAGTTCTCTTCCTGGTGAGCTGCAGTGATGAACAACGTCAATCCCAGGTTGTCCCCTCAGTGTGCAGGGAGGTTCAATGGTGCGCTGGTTTCTGTAGTACGCAGATTTTCAGTTCAGTACCAAATCCAATACAATCATACTGTAAAGAAGCAGTGAGTGGGTTTATCACGTTAAATATGACAGACTATGAAATGAATGAAAAATAGTGCTTCCTACAAATAAATTTTTAATTAAAATAGATATTTTTTTTTTTAATACAGCATGCCATTATTCCACAGCTGTTAGATATTTTGACTCTTCTATGCAATGGAATAGGCTTCTTTGGAAACAGTTTTCCATGGAATATATGTTATCCCATGCCCACGCCAGCAACATTCCCAGCAATGTTACAGAAAGCAGCTCTGTCTTCTGAGAGTATTGTCAGCAATATCATTTACTTCACTGGGCACGAGGCCAGTGACTGAGAGTCCAAAAACTACATTGGCAAACATCTTTCTGTATCTAATAAGGGATCTCACCATTGCTAACCACAATCCAGTGGTGACCATGTTTTTTTAAAAAATATCCTAACCTAGCCAAAACTACTGACTCTAAGAATGTCCCTAGAAAAGACATTCTTTTTTTCCCACAGTACAAATAACTACTGTAAAAAATGCTTCCTGTTTTGTGTCTTTTTTCAGTCATGTTGACCGGTGATAGCTGCAGACAGCCATTTCTCTCAGATTATACTAAATATAAGAAAGATCTAAACAAAAATGGCATTCAGATTAGATATGCAGATTGGTTCTGAGACAGATTTCAATACATATGGCATCAGACAAGTGTGACATGAAAAGATTATAAAATTTGTAGCACTACAGACAGTTTCTAGGTTTCCCTGGAAAGCTGCTTTATATTGTACTCACAACAGCAAAGAAAAAAATAATGAAGAAAGTGTATTCGTTTTCTGTGCAGCAAAAATGTCAGCCAGCAATTGTTCTGGTCCTGCCCTTTGTGACACAACCTCAGATATTTTTATTTCACATTTTTATTCCCTTCAATTTCTGCCTCTCCTCTATCCAAGTAGCTCTGATTTAACTTCTCTGGAGATTCAAAACAAAGCTCTGATTCATCTTACAAAGGCACTTAAAGTTACATCCAAAAGTATGCTGTGATAGCAATCCGGAAGGAGCTTCCCCTGAGTCAGACAGGATACACGGAACTAGTGATGCTGACACCAGCCGATCGTTCCCATAACTACTGCCTTCTGAGTACTCCTAGGGGAGCCCTTCCCTGCGTTTGTTGATTTTCTGTTGTTCAAAAACTCACCAAGCTCTGACTAGTTCTGTTGTTCAAAACTTCTCCCAAACAAAAACATAC
The DNA here is from genome assembly GCA_013400195.1 of Aramus guarauna. Taxonomy (NCBI): domain Eukaryota; kingdom Metazoa; phylum Chordata; class Aves; order Gruiformes; family Aramidae; genus Aramus; species Aramus guarauna. Next base: position 106,971 of record VXBL01003491.1, on the reverse strand, counting down.
CTTTGGGTTGCGTAAAACGTGCCTTTCGGTTGGGAGGGACGTCTTTTCCTGCCGCTTTGCAAGTGGCACAGCTACTTTTGTTTCTCTTCTCACCCGGACAGTAGCCCAAAGCGCAGGTCTTGGGGAGACTGCTGGAGGTGGTGAGAGGCCCCTGGGAGGTGGGCCAGCTGAGAGACACTACTGACATCAGTTATTGCTTTGCTCCTACAGAACGCGCAGCTGGGGTGTATCACAGGGAGTCACGCTCTGGGAAGTACCAGCTCACCTATGCAGAAGCAAAAGCAGTGTGTGAATACGAGGGAGGACACCTAGCCACGTATCAGCAGCTGGAGGCAGCAAGAAAAATAGGTTCGAAACAAATCACGGCTGTTTGCTTTTCACATCGGTCATTCATGATGTTGCCAGTCTTGTATTTTCATGAATGTTATGAACTCTGGGACTGAGAGGCTTGTAAACTCCCTGGATTTCTGCCCAAGTTGCATGCAATTTCCCCCCTCAGCCACAGCGCGTGACTGCGCTACCTACAGAGCTGTCAGGGATAACATCTGCATACAGTGCTACGCATCCCCCTGAGCTCTGGGTGCAGCACAGTCCCAGAACCAGCAACACCCAGTGGAGAGCCATCTGGCTGAGCTGGGAAGCGACGGTACCTCCCAGCTGCAGCATCTGGGGGCTGCTGGGGGCTGCAGGGGAAGGTGCTTATCTCCGGGGAGCTTCTATAGTAAATGTGCATTGCTATTTTTCATATCATCAGGATGTTTTCATAACATTTATTCTAGCCATATTTGCTCTGAGAGAAAGTCAGTGGTGTGCTTGGAGTGAAAAGTGGAGCCGAGTGAGGGCTCTACTGTATTTCGATTTGATTCCTAATGAGAAATGATTAATTCATTCAGAGCATTACAAAAACAATGGAAAATATCCTCCACTGTAGAAATTTGCAGGCTATGCTGTTGAATCAGAAGCTGGCTCTCAGCACCAGCACACTTGTAAAAACGGTACTTTTGTCTCTTCTGAGTAGCTTCACAGCCCTACGATGCCACAAATATGTTCCAGTTTGTCTCGGTGAAAACATTGCACTGGTCTCTACCAAACAGTGAATAACATTGCATTCTTTGGCTATTGTTTTTAAGTTCTCAGCCACAGAATGCATTAACAGGATCTTTTTGTTTAGCCAGAAATACTGAGGCATTTCAGGTATTTAAATTTAAATTGAAAGTATTTTAAGTAAATACTTTGTTTTCTTAGCTGTCTTCTGTATGTAGTATTTTATTCACTCTCAGAACTTAATGCTGCAAACTCTTGAGATATGATTGAGTAAATTTGTATGACTTCAAAAGGGAAACAAAGAACACATATAACTCATCCAATATATAATTTGGCTACAAATGCTGGTACAGCACTTAAAACTCACTACCCAGGAAACTATATAGTCCATCGTCATTTGATTTTTGTTTTAAAATGAGGAACCAATAATCATTTTGTGGAGAACACAATGCAATTTTATATTTTGTGTTTAATGTTATCCTCTCAAAGGGCTGTTCTTTCCTGTAGTTTGATTTCTATTAGGCCAATTACAGCCAAGTCATTGATCAGCTTGAGTAAGTCTTCACTTACTTGAATAAAAAGCAGAGTTTCTTAATAGGATTGATTTATCACATCCAAGTCTCATTTCCTCCCTGTTGCAGGTTTCCATGTGTGTGCTGCTGGCTGGATGGCAAAGGGCAGAGTTGGTTATCCCATAGTAAAAGCTGGAGCCAACTGTGGCTTTGGAAAAACTGGTATTGTTGATTACGGGATTCGCCTCAACAGAAGCGAGAGATGGGATGCCTACTGCTACAACCCTAACGGTGTGTTTAGAAACAACCCATTGCTCTTCGGGTCTCATTACAACTACACGCCATGCTATCTGGCTGTGCAAAGGCACCCAGGTTCTGCATGAGTTACGTTCAGTATCGTAAATATGCTGTCTGAGAAGGGGTGTGTCTTGATACAAATTTACTTGGAGCCTTGCACCAACCCCCTCTGCTGTTACTTATAGCTGCTCTGGCCTGCTCAGCACTGCATTGTACTGTATAGAGCTGGGCCTAAGCAAAAGCCTTTGAGGAACTAAAATTGTAATATGCTATCGTTGATTAAAAAGGTAAGTAATATTTCCAATGTGATGTGTGAATGTCTTGTTTTGTATAAAAGCATTTACATTTAGCCTGCAATTTCATTTAAATACATGGGAACCATTTTCCAGATATTTTGCTTGTCAACAGGCTAAATGTACTGTCAGCCCTTATTCCTTCTTTCTTGTGCCTGAGATAGAACAACTTTTGAAGATGAATGCCATGTCTGGGACCAAAACAGCTGACAGATCCAGCTCCCAGCTGTGCCTCGTGTGTGTGTGCGTGCGTGTGTAACTAGATGGAGAAAAGCAGATCTCCGGAACAGATCTGGAGACATGGTTCCAACATGACTGACAACTTCACCAGACACGGGACATCTCCCCATTCCTCTCCATGGACTGACTACCCTGCAGATGACTGAAATATTGAATTGCCTGCTGTTTCAGTTTAGCTTGATACCACTTCATATAGCAGGGAAGACAGAAAAAGTAGGCACCAACAAGAAAAGCAAAGCTTAACTTTGTGCGCTACTCCAAGTGTACTACCCTGCCTGGCAGAGCCAAAAGTTGGAGTTGTGACGTCTGTACAGCTGTGCACATTTTGTTTGTGCTCATGGGGCTTGAGCTTGTTTATGTTAGCGGGCAGTTGTTAATCAAATAGCTCTGTGGGGTGGGGGACATTCACAGATGTTCAGCATACAAAGAGAACTGCAAGAGAGGCTACTGCGTTTGTTATTGCTGTGTGGAAACTGCCAGCCCAACTTTCCCTTGGTCAGCCTTCTCTCTCCTCTGGGCTGAGAGGTAGTTACTTTCCAAATAGGCTGTTTAGAGGATAAAAGGAAACTAGAACTGCCAACACTCAGCAGATGGCTGGAGTCCCTCACTAAAAGGATACGTATTCACACTTGATGGCAGTCTGCTACAAAGCCTGGCAAGAGTTGTCTGCTTGCAGGTGGGAGACAAGTAGCCTGGGGAAACTAAGACAAATCTCGGATTGAATTGGGCCTGGGCTCTTCTCTAGGATGCTAAAGATGTCAGGAGGAACTTGTGGAACTGTTTGCATGTTTGAAATGTACATCCAACCCTATGACCTGGAGCTGAAAAGTTCAGGACTCATGGACAATGTACAGACTAAGAGGGTTAATCACGCTATCCAGCTTAATGCTCTTAACTCACTTGCCCTGAGTCACCCTTAGAAAGTACCTCCCTCTCCCCCACGGCTGAACTTGGGGAACTGCGACAAATGCTAAGCTCAGGCAGTGTGAGGTCCCCAGATTGTTTGGTCCTGCTGTCAGGGAGCTGGTAAAGTTCACATGGCCACTGATTCAAACCGGAATGAGTGTTTTTCGTCCAAAAGCAGATATTCCAAAGGGAGCGAAGAGCTGCAGCAATAACAGGAGTACAATGCAATGTATGTGATCACTAGCCGCTCTGAGTTTTCTTGTAGAAGACACACTTTCAAGAGGTTTTTGAAGAAGAAAGGATGAAACTGAGTACCAGGGGGACTTGCAAGTACAGCTGTAAAGCTTACAGTTTGACATAGCCAGAAACCCCAAATGCCTTTTACATAAAACACTTAGCTCTGGCCCAAAGTCCACTAAAGTCAATGAAAGCTTTTCCTCTGAATTCAGTGAGTTTTGGATCATGCCTCTTGTTTCCAAAATATCTGCTCCCAAAAGCTAGGAATGACTGGCATTTCTTGTGAATGCTGAGTGCTTAAATATATGCAAAGCACTATGACGCCGGGTACTCCCATGTGATTTTCGACGGATCTGCTGGGTCCAAGTGCACAAAGATTAAAAACATAGCCATATCCAGAACTTACTTAAATTCTGTTCTTTTTATTTTTCTCTTAGGAAAAGAATGTGGTGGAGTCTTCACAGATTCAAAACATGTTTTTAAGTCACCAGGCTACCCAAACGAGTATGAAAATGAGCAAATTTGCTACTGGCATATTAGAGTAAAGTATGGACAACGTATTCATCTACAGTTTCTAGAGTTTGATGTTGAAGACGACACTGCTTGTATGGCTGATTTCTTGGAAATCTATGATAGCTATGATGACATCAATGGCTTTGTGGGCAGGTAAAGTAATTCTAGCTTTAATATGCAAATAACCAAATGATTTAATTTTTTTCCCCAGAACATTACATCAGAAGAACACTGGATTACCTTATCCAGTTAGCACCTCTGATGTGCCCATAATACTTGTAGCAATAGTACCTGACTTATCTTTCCTGGCAATTTGTTGTCATTAACACAGGCCTGTAAAGAGTTTCAGAGAACTGCGCTTTGCCCTTTTCTGCTTTGTTAAATTACATGAAAGAATGCTGCAAGACTTTTTAGTTAGCAGCTTATCTTAGTTCTCTATTATTTTACAGGAAGAACTCCTAACAATCTCAAACAGTATTTTGTATTTGCTTTAAGTGAAAGGAGGGAGGTGCAGTGTTAAACTGTTAGCAGAAATGTACTTAATTTAAGTTACTATTCACTTAGTAACTTAAGTAAAATATTTTCTAACAATATCAGAACAGAAGAGATGTTATATATCATCTCTCTTACCTGATTTAGTTTCTCTCTAGGCTTAATTCTCACTTTCTTCTCTTCAATGTCACATTTTTGCTTGTTCTTTAGCACTCATATTTTGGTATGAAGTACCTCAATTTTCCAGAACAAAATATAAACCAGAAAAAGTGATAAAAACTACTTCCCAATTCCTGCCACTTTTCACAGTCTCTCTACAAATCCTGTGTAGCAAAGCTCCTGTCTTTACTGATAATTTTAAATGTTTTTGTAGACAATGTTCTTCCTTTCTTAGCCTTGAGCCATTGTTCTTGTCTTTAACCCCTTGTTAAATTGCTCTTTTTCTTGTTTTGCATCATTTACTTCCTGCATATATTGAAAAATGTTTCCTGCATTTTTCCCTCCCCTAAACCTTACTATAAGATAATGACAAAAATTCTTTAGGCAATTGCTTTAACATATAGCAGAGAATTCTATACACTGAATACCTATAACCAATTTAGCCCCATGAGCCACAGCCCCAAAGGAGAGTACAGCCCAGGAGCCACCTTTCGGTATAGGTCCCCTATAGTGGGGCTATGACATATTTGCCGTGTCGTTTAGTCATGACCATTTCTATTTTTTTCCAGGTTTTGTGGAGATGAGTTGCCAGATGATATCATTAGCACAGGTAATATATTTGCAGCCTTTATGGTAAAAAAAAAATTGAGCCAAAACCATCTTTTGTCCCTGCTTTCTAGTAATATATGGTAAAGATGTCCAGAGACACAGTCTTTGCTTCATGGCCAGCATATCATAAACTCCTGTGCAAAATGACCAGCACACTCTTTCATCAATGCAGTTGCTTCTAAACATAAAAGAAAAAAGTCTAGTCAGAAGATAATCAGGGTATATCCCACTGGCCTTACAGAGCTGGTACACCTTTGCGCGTTAAGGAGTTTTCACACACAGGCACCTTCACACAGCAGATCTGCAATCAGTAACCCAGCCCTACCTATGCTCGCTCTCTTCATGCACCAGTTTCTCCCATTTCAAGAGCAAGGATTGCAAGAACACTTCCAAAGCTGCTTATAGACATTTTTCTCTGTGTGTGTATGTTTAAACAGCTGGTCAAGGTCTCAGTACACGTAAATCAAAGCCACTTTTACCTCTCCTTGCTCAAGTGTTGCAAAGTCGCTGTAGCAGAGATGTCACACGAGCTGCCCGTGCAAGGAAGTAGCTGTGTTCCCTGGAGATCATGGATAGTCTGTGCAGAAACTCATGGTACCGCGCTCCAGCCCACAACTCTAATCAGCAGAAACAGAATAGAAAAGTTGAATTGTGCCATCCTCGGTCTCCCAGTTTTCCCAGGCCTGGTGGAGATGAGCAGATGACACACATGGAACAGTGATGTAGCAACTTCACCCCTCTGTCACCTAGACATCCGTGAGGCTCCACGCCAGATGTGTCTCACACGTGAAGCATGACATTTCACAGGTAGAGTGAAGCAGAGCAGCGTTTTAAAGAACTGGAAATGCTTTGCAGAAAGCACTGGGTACAGCAAAACTTTATCAACCTTATGGGCTCTGCAAGAAAGAAAACAGATGAAAACTTGCCTGGTTTTCCATGGGGCTAATGGAACTATAATCGTCCCATGCCGCAGCTCAGAAGTAGGCAGGCCAGGTAGATTCCTCTAAAGATCTCAGAAGCCAGCAAGACAGAACACTTTAAAAATAACTCAGAAATATCACATTTTTATGGCTCCTGAAAACGTAACCTTTGTTTTTCTTTTTTTTTTTTGTCCCAGGCAATGTTATGACCTTGAAGTTTTTGACAGATGCCTCAGTGACGGCTGGTGGTTTTCAAATTCGATATATTACTATAGACATGCCTTCAAAGTCAAGTGATGGAAAGAATACAACATCCCAAGGGAAAACAAACTTCTTAGCTGGAAAATTTGGTATCATGTGAGCAGAATAATGAGATACACTCATTAAGAAACATGTTTTAGAACCCAATGCAGTTACTTGTTTCTTCAGATAAGACATTTTCTTCAGAGCTTTCTGACTTTTTATTTTCTGCTTTTATGTAAGTTTTGTTACAAAAGTATACTAAGAAATAAATTATGAAATATACTTACAGGAATAATAGAAGACTATTTTTAGAGTACAAGTGCTGTAAAAATCTGAAGAATTCATTGTTACCAAAGAATTTAAAATTATTTTTCTATGTAAACTGCTCCCTCTCCTGATTTCTTGCACCAGTTGAACAAACTTTTTTGTGTGACTGCCTCAATTATTTTTAAATTTAGTATGCTGTTCTCTTCTTATTGTCCTTCATTTCCACATATTTATTTTTTAGATTGTTGCTTTGTTTCTTCCTGTTCTCTACACATTATTATTTTTTTTAATGAACTCATTTCCTTGAGCTCAAAAGGCCTTTAGAGTAAGCTCATTTTTAAGACACATAAATTCATCTTGTGGATGGCCTAGCAGCCACCCATGTAATTGTCTGAAGTCAGAAGATTGGGAAGCAGCACAAACAGCACAGAATCAATTATATTGTCACCATAATTTTGTTGTGAGCTGAATCAGAAACTACTCATTGAATTTCGTCAGGGTTTCCTCATCTAGAGAAGAGATGTTCAAGTCCTTTCACTTCTCTGATTTCACTTAGTAAAGAATCAAATGAAAGACTCCGTCATGATAATGAAACTGGTGAGATGAAGCATCAGAAGAAATTGCTAACCGAGTACCAGCAAATCTGTTCAGAAGATACTGTCGAGACGCTGTATGTTGTTTACACGGGTTTTAAGACTGTACTGTTTTGAATAGATGAACATAATTTCTCCATATGTTTTTTAGTTTCAGTTTAAATTCCTCAGTCTGAAGCAGCATTAAAGCTACCTCTGTTTTAATTGTGTCCTGAGTTTCCAATGAATTCTTTTTATTTCTAGAGAACTTTTCAGGCTTTTAAACATTTTTCTTGATTTTAAAGCAGTAAATATGTATTAAGAGTTTCTTTCTTTTGCTCTGAATGTTTCCTTGACCCCAGTTCTGCTGAAGTCTAATGGGCACTGAGAATATTCCTGTGAATTATTTTTTTATTTGGAGCATTGTGAATTCCTCAGAAAGAGTTTCACACAAGAAGAGGAGGATCTTAAGCTAATCAGACCTATCTTTGCTTTATTTGTTCTATTTCTCAGTTCTTTACATTTATTTCATCTTTCAGCTTTTATTATTGTAATTTCACTGGGAATATAGTCCTGCTTCCTGGCTGTACTGGAGAACAATGTTGCAGCTAGTGCTGCAGCTTCTCTCCCTGTCATTTCCAACACTTTATTTGTATCACTACATTTAATGGCATCAAGCTGCACCTAAAACCTACTGGTGCTTTTTAATCCTGCCACCTGGCGACTGAATGTCGTGGTTTGGTCCTGGCCGGCAGCTGAGCCCCACGCAGCCGCTCCGTCACTCCTCCCCAGTTGGGATGGGGGAGAGAATTGGCAAAGTGAGAGAACTCATGAGCTGAGATGAAGACAGTTTAATAGATAAAGCAAAAGCCGCGCACAAGCAAAGCAAACCGAGGAATTCATTCCCACTTCCCACGGCAGGCAGGTGCTCAGCCATCCCCAGGAAATCCGGGCTCCATCACGCCTGACGGGGACTTGGGGAGACAAACGCCATCACTCCGAACCTCTCCCCCCTCCTCCCCCAGCTTCATATTGTATATGTCAATATACAATTGTCCTATGTTTGTGTCAATACACAATTGTCATATTGCACGGAACGGGGTCACTGGGGTCAGCTGTCCCGGCTGTGTCCCCCCAGCTCCTCGTGCCCCCCCAGCCCACTCGCTGGTGGGGTGTGAGGAGCAGAACAGCCCTTGGCTCTGCCCCAGCTCTGCTCAGCAGGAACGAACACAGCCCTGTGCTGTCAGCCTGGTTTCAGCACAAAGCCAAAACACAGCCCCGTACCGGAGAAAATTAACTCTACCCCAGCGAAAACCACCATGCTGAATAAACCTGTTCACATCCTCCTGTTATAAAATGTCATTCCAGTTCTCCAAGATCAGCAAAACTGTTTGTTAATAAGGAAAAGACGTGAAGAAAACTGTTAACATTTTGTTGATGACCTATTTTTTTTATTTTGGTTTGGGGCGGGGGGGGGGAGTGTTGTTGTTTCTTTAATTAAGAAGCAACAGGTCTTTAACTGGTATGGATCAGAACCCGGGGGTGTACAAGAAATAATCTGCCCGTCTGGAGACGCCCATGGCACCAGCAGGGTGATGCTGTTTGGGGAAGAGCTTCTCTCCAGAACAGACACTCCTGCTAACCATCCCCAATGCACTGTGAAGCCCCGGGGGTGTCTACGACAGACTCAGCCATTGACGTTACTGCTCAGGCCTGTCTCCATCCCTGAGAAATGGGGTTTGTCCCCACTTCAGATTTGCTGCCGTTATTTCATGACACCCACAAACACCCCGATGTAACTCACACCTTGATCGATCAAGGTAGGTTTCTGTGGAGCTGGAGCTCAACTGGATCCGCTGAGCAGCTCTGGGACGACTAGACATTATTTTCCAGCCACAAATAAATGATTTGTGAGGTGAAAGGGCTCCTGCCGGCGCCCAGCGCCCAGAGCCGCGCTGCGCTCGCCTGAGGGGACGGACGGCCGCTCCGCTCGCCCCGCCCCCGGCTGCGGGGGGGCGGGGCCGGCACGGGGGCGGAGCCCGAAAGGCGCGGGAATCGATCCATCGCTCCGCGCTCCGCCGCGCGCGGAGAAAGCGCGTGGCACCGTTCGATGTCCTCCGGTTCGGCAGCCGGCCCCGCCTCCCCGCTCTCCCATTGGTTGGGCCGGTGCAGCCCGGGCCCGCGCGCCGCCTGTCCCGCGCGCCGCCATCTTAGCCCGGCAGACGGCGCGGGAGGAGCGGCGGCTGGCCTCGCGGCTGGCCGCACTGGGCTGCCC
>VXBL01003491.1:54752-97142 GCA_013400195.1 Aramus guarauna | reverse complement strand
CCCGCCCGCCCGCCGCGCAGGACGCCCGGCCCCCGCCCCGCGGCGCCATGAGCGCTCCCGCCGCCTGCTCCAGCCTGCTGCCCCTGCTGGAGACCCTGGAGGACCCGGCCGCCCCGGCGGGGGAGCTCACCGACGCGTACCTCACTATCGTCAGGTGAGTGCGGGCCGCCGCCGCCCCCTCACGGCTGCGGGGACGGCGTGAGGGAAGCGGGGAGGCCCGCGCTTCCTGAGGGGGCGGCGGCCGCCTTCGGCCTGTGTGGCTCCCCGCCAGCCCCGGGCGGGGGGGTGGTCGGTGTGCAGGCCCGGCGGGCTTCCCCCCCGCAACGTGTGCCTGGGCCGGGGGCAGGGGAGAGTGAGCCCCGGGAGCGAAGCTTCTGCCCGGCCTGAGCTTGGGGCTGCGGGGCGCGGGGCTGCGGGGCCGCTGGCTGGAGACCGCGGGAAACGTGCGGGCTTGGAGGAGGGGAGGGCGGGAAGGAGCGTGTCTGCTCATCCGAGAGCTGCTTGTACATTTCCTGAGGGAACTGAGGAGATGGGCGAGGGAATGCTAGGAAATAACAACAACAACTTTTTTTTTTTTTTTTTCCGAACTGGAGAGAGACTTGCATTTCAGCTTTATGATTGGAAAGCTTAGGTTTTGGTGTGCTTTTTTGGGTTTTGGAGTGATCCTGCCTTAATTGCATTTCTTTCTGGAGAGACCTCAGCCATGAGGTCCTCCTTTTACGTGGATCTTTAGAATTCGTTAGCATAGATATGCAAAGGCATTATCTCTTTCCATCAGTATCTCCCTTAAGTTCCTGTCTTTTTGTTTTGTAGTACCTTTTAAAGTTCTAACTGCTTTTAGGTATTGGTGATAGTGATCGCACTGTAAGGTTTTACAGTCCTCCAGTAATAACTGACAAAAAAAACTGTCCTGACTTAAAGGTAGTATTAAACAACAACAGATTTCTCTGGTGTCCTCCTGGATGATTGCACTTAGTCAATACTGTTTGTTTTTTGCTGTGTGGAATTGATAACGTTTTAGAGGGTAAGTATAGTTTTTCTGTATGGATGTTTTTCAGACGTGTGCAAAGTCATCGCTCCTAGTTGTCAAACCAGAATTTTCCTGAAGTGAGGAGCTTGCATCCTAGAACTACTTTTGAGGAATACTCTTTTTAAGCTCCTCTATTTCTGTGGAAAGTCTGTCTAATTTTCAGCAGTCATTTAGAGTTTGCATACTAACTTCTAATGTTTTTATAAAAGTTAACAAAAAATGGAAGCCACTTTTTTTTTTAATGCTCCATAAGCACAAAATGGGTCATTAGTCACTTTACTTTTTCTTATATACTAGGATGCGTATGCTGTATAACGCACTATTTTACTGATGTGTCAGACTAACCATGTGGTGACTGGCAGTTTTGTTCTTTTCCTTAACTTCCTCAGTGATGTGTTTTAGCTTTCCAGGGAAAGAAGTGGTTCTGTACTAGATAATGAATTGAGTATTAGAAGCTTACAGTTATGTCCATTGTAACATGTTTAACCTGTGAATATTGCTTGTTTTCCCTTCTGCTTCCTAAAGTCGCCTGACAGGTGAGGAAGGCAAAGATTTCACTGCAGATGTCAGAAGACACTTTCCTCAGCTTTGCAAACTCTTTAAGGTGTGTGTCTTTTCAATTTTCTACACTTCAGTGAACAAAGATGTTTAGGTGGTCAAGGTCAGTGGCCGTTGTAAGACTTGAATTTGAATTAATTTAATAAGAATTAAAGTTAGTGACATAGCAGTATGGGTTTGTTGGCAAAATGTATCTTCCATGTTATTAGAAATTACTACAGAAAAACTAAAATACAGGCTCTTGGATGTGTTCAGGCAGTGTTACGTGGTCAAAAGTGATCTCCCAGCCAGGAAAGATGCAGTGTGTTCTGTCTGCCTCTGGAAACACTTCAGGGAATTGGAATATGCAGTAAATGTCAAATTTTTTTTTTGAAGATGAATGTAAAGGCTGTTCTTAGCCATCTTTTTCTTCATCTGTTTTAGATGTTTAAAAACATTTGGAGAGTCAAGTGATAGTATATAACAAGCAACAAAGTAAAGAACTTGGGATGTTTAGAATTTAACTTCAGTAAAGGTGTCTCAATTACAGAGCATAAATTGTTTTATTGATTCAGAGCATATGTAATCAGGAAGGCTTTACTACATGGGTGAATTTTCATCAATGTTTGCTTTTGACAGCTTCATTAAGCAGAAGTGTTGGTATTAAGGCAATACTTTACAGCTACTTCTGTAAACTGAGACTTTATGAGTTGGTTTGTTTTTGTTTTTTTTCAGGCACACATTTCTAGTCAAAACACAGAGCTAAGTAATGCAGCATTACAGGCGCTAGGATTCTGCGTTTTTAATTCAAAGACTACATCTGAATTATCTGGTAAGCAAACAAACTGCACTGTGGATGCTGGTAATGTGTGTTCATATGTATCAGAGTTCTTTCTTTATTTGTTAGCGTATACTTTATTTTTGATAAAATTTACAGTTCCCAAGTGGTACAGTGGTTTTGTCTCTGAGCAGTGTGATCAGTTCACTAATTCTGTCTTGTACAAAAAAAGGTAATGTTTTTTTCATGTTGTTATGCTAGTACTGTTTTACTAACTTCTAGTTTCATTAAATGCTTTGGTAGCAGTTAGGTACTGTAATTAGTTTTGTGGAGTTAGTAATCAAAAAAGATGTCCAGGTGGAAAAAGGACCCTCATGGTTTAACCCCAGACGGTCACTGAGCACCACGCAGCCGCTCGCTCACCCCTCTCCCCCTCTCGCCAGTGGAATGGGGAGGAGAGTGGAAAATCCCCAACTTGTGGGTTGAGATAAAGACAGTTCCATAAATAACAAGGAAGAAAATAATAATATATTAAAACAAGTGATGCACAAATGCAATTGCTCACCACCTGAGGAAAACCCCTGATGCCCAGTCTGTTTCTGAGCAGCGATCCTGCCTCCCAGCTCACTTCTCCTGTTACATACAGAGCATGACACTGTACGGCAGGGAACATCCCTTTGGCCAGTCTGGGTCAGCTGTCCTGGCTGTGCCTTCCCAGCTTCTTGTGCACCTGGCATGGCACGGGAAGCTGGAAAGTCCTTGACTCAGTGTAGACAATACAACTACCTAGCAACAACTGAAAGCATCAGTGTGTTATCAACATTATTCTCATACTAAATCCAAAACACAGCACTATACCAGCTACTAGAAAGAAAATTAACTCAATCCCAGCCAAAAGCAGGGCAAGAATGAAGAAGCTTTTGTTTGTTGAATTTGGGTATGCATAGTAGTGCTTTTCAGTGTTTTCCAGCCTTTACCTGGTGATTCCTGGTTGTTACATTAAATCATAGAATTGTTTGCATTGGAAGAGACGTTTAAAGGTCACCTAGTCCAACCCTGAATGTTGCGCTGGTAAATATTTCAAATTAAACTAGTTTAATCCAAAATCTTATCGCTTGCATGCCTAGAAAGTGCTAAATCCCTCTAACAAAATATTTTGCTACTGAGAGCTTGAGGCAATGCAGCAGGGTAAAACCACTGGATTTTGTTAATAGGGGAGAGCTGATGTCCGAATTGGCTGGTCCTCAGGAAGTACCTGTGACACATTCCAGTGGTCAGGCGTATCCAGTTGCACTAGCATGATCAGAAGCAGCTGCTCGGTGTCAGCTCTCTGTGTCTGTGTCACGTGGATGGGTGTATGGTGGTGGACGGTGGTTAAGCTAAGGTTGTCCTTTGTGGGCACAGAAGGAAATGTGATTTGGCTGTCAAGTGGTGCCTTGATGGTGCTGAAATCTATAGTGACTCTTCAAATGGTAATAACAAATAGCATACTGTCAATTCTTTTCTTCTGAGAAGTGTTAAATACTCTTGGACAGATGTTCTGGAATGACCTTTATTAGACAGAAACTTAAGACAAGACTGAAAAAATCACGTGTGGATGTGCAGAGAGCATTTTTTTCAAGTGACTGCCATTCTGTTCATTGAAATGGATTCTTTCATTTCTTCTACTATTTTCCTGCTGCTCAAACTTCAGTCTGATTTTCTATGAGAATGAGGCATCTATAATAATGTTTATGTGGTCCCTTTCCATTCCCCTTGAACTTTTTTTTTTTACCTAGTTGATAAATTACAGTCAGTTTTGTTAGAGTGTGTCAGGCTTCAGAAAAAATTAAGTCCTGAAAACAGTGGAAAGTTAGGGAGAGAGGACAAAAAGCGCGTGTACTCTTGATCATTTAGCCACGAAGCCCAAATTTGTAAGAAATCAGGCTTTGTTAGTTTTGAATTTTAAAGGAATACCTGATTTCTCCAGAACTCTTCCTAGTTGCATGTAAGTCCTATGTTAGCCTTATTCTTTTTTGTGTAATAAGCTTGCTGTTACCTCAGTTACAGTTTTACTGCCCTCTGTAATAATAAAGCCTCTTGTAGACCCTAAAATGAATCTATATGTCAGTATAGCAGTGAACTGGATTAGAGTGCTGCTAAATTCAGTTGAAATTGAAGTTTTGAATAATTAAATATTTAATTTTTAGCTCTAGTATTTTTATGTAAAATTCTTCTAGCTTTATGGTTTTCTGGTTTCTTATAAAAATATAGATATACTACATTAATAGTATTTGCATATTAATACATTGTGAGCTTTTTTGCTAGTTTATTTTGAGAGAAATTTCCACAAATTGCCAAAAAGTAATGTTTAAGATACTAAATCATGTCATAAACATTAAGAAGTCATTGCATAAACAGAATTTGAATGCTGTACATTCTGCTTTCAGCAACTGAAATACAAGACTTGCTTTCATTGGTGAACAGCATTGCTGTAAAAACTTCAGACAAAAACACTCGCACTCGGGCACTTTGGGTGATCTCTAAGCAGATGTTTCCTTCTGAAATTGTTAAAAATGAGGTAAGTTTCTTCACTTTTTTTGTGTAGCTTGATTTTCTAGGGAGAGGAGGCTTGTGCAATCTCTTGGTCACTCTCCACTCAGTAGGTTTTGAATATGAATGTCATTTTCCATCAAATTTGACAGCCAAGTATATGGCCTAAGTTCTCGTAAAAAATGTAAGGGCAGCTACAGAAGGAGAAGAGTCCAGAAATTATCGCTTCTCTTCAGGGAGAAGCTGCAATGTGAGCAATTCCGTTAGATACCAGTGAAGCAGCACAAGGCAGAAAATGTGAACACTCAACATCTGGTCAGAGCTCTAACCTTAAAACTAGACCTAGTGTAATCCAAACACAGGGCACAGTCCTGAGAAACCAAATTTCATGATTCCAGCTCCTTGTGGAAATATTTGTATTTAGGTACTCACTCTGATCTCTTCTTTCCTCAGGTGTCCAGTATTATTTCTACCCTGGAAACAATACTTACTAAAGGAGATGTACAGTCTATGGTGGTTGAATATGAGGCACTAAATGTTATTATACAGTACGTGCACTGCAATTTTATATTATTAAAATAGATGCTTAGGGGTTTTTTGGGAAACTATTGAAACAAAATCTTAGTGGCAGTAAGTATTCTAAAGAAAACTTTTTGGAATGCTCTTGAATTGTTTGATACGTTCAAGACTGTTTTCCCCCAGTGTTTTGTGTTACAGTGAACAGAATCAAATGGTGTGAGCTGCTATCTATTTCTGTCTCTTTGCCGGTGGTTCTCCTGAACCGCTTCATTTGTAAAATATTCCATTAATGATAATACAACAACTGATTCTGATGCAGAAAGTAGTCAATATTCAGATAAAGCTTTATTGCTTTTTTTTTTAATAGCTTATTAGGAATTATTTCCAAAGTCTGAGGTGTACTTTACAAGTCATATTCTTACAAGCTTTTGTTTTCAGAACCTACCTGGTTGAGAAAGTCTCAGCTGTTATATGGGGTTTTATTTAAAAATACCTCCTTGGTGCTTTACAAATTTTACTGCAATGTTTCTCATAACACTGCTGAGGGTAGGGTTTAATTCCAAAAGTGACTTTCTAGGACCAATACCAAGAATCTGTTGTTTTGGCCAACAGTGCTGGAATAGTCAAATCTTATCTTTACTTAGTATTAACTTAATTTTTTTATTAGTAAATATGTTGAGCTTATGTCTTTACTATTATTTAAATATTAAGTATAACTTTTTGTATCTGGTTTGAACTGCAAATGCATTTTAAAGTGAAATAGTTAAGCAGTAATTATTTGCTTATTATATCTCTAATCTAGTACATCCATTCTCTGTAGCAGAGCAGATGGATATTATAATTTACATTCTATTTGGTTAATTGTACACTAATTTGCCATTTGCAAATCTGAGATTCAGTAGACAATTGTTTCTGGAAGATTATACATCTTATTAAATCGTTTATTTCAGTAATTTTATGTGTGTGTCTATAGAAAAAATAATTTTTTACATGTATTTATTCAAAAGAGTGTAGTTATCCTTAAGAGCAAGAGTAGTGCCTGAAAATAATGTTTAAACAGATAGTGGGTCTTGGGCTGATTGACAGTGGTAATACAATGCTCTTGTTCAGCAGCTAGGCTGCTGATGTAATGGAAAACCGTTCACTTAAGCAGTGCTTGTCGTCTGACCTTCATAAAATTATTTGAAAGGCAGCAGTTTTCCTTAGTGCAGCAAACTCTCCATAAGCTGTAGTAATGGGGATTTGGCATAACTGTCCCAAAGAGGACACTTGGGAAAATTCCATCACTTCTAGAGAAAAGCTGGTTCCTACAGGATGGTTTGACTCCCGTTTCTGAAAGTCTTGTTGGCTTCTGTGTGGCATGGTGTAAACATATGGAATTGTTCATCACACTGTGCTCTAACAGCTTGGTATTAGAAGGATAAAATAAAAACACTTGACTAGACTAATGTAGATTGAGTCTGCGCAAACCTGTGCTGCTTCAGGGTTTAATTTTTTTTTTTTTTCAAAAGCAGGCATGTATTGTTTTCAGCACACGTGACCTGTTGGAGCAGGTCTGGACTGCTAAGAATGCACAAGGGATGGTTAATATGCAAACTTTGTACTTGGTCACTAATAAGGAAGTGATGGTATGTTCCTTACAGCCTCTCAGTTCAGCTTGTTTGCCCAAACAGTTGTGATAGAATAGGAAGGACAACAGTAAATGTCAGTCTGTTCTGCTTTTGGAGAGGTTGATCTGAATTAACACTTCAGCATTGCAGTTTTAAGTGAATTGTCAAAATACAGTTGTTTAGAAAAATAAATTAGAGAATGGTTTCATGTACATCATATGTTGAATTAGTGCATTTATTGCTGATACTAAGGTTATCTTTCAGTGTCTGAGCAGTATGTCTGTTGGAGATTTCTAATAACTACATTTGGTTTTTTTGGATCTAGCTTAATGGAGCAAACTCCAGCCCAGATGGGAGAAGAGGCTGTGAGGTGGGCAAAACTGATCATTCCTCTGGTCGTCCACTCAGCTCATAAGGTGCAGTTACGAGGTGCCACTGCGCTGGAGATGGGCATGCCACTGCTCCTCCAGAAACAGCAGGAGGTAGCGGCTGTCACTGAGCACCTGATGACCACAGTGAGTGGAAATGCTCTGCCTTTGTTCTAGAGGCAACAGGATTACTAATCGGGGTGGGTGGGTGGTTTTTTTTTTATTTTATTTACAGTCTAGATAGGGGCAGCAAGAAGCTACTGTGCATTGACAGCAACTTCTTGATGACAGCGGTATCAACAGAAAAGTTAATGTAACAGCAATGTAAATACAGGGCTACTGTAAAAAAAAAAATTTCTGAAAAGAATCATTGATCGGGAAAATAACTTTTCCTATTTTAAATAACCTTGAAGCACCCATTTTAATAGCATTAACTCGTGTCCTATCATTCAACTTTTATTGTCTCTTGGAGAGAAATTGCTTACCAAATTAGAATCAGCAGAACTTGGTGTGGCATTAACTCACATTGTCTAGCTTAGCTTCCTACTCAAAACAGGGATAGCTTCGAAGTTAAGGCCAGGTTGCTCAGGGCCTTGTCCAGTTGAGGTTTGAATATGTTAAAGGGTGGAAATTCTACACTCTGTCTGGGCAGCTTGTTTCCAGTGTTTAAACCCCCTCATGGTAAAAAAAAAAAAAAAAAAAAAAGTCAGTCCTTTTGCTGAAGTAGGATTTAGCCTTGTTGCAACTTGTGTCTGTGGCCTCCAGTCCTTCCTTTCAGTACTTCTCTGAAGCATCTGGCCTCTTCCTTGTAATCCAGCTATAAGTAGTGGAAAACTGCAATTATATTGTCCCCACCCCAAGCTAAACAAGCCTGGCTCTTCTGGTACAAACTCTGTTCCCTAACCATTGTAATGGTGGCTCTCTGCTGGTTTCACTCCAGTTTGCCAGTAGCTCTGGTACTTCAGTGCCCGAAGTTTGGTACAGTATTCCAGAGATGATCTGATCGGTGCCAAGTAGAGGGGTCAGTTCTCTTGGCTTGCTTCCTGTGCTTTTGCTAGTGCAGTTCAGTATGCAGGAGCACGTTCCTGATTGAACATTACAATTCTTGTCCCTCACGTCTTTTTCTGCAGGGGTGTTAGACAGCCTGTGAGTCCTCAGTGGGTACCAGTACCTGGGTTTCGTCTATCCCCATCTAAAGGACTTGCCTTTGAATTCTGTGAGGTTTCTGGCAGTCCATTTTTCAAGCTTGTGAAGATCCCTGAGTTGCCCTATCCTCCAGCAAATCAGCTGATGCTTTCCCCCCATCATTGATTGTGTTAAATAATATCAGCCCTTATTGACCCGTTGTAAATGCCAGACATAACTGGGGCTCTGAACTGCTAACCACCAGCCTTTGAGCCTAGCTGTCCAGCCACACACCTTGTCACCTAACTAGTTTGTATCTCCCCAGTTGGGCTGCAAAGACACTAGAGGAGACTGTGTCAAAAGCCTCGCTAAAATTGGAGTGGAGAACATGTGCTGTGCTCCCTGCATCTGCAAAACCAGGCATTTCCTCGTAGAAGTCAGATTGGAAAAGCAGGCTCTGCCCGTGGTAAAAGTATGCTGGCTGTTCATAAGGACCTTCTTGTTCTTCCATGTGCCTAGAAATGGCTTCCAAGGGAATTCGCTCCATAATTTTTCCAGGCACAGGAGTGAAATTGGCTAGCTCGTAATTCTCCAGATCCTCTCTTTTGCTTTTTTTTTTGCTTTTTTTTTTTTAAATTGGCATAAAATTTGTTTTGCCCTACCCCATTGTTGGGGATCTCTACCAGTTGCAGTGTCCTCTCAAGAAATAATTGTGTGCCCTCGTTGTGTCATTGGCCTTCTCCTTCAGTATCTTTGGATACACCTGGTAGAGTTTGATGGATTTGTATGTCTCAAATTTACTTAAGTAGCCCCCAACTCAGTTCTTCTCTACCACAGGTAGTACCTATGTGCCCAGCAACAAAGGTAATGGGAGACAGATGGAGGCCTGAGAGTAAAGATAGAGGCAAGAAAGGCATTGAGTACCTCAGCATTTTCCATGTCCATTAAAAGATTCTCTACCCCATTCAGCAACAGCCCCCTTGGTCTTTCTGATTAAGCTTTTCATGTTCCTCTTCACTTCCAGAGCTGTAGGCTTACTTATTTTGCAATGCTCAGTGTTGAAGTTAAGTATGTTTACAAAAAAAACCGCAAACAAGGTGGGTTTTAGAGTCATGATGTATTTTGACTTCAGAGTTAAAAAGACTACAAGTATTTAAGGAAACAGATTTTGATGTGTTGGCTGCCACTATCAGAATAATGGAAATCAACCATAAACTTCAACTAACAAGGTAATTGTATGGTAGCAGCATTCGACTGATTTACCAGCAAATGCTATGTGGTGCAGAATTCAATCCTGATCTAGAAATAGCATAGTTCTGGGTTGGTTGTGTCTCCAGACATTGATATGATTATGTAGTTTTTAGAATATTTTTAATATATTTCTTGTAGAAATTATGTTTCTTTCTGTCTGCAGAAATTAATTTCAGAACTTCAGAAATTGTTTTCTACAAAAAATGAGACTTACGTGTTAAAATTATGGCCCCTGTTTGTCAAATTACTTGGAAAGGTAAGCAGAAAAGCAGTAAGCTTTACAGTCATGAATCTTAAGGGGAGGAATTTTTGACAACAAATATCTTGATCCTGAACTTCTTTATCTTCAGACTCTGCATCGTAGTGGCAGTTTCATCAACTCATTGCTGCAACTGGAGGAACTTGGATTTCGTAGTGGCTCACCAGTGGTAAAGAAAATAGCCTTCATTGCATGGAAGAGTCTAATAGATAATTTTGCTCTAAATCCAGGTAGATTAAAAAAAGTTAACCTGAATTGTTTTGACTACTGTCACTTTACATCTGGAACAGAGTATTCTGTCTAATAGTGGTCAGTGCTATGGTACATGCCACTGGTTATACGCATAATATATCTGTGGTATATATGTAGTGGTGTCCATATACACACGCGTATGGTGGTCTATACTGTGTGTGTATATACATAAATAAAGGTGTTTTTGTTTTGTTTTGTTTTGTTTTAAGGAAAAGTGACAGTTTGATTAGTAGTTCTATCTTAATTTTTCTGCTAGGAGAAATAAATAAAATGAACAAACCTTTGTTTTGTAATGTTTTAATTGATCCAACCAGCAATGAAATGGAGAATACAACGTTCTGTAGATCTTATTTTGGACTGTGTGGATTAATTGGAGAAGAGCAACACTTCAGGATTCTACAAGTGTTAAAGTAGTGTAACTGAGACTTGAACAAGTCTTTTCAGCCTAGCTGTGTCAAAGCACACTTTTTTTTTTTTTAACCTTGATTTTTTTTCTCCTTACTGTGTGTCTGGAAGAGAAAGCTAAACACAGGCGTTTCTTAGTTTAGCTGAATTTAACTTAAATTGTCATTTTAATTTGTTTCTTATCCGGTCATTTGTTCTGGCCATTGTTTCCCATAAATTAACAAGGGATTTGCTGCTATTACAAGATAAAATCCATGGCACAACTGGCATTCATTGTGCATATTCCAGTTTGGCTAGTAAGGATTGCACACTGCAGAAGCAGTCTGTCAGCAGTTTCTTATGACTTGCAGGTGGACAGGTTCTGATGCTGCTGAGCTGGCTAGAAGCTTTTCTCTTCTTTGAACACTTGCATGGGCTTGAGCAAACCTCTATCCAGACATGCTGTGCTATTTCGACTCAAGTGGAAATGAGCATTTGTGGCCTCAGTATACTGTACTTGAGGTCATTCATTCTCATCTGGTGTTAGTGCACATACATGTTAAGTGTTTGGGTTTTCTTTTACTGTGGCAGGTAGGACTGTAATGTAGCGAGCAAGGGTGAATTTCCTTCTGTTTATGTTGGTATGCAGTAGATTTCATTTTAGTCGTAGTATCGGAAAGAAATACTTGCTATTTCCAGGGTCATTCTAGACAACAATTAGAGCAGTAAAACAGTCTGAAAGATCGGTGTGTTTGCTATGTATTTTAGTTTTGCAAATTGTTGTTAATTGAATTTTAAGCTAAAATATATTAGGAAAAAAAACTAATGGTTTCAAAATTTTCCTTTTTTGTTGTTCTGTGATTTAACTAGTTGTGTTGCTTAAAAATATGCCTTTTTATCTTCAAGATATATTGTGCAGTGCTAAACGGCTGAAATTGCTAATGCAGCCGCTGAGCTCTATCCATGTGAGAACAGAGGCTTTGGCACTGACAAAACTGGAGGTCTGGTGGTATTTACTCATGAGGCTGGGACCTCAGCTGCCTGCAAACTTTGAACAGGTAACATTACTGAAAGTAGTCATAGCATAATCACTTAGCCTGTGTTGAGTGCGTGAAGCTAAGTCCCCTCTTTGCTACAGTAGCTTACTCTGTACCTGTCCTTCTTTAGATTATTATTAAAATAAAACTATCTTAAGGAACCAAATCTGATTTGCGTATTTGCGTGCATTGTGTGTGTTAAATACAGCAGGAGCACTTGGTAATGTATGGGCAATCTTTTTAAAATTCCTAAAGATTTGAGAGTATATCTGCGTGTCATGTGAACATCTCTGAAAATCACCAGTGAGTGCACAGCGAGAGTGAACAGAAACAGATTGTGTGAGGACCGCTTGGTCCTCTCACTGTGCCAGTGTGTGCTTTGGAAAGTGCCATAGGAGAACATACTGAGAAGATCAGAAAAATATTTAGAAAGATGCACAGAGAGAAAAATGATCCAGGTGTTTCATTGCTACTCACATTACAATTGGAATGAACATAATGTTTCTATTAGGCTCCTGAATTTCATTAAGTTAAACTTCAGAATGGGAGTAAAGAAAAAAAAATCTACCTTTTTAGATAAGGTACAGTTGCATCATTCTAAGATGGGTTTTTGTTTAATCTAGCCATTTCTAATTCATGTATCAATACGCATATTTTATACAGCATCTTAAAAACATTGTTATAAGTACCCAGAAACTCTGAAACACTGCTGTGAACAACTGCACAGTCTGTGTGATATTTGAAACATATAATTCTTTGTGGCTTGTGTCATACCTGTTTTCACTGATTTGATATCTTTGCAGGTTTGTGTACCATTAATCCAGAGTACTTTAAGTCTAGATTCTTCTGCTGCATTGCAAGGCACTCCCTCACGTGTAACAGCCAACCAGACTTTAGCCTCTGTAACCCCTACGCATAAATCAGGTATTAAAGTACAAGCCTGTTTCCAACTACATTCTAGATGCAGCAAGTAATCTGTTCTATTTAATGTTCTTCTTTTTCATTTGCAATATATTATTATTGCAAACAGTAATTCTGCATGTTCATTGGAGAGCTCAGAGGTTGTGATTTACGTTAGATAAAATCAGGCTGTTGTAGTCAGTATTTCAAATTTGCAAAACTGAGCTAATCAAACTGTGTTGAGGACCAGTTTTAATGTCCTGAATTGTGTTCCCTTTTGAAGGGAGCTTTGGTTTGAAGCTTACTTTTTCATGTATACATGCTATTTATATATGCTGTTCTCATTTCTATAGCATTTTTAGTTTCTGCCTGAATAGTAACCCAGTGATCATTATACATCAATAATGTTGGTACTCTACCTGTGAAATCACACCTACTTGAACTTTACATCTAAATGCCTGAGATAAGGAACTGCCTATTTTTCTTCTCTGTATGGAAAGCCTAGCATTCACAAGTTGGGTAATTCTAGACTGCTGCAATTAGAAGCCTCAGTTATATTGTGGAAGTGTCCTGGATGTGTACACTTTTTTTGTTTTGTTTTGTGGGTTTTTTTTGTTTTGTTTTTGTTTCTTTTTGGGGGGTGTGTGTGTTTTTTTTTTTTTCATCTTAGTTCTGTGAGATCATAACTGGGGTTGGTCAAACTGCTTCACACATGAGATCTCATAAACTTGTGTTCAGTGTAAAAGTTTATACTTTTAAAATACATGGTTATAACTGTGATATTAAACCCTACATAATAGGAGTGCGTACTAGGTATCTGGTTGTTAGGGGTCCCTTTTAGCCAATGTTACTCTATGATCTACTCTCTTCATCTTAACTTTGGGATTTGGGGCTGTTGGATCTTTCCTTTCATTTGATTGCAATGTCATTTTTCTCGTCTCTCTCAGGTCCTTACCCGTTTGCCAGTCCGGTCACACCAAGGATGAACTTGAATTCTAGTACAGCAGGAGTGGTGGTGATTCCTTCCATTCAGCTTTTGGGAATTGAAATGCTGATTCACTTCTTGATGGGACCAGAGGTTTTAGATTTTGCTAAGCAAAACAAACTTGTGCTTAGTTTAGGTATGAGTTGTATTTTTTTGAAGTAACTTTGCATAATCTGAAATTGCCAGTTTTGTTGAATTTAAAGATGTCTATTAGCATGAAATGCTTTCAACGTATAAAACTGTTAATTGTCATCTTTAATATTAAAAGTTGTTTTTAAGTTAAATGTTGCAAGTACATCTTATATACTTGATTATTTTTAAGGTTTATCTTACCAGTAGACTGCAAAATACAGATTTACAGAACATGTTTTTTGTTTTCCTAGAGCCGCTCCAGTATCCACTGATCAGTAGCCCTTCTTTTTTTTCTAAGCATGCCGGCACACTTATAAACGCAGTTCAGGATGGCTTTATTGCAATTGGAAAAGAAGTTCCTGGTAAGAATCTAGTGGGGAAATTTGACTTCTTACCAGAAAAAAAAATGGGGGGAGGGGGATGGGGGACAGACTGAAGAAAAAAAAACCAAAACCCAACACTATTTAATATTCTAGTCTTGACGTTAAATAGAACTGATCTAACTTGGTTTGAAAGTTTATGTCAGTTTTGGCTTGCATTGAACATTGTATTTTAACTGAAATCTTCATTAATGGTTTTTATTACAAATTGAATAAAAAAATTATATCTTGTAGATTGTATGCTGAATGTTATATGGAAGGACATAAATAGATATGTAAAAACAGCTATTGAATCAGGTAAAAAGTGGTTTGTTCGGTTTTTTGGGGGTTTTGGGGTTTTTTGTTGTTTGTTTGCAATTGCTGACCAGTTAGTCTGTTTGGGTTGGGGGGTTTTTTGGGTTTTTTTTGTTTGTTTGTTTTGTTTTGTTTTGTTTTTTAAGACTAGACCTTAAGTAGTATTTGCTTCATTGCTGGCAAAACTTGGTTTTAGGCATCATCAGTATTTGGTTTTGAAGCATGTTTTCCATGGGTGACAAATACAAAATCCTACTGTTCTGATCTAGTGAGGCTTATTAGAGAAGCACAGTAGCCTATGACTGCAGGTGTATTGCAGGTAGCAGTCAGACATAAAAGCACTTTAACTGTTTTTCTTGCTGAAGAAATCTTTCAATTTAAAATAAAAAAAATAAAATCCTACTTCAGGTCTTTGGTATTGAGAAATTGAGACAGTGTATTACTCAACTTAGTATAAAGTCTTTGTTATGTAAATGTGGCTGTCTTTTTTCTTTTATTTCATAGTAAATATAATGTATAAAAGATATTCCCAATTTAAAAAAAAAAAGTCTATTATTCTGTAAAGGCTTTGAAAGTCCAGAATATTCTTAACAATGAAGTCTCTTACATTGACCTAACTGAAAAGCATAAGAGAAATGAAGTGCATGGCTTGGATGAATACAAAATTTCAGTTTTCTTTAGCATGTTGAAGTTAAGGTTATTTAATGATACAAAGGTGTTTCCATTTTACTAATAAAACTTAACAGTTTTTATTTAAACTTTCTGGTTACACTGTTCTTCATAGCAGAGACTTGGTATCTGAATCTATAAAGTATTTGGTATATGTTTATAAATATACATGGAGTTTTTTTGATCTTACAGTAAATTATATTTGTTTTAAATGATGGTCAGAGTGATTGTTACCTTGTCCTGCTCTAACTGTAAATATGTTTTATTCTAGGAAATAAGAAAGAAAAGCAAGGGTCAGAAATACTGACTATGTTGCTCCAGGCCTTAAAAAACATTGTTAAATCAAATTCTCTTCCTGTGCAGAAAATACTGGTAAGTTGGGTGGGTTTGTCTGTGTTTTAAACAGCACTTTTTTGCTAGTCTAGAATCTGATTGGTAGTAGCCTTTTGTATCTCACTTACCAAAATGGTCTCTTTTAAAGAGAGAACTTTTTTGGTACGAACTGTAAGTTACGCAGTTCTTGTGAGATGGCATAGTGTTACTTAAGGGTTTCTGTCTTTAAAAGTGTTTTTCAGATTTATCGGCAATGTTCACAGAATTGGGCACATGGTTCTCCTACCAGAACCTTCTGCTTCAAAGAACAGTTCATTTGACAATGGATTTTTTTCTTTTTACTAAGGGGAAATAATTGTTACAATTTTGCATTTACTTGTACTGTTACTTAAAATATTTGAGCCCTCAGGAAAAAATATTGACAAGGTTTTCTTCTTTTCCCCTACTTAGTCCCTCATTGACATTACTGTTAAGGAATTGCCTCCAAAAGTATTGGGGTCACCAGCTTATCAGGTTGCTGATATGGATCTCTTAAACGTAAGTCTGACTTCATACCAGAACTTTGTCTTTATTAATGCTGAAATGCATTAGGATGTCATTTGCAGAAACATATAAAGCATTTCTGAAGTAGTTAGATCCAGATCTTTCAGGAAACCATATTTTCCTGTGTTCCAGAATGCAGACTTTGTTTCCAGCCCTCACTTCTGATGAGTAGTTTAACTGTTTATAGCTACAAAGGATATGCTGAAAGTACTGTGAGAGGGTTTCTCACGTTCGGGTCATGATTTACAATAGAGGTCTCAGATACTTTGCGAGGAGATAGCATAGTGAGACTGTGTAGGCCTACTTATCTACTAAGACCTGATGTTTTGGGGAAATGTTCTGAGTTCTGGGGAAATGTACTTTAACACTAGCAAACCTGAAATACTTGTGGTAGATTTTTAAGAGAGGTTGTCCAAACAGTGTCTTGCTGAAACCTTGAAATAAGCAAATCTCAGGTTGCTCTATCGTGTGCCAGGTATCATGATATGCATAGATTGTGTTATCTACACCTGCCTTACTGTGGTGCATGTAATTTCAAGGCAGTAACGACTAATGCTGTTTTATAGTACTTAAACAGAGAAGGTTTTTGTTTCAACTATAGTATAATTGGGATTCTGTTGAAGCACCAGGATCTAGCAGAAGCTTAGGTTTCCAGCTTTCCCCTCGCATTTTTATTTTCAAGTGTTAGAATTGACAATTTTTGACAACTTTTAATAATTGCAAATTTCTGGCTCATAGTAAAATAAAGTGTATAGATACATGAGGCAACTGTTTCATTTGGTCAATGTACGTATGTTGTTTTGACCTCTCAATTTTCTCTTACAAGGGAACACCAGCTTTGTTCTTAATTCAGCTGCCTTTCCGTAATAACCTCTTGGAATGCTGTGTAACAGATGAGAGGTATGTGGTGGTGTTTGTTCATAATGGGCTTCCCATAGTTTAAGACTTTATAGAAGTTTTTTTCTAACTTCATCTGAAAAAAGTATCTTACCTATTTGATTTTTCTTCCCTAGATTCTTTGTAATTCTAGAAACGCTTGTGGGTTATGTTTTGTCTGGGCCTACGTCTCCGCTGGCTTTCAGTGAATCTGTGATCTGCATTATTAATCAGAGTGCAAAGCAAGTGGAAAATAAGGAACATCTTTGGAGAATGTGGAGTATCGTTGTTAATCCACTAACTGAATGGATTAATCGGGTACGGTGCCTTTTTTGTTCTCTTCCCCATTCCCGCCTCCCAAGAAAAGACACAGGAAGACTTTGTGCTGATCTCTTATCTTACTGTATTTTTAGGAATTGCGTGTCTTGAGCTGATGGTAAAATGACATAAACCTTGGTAGAGTTTGTGGAACTGGAATGTGCGCGGCTTTTTTTTTTTAAAGTCCCTAACTGAAATACGAGCGTTTGCAGTGAGGTAGGACGAAGGGCAGCGGTAGAGTAGTGACCTAAAGTGTAGTTTAAAGTGATTCCAGTCAGTAAGAATGATCACTCTTAAATACTGTGTCCAGTATAGTGTTTGGAATGTTTTTCTCCTTCTAAGATGATAAACATGTTATAGGCTTGAAGCCTTCACTCCTTGGCATAGTCTTGCTGCTACAAAGGCTGGAAACTTGCCCTCCAGGACCTCTTAACTTTTAAATACTAAGAGCTCGTTTCCTTTATGTGGAAATATAATAAATACCAAGTTGGGACGTTTAGGACATAATTAGAACAGTGTTTCTTACTCATGTTAGACTTCTTGATTGGAAGTCCTAATGAAAGCTGTATAAACTGGAATATTCAACAGATTCTGCAGGTTACTTACTAGAAGTACATTGACTGTGATGTGGGAGTTGTTGAACTAATCCTCATGTAATCGTTAAACCTAAAAATCCAACAATTTATGAAGAAAGTTTTAGGTGCTTTAAGTAGGTTGCTGTCATCACTTACTGTAACTGAAATAAGTAAAAAATACATAAGACATTTTCTAATTGTTTTTATTCTTGGAATTAAGTTATTTTGGAAGGAAGAAACAGTGCTTTCTGTGTATCTGAAAAGGATCAGCTTGAACTCTGAAAAAACTGAGAACAGCTAATTTCAGAATGCCACTGGCAATTTAGCTTGCCCAGATTTTATGTCTAAAATAGATGTAAATACAACAGCCTTATTTGTCATCTAAATTTTGCAGCTTCCTTAACCAGAATGTTGTCTCATTGCAGACCAATGAAGTAAATCAGGGTGATGCACTGGAACACAACTTCAATGCTGTTTATAGTGCGTTGCTGCTACCAGTATCCCATATCTTTCCCATTCAGGAATTTCCACAGGTAACAGTGAATGCATAACTTTGTTTAGAAGCAACGTGGGATTTATAAAAGCTATAAAGTACTATCTGATAATGTCGGAGTAGAGTTTGCTAGTAGTATGTGTATACCTTGGACCACTGCTCCAGGGTTGGAATTCTTGAGTTACGTAGGTTTTGACAGAAGAAGAAAAGCAAGTTTTTATCTCTATGCACAGACTTCGATATTTATAAACTTTTTCTTTCTGTTGTTAAAGCCAACTATGAAATCCTTGTTGCGCACTTGGTCAGACCTGTACAGAGCATTTGCTCGCTGTGCTGCTTTGGTTGCAACAGCAGAAGAAAACCTATGCTGTGAAGAACTTTGTGCCAAAATAATATCTGGGCTAGAAGGTGAAACTCCAGTAGTGAGTATAAACTAGTGATATTGTACTATATAAATACTTTAGCAGATATATTTTTAAAATAGATGTAAGAACCTATTGTAAACCCTAATGTAGTACTTCCTGTAACTTAGAGTGGTTTGGGTGAGACTTAAAGCTGTGACAAAATACTTTTTACTAACAGGAGTGGAATTGATATAGAAATGGATTGAAAGAAGAGAGTAAAAATAAATGTGAAGCTTAAATACTAAAACAGCAGTTAAGCAGTCTTGGATCTGTCTTTTAACTCTTTAAGTAATAATGGTTTAGTGAATGTCATTACTATGGTAAATGTGATTTGTCCAGTTGAAATGTGTGTGGACATATAAAGTAACTTCAGGTCGAATTAACAAATACCACAAAATAGGCATTTTGATTAGGAAGGAGGGTAGAGTAGCACTGTAGCATTCAGAGGGTGTAATTTGCTACATTCCTGGTACTGGCAAGGCTTTGCTCCTAAAGCTTTCTAAAAGAGAAATATTTTGAAAGAGGAAGCCTTTACATTCCCTGTCTTGCCCATTCGCAAGCCCACATCATCATATGGGGAGGCAGAGTGTCCATAGGTGTCAGTGAACATCGGTGTTGGAACATAAAATCCTTCCTGCTCAAAGTTCACTCTTTTGAAAAAAATACTGTGAAAGGAGCAAATAACAAACAGAAAGAAAGAAAAATGGAATTTAAAAAGCATGGAATTTGGAGGATTACGTCATTATCACTTCCTTTGGATGCTGCTGTATCCTCATGATAAACTTCAGTTTTCAAAAATTAATAATTATTAAGCGAGTCAAACAATTTAAATCTTCAGTATGCAAGTTATATTGAAACCAAACTGGTTTTTTGGCCCACAATATCAGTGTTCCTTCTAAATAATCCTTCCTCCTTCCTTTTTTAAAAGAGTTTTGTGATGGATTGGGGCGGGGTGTGTGTGTGTGTGTGGAGCTTGACCCATCTTTGTGCATACTAGAAATCCATCGTGCTTCCTGAATGTTAATGACAACCTCATTGTTATGCCTACAGTGACTTTTCCCATAAATCAGGCTTTATGCAGTACCTGAACTTAAGCACACACTGACATTTGACGTTTTGCTAGACAGCTCATGCCTGGAACCCTTAATACTTTTGGTGCATCTTCTTAGCTCTAACACCTTCTTATTGGTGCATCTTCTTAGCTCTAACACCTTCTTACAGCTGCCTCTTGCTGGTTTTGCTTCTGTAGGTAGTAAATGTGCTTGTGTCCTGTTTGTATAGGATGGGAAGCCTTGGTCTTCAGCTTGTGTAAATGTGTGTATTTTAAAATGTGATCTTACCTGATAATGCAGACATATTTCATCCACTTTTAAATTTAAAAGCTGTTTGTATTGCTGTCCTCAACGGCCAATGTGGGTTATATTCTGTTGCTCTTTTGGGCTTTGCTGATGACTTCTGTTTCCTCCTCAGATGTTTTCAATGATGGATGGTCTCACCCATATTCTGTCAGTTATGGTTGACTGCATCAACTTTGCACCATATGGTACTAAATATCAGCCAAAAAATAGATGTAAGAAAATACTTGAATATTGGGGGTTTCTGTGTCTTTCTTCCAGAGCTGGTTGAAAATTAGAGTTGTTGTAGATGCCAAAGTGATGACTGTAGGAGAGCAATGGTCTGTGTATGCTACACGTGTTATCTAAGCACTGAAGGAATTTACCAAAAAAAAAAAAAATCGTAAAAAGGAACCAAAAATATCATCCCATATGGATTTTTGAGTATTGAATTTTTTCTGTTTGAGCAGTTGAGTAGTTACTGACAAAATACATCTGAAATTGATGTTAACGTTGAGGCCAGTTTTTTCAGTTCATTGTAAAACAGTGCTGATTTCTGAAGTTGTATTTGATATTTTGGCTGTGATATCATCTATAGATGCAAAATCTGGTTTGCTCTGCTCAAACGTGATCTGAAGCAGTAATGCTTGATTGTAATCCACAGTATAATTATGTAATACCTGCACAAAAGGCTATTGTGTTTAAAATGTTCTTTGTTCTGTTTCCTACTCCCATTTACAACTATTAAAGCTGAAGACATGATTTGCAAAATGAAGCTTTTTACAATTTCTCTGCCTCTCATGAATTTGTTAGAGTAGTGAGACATTATGTTGGACTGCTGAAAGAATGAAGTCCTTTAATTGGAAGTGTTGGTGAGGAAAAACATGATGGAAACCTCACTTAGAAATAAACCAACTGATAAAACTTGATGCTTCCCCTTCCCTCCTCCTCCTCACCTGTTCCACAATTCACGTGTATCAGCTGGTATCTCTGGAGTGGTTGCTGTCCTTTTGCAACTAAGCATTAAAGAGATGTAAAAGCATCATCATTTGTATGAACAACCACAATTGTAACTAAGAGGAACAGGACTCATATCTGTAGTGGTATGATGAAATTCTGCATTAAAAATGTGCGACTTCTGTTGGGTTTTAAACTATTTGTATGTAAATAGAGTTTGGGAATCAAAATTCTATTTCTCATGTAGACAGAAAGTTCAGACCTGTTTTGTTGTAGTGTATTTTGGCTAGATAGGAGAAAAAATTAATTTATTTTTTTTATGTTAGCTCCACAGACACCTACAGACTGGTCTAAGAAGAAAAAGGAACCCCTTGGAAAGCTTGCCTCTCTATTTAAACTCCTGGTGATGTTACTAAACTCTTTCCATGTGTTCAGTTCCAAAGAAATCTGTTCAGAAACATTGGTCTCTGTTGGTCCTTCAATTATTGCTATTCTTCACAACATCATCAGCCACGTTTCATTGCCTTCAGTGATTGGGACTATGTTTGCAATTTTTTCAAAACCCCTGGCAGTGTTTTATGAAAAAACAAAGTGAGTATTTTAAGAATGGTTGGAAAACTGGATGCATTGTATTGCTGCGTATTGGTGGAACTTTGTGTGGTCTGTAGCAAGCAGTGTAAATACAGCTCAGAGGTTTTTCAGAGCTTTGGCACTAACTCTTCAAATCCTGCCAAGTCTTTCACCTTCAAGAGCACCGTGTATTTTAGTAGATTGGGCGTAGCTCCTGGGTACTATTTTGGATGGCACCCAAACACTGCAGAAAGCGTTGGTCTTCTGCTGTTTTCTACAATTGCCGCGTCAGAACCGGGGTGCTGGGACTGCGCGTGTGGTGTCCCTGGGCTGAGGTGGGGGCCAGCAATACCGCTGCTCTGGCATGGTCTGGCCCTCCGCTGAGTTCCAGCGGGATTCAAAAAACCGCAGGTGTGAGTAGCAGCCTCAGTTGTAATGCTGGCTTTAGAAATAAAAGCACACCTACCTAGTTGTATGGGAAGGGAAACCTGTAGGACTTCTGAAAGCCTGGTATTTAAAATTGCTGTCTCTGTAGAGTGAATGTGGTGTCAGCTCAGCAAGACTAAAGTGTTTGGTTTCCACCTGCTGTTTATTTTCACTTCAGTGAAGGTATTTACTAACAGTAACTTGTTTTCTAGTGGGTAGGAACTGCATAACATTTTGTAGGAAATAAAAAAAATAATGAAGTGCATTAAAATCCTGTAAGTTTTTAAGCAGAGGGAAGTACTGAGAAATACTCGTTGCTATACGCTTTAATCTCTTGCACATAGCTTTCCTTTTAGTTTTTTTTAATTGTTGTAGGCTTCTCTCCCCAGAGGCAATGAGATCGTTAGGGGTTGGTGGGAGGGGGCTGGTAGAGGCTTGTCACTGAGTTGATGATGCAAGAGATGTACGCTTTGCTCAGGATAAAGGCAAGAAGTGGTGTACAGCTTGGAGTGTTGTGGGGGGGCGGGAGGGAGGCTAGGATAGGATAGGATGCTGCCAGTCCACCCGTGAAGGCTTTCTCGAAGGTTTTACTGAAACTTGAAGCAGGACTAATCTAAAATTCATCAGGAGTCCCTGTCTCAGAGGCAAGAATCCCCTTGTTCCTGCATAAGGTTGAGTTGAACGCCACCTCTCTCCATCTCCCATCTCATCTGCCTTTGTTTGAGCGTCGTCTTTCTTAAAATTATTCATTAAAAGGGAGAAGTGAGCATTGGATATAGGTTTTTGAAGGAAGGCATATGCAAGCAAGTACAAGTTTGGGAACCTCTTCAGGTTGGAGGTCACAGGTTTATAAAATGAATTGCAAATGCAGATTTCTCAAGTTTTTTAGGATGGTGTACCTAGGGATTTATTTATGTAAAATTACTTCATTTAGGTGGTACTTCAGCTTTTTAATGCAGATATCTATGGGACTTGGGAAATCTGTTTGGGGAGAGGGCTAAGAGCAACACAAAGAAGGCAGTTAGAAGTTACGTCATAAGAAAACCTTTAAGTGTAAGTTTGTACTAATTTCTACCAATCTTTCCGTTAGTTTCTCTTGAAGTTAGTGTATGAGTATGAGTGGGGGCTAAAGGATAAGCTTACTTAAAACTATTTACATCAGGTAATTTTTTTAGTTGCCCAATGGGAGGCTTGTTTCACAACATTTCATCAAACTGTGAACTAAAATTACTGTGCAGTGCTTGAGTGTGCGTGTGTGTGTTTAATTCTTGTGCTTGAGGTAAATGAGACAGGAAAATAAAACCTTTTTGTTTGTTTTGGCAGGCTTGCTGATGTATCTAAAGTATACAGTAATCTTAACAACAAGGTAAATTTGCTAGAGAAATAGCTGGGGTTTGGGAAAATGTGTGACACTAGAGTTTTGCCATTCATCCCGTATTCTAAAATTAAAAAAGTAACGAAGATGAAGACTTAATTTTTAAACAATTTATTTTTTACTGTAATGGTACCTGAGGGGAGGACCACTGAGCTTAGCTATTAGACTTTGTGTGGTGTGGCATTTAAACTTTATTCAGGCCATACTATTCTATGGGATAATAATGTTTAACATAATGTATTTAACTTTTAAATAACAAATATGTGCAATACTTGAATTAAATAAAAAAACGTATGGCTTCTTCCCTCCCTCAGCTTGAGAAGCTGCTGGCCGAGATGATCGTGTGTCTGCAGTCTCACTGCACGGGCTCTTACGACAGTGAACTGCTAGAGCAGCTTTCCCCGTTGCTCTGTGTGGTATTTCAGCATAAGAGTAAACAGATCCGCAGCCAGTGTGCCAACTTCTGGAATGCAACCTTTGCTAAGACTGCGTCATTAACATACCCAGAAGAGTTAAAGTAAGATACATATTTTTTTATATTTATGTATTTTTAAAGGAAGACCTTTCCAGTTACGTACAAATGAATTGATATTGTTCTGGCTACCGTTTGTATTCTGATTTTTGTGCAAGCTGGGATATCTGCTGGTCATGTGTACTTCCTCCCTCTCCATAAGTTTAAAATTCTGTTTTGTTGAGCAGATCTGTGTTAAGCCAAGCCAAAAAGAAAATTCCGCTTTTGCTGCCTGGTTTTGAAAGCATCGAGATAGCTGAAGAGTACAGTGGCCCATTCTCTGATGCGGTAAATATTTTGTTGACCACCAACAGGTGCTTCATTGTGTATGACATCATAAGGTAGTGGGAAGGTCAGTTCTGATTTTTACTGTGATTGGCCGTCACTTCACATTTTGGATGATAAACCGTGCTGGGTAAGCACTGTCAAAAGACTGAGCTGGTTCTTAACAGTTCATGCATTTTAAATCTTGGCTTCTACAAGCTTCTTTGAAATAATGAATTTTTAAAAATTGTCCTCTACGTAATTTAGAGGAAAATGGGAGTGTGGGACAACTTAGTTCTAGAACTTAATACATCTCAGGTTGGGTTCGGGAGCTTGGAGGGGTTTTTTCATGCATTGCATTCAGTGTATTTCTGTTCCAATAGATGGAAAATTCACAGCTGGATGCGAAGATAAGTGGAATGGAAGTAAAGCTCGGTCAAAAACGAGACTCTCTATTGGCACAGACGAGTGAACTAAAAAATGAAGTACAAGACAAGTCCAGTAATGTGCAAGTAACATCTGCAAAGGTAAGGTGTTTACAGACAGGTGTAATGAAATCCAGTAGAGTCTGCAGCAGAACATCTGGTATGCTGCTGTAAATTCTCAGGAAAAATTAAAGCATTTTGTGACACTGAAATACTTCTCTTTCAAAGGTACACTGTATAGCACGCTTTAATTAAATTTTCCTGTTAAAATTCTCAGGTAACTTTACAGGTTGGTGAGTTGTAAGGATGGATATTGGAAGGCTGCTTGATGGATGGGAGGAGCGGCAACCAGATTGAAAATTCACACTTTGCTCTGGTTGCAGGTTGTGACTAGCTCAGGCATTGAGGGGGCTCTTGGTTGTGGCAGACTTGTACTGCGTGCTCCAGTCTGTCACTGCTGTATTCTTAAGGAATCGCTGAGGAAGGAACAGTAAATAATAACCGTGCTGAGGTGCAGAAGCTTCCTCAGGGCACGGCGGAGGGGTGGCAGAGCCTCTCCTAGGTGGTAGTGTTGGGGGAAAGATCACGAAGAAACGCGACACTTGCGGAGGGATTTGTGCTGATGAACGCACTGAAGGAACTGTGGGTATTTGAGAACTGTTCCATTTAGGATGGCAGTATGTGAACTACGAAAACGCTTTCAATTCCTCTATTTTGTTTCTCATCCAGCTGTTTTTTCCTTTCTGTAGCTGAAACTAGAATTTTCATCGTCGAAGATTAAAAGTGAGATACTTCTGGAAGAGGAGAAATCTGTGGATTTTGTGTTTATTCCTCTAGAAACAAAAGCAAGAATATTGACCGAACATCAAAAAGAAGTACTTAAGTCAAAGAGGTCTGTAATTTATTCTGTTTTAAACTTCATGTGATATGTCATTACATTGAGTATGTCAAATTGACGTAACCTCAATTCCTATATCTCAGACTACTATAGGTAATTAAGTCTTACTCTTCCATAGAAGTTACAAAGTTTAAAGCTAACAAAGTTCCTTGCTTTACTGTTTTAAAGTGACCAAATTATTCTCTGATCGGCATTTCCTATTTTGATTAAATATATTCTATGTTTGGAGTTTGGTAATTTGAAGTTTACATTTTTACTTCATGACTCTTTCTTGCAATGTGAAATGGAAGCCAACATTTTTCCTAAATCATTGAAATGAAAGGGTTTTCTTAGCTGATCTGAACGACTGACTTCTAAATGTGACGAGAAGTCTTATGTCAGTAGTACATCAGAAATCAGGATGTTCCCAAGACTCATCTTAATTGCAAGGGAATCTTTACATTTTCCTCACTTTTCATGTGGGAAAATGAAGTACTAGAGTATTTTGTGTACATGGGCGGCTACCAGAGCCGTTCACAAAAACGTGTGCAGTGGTGCTTGACCGGAGCTCGGCTGGATTGTATCATTAGCGTGCATTGATGAATTCTTTGCGGAGTGGGATCCCAATCACAGCTTTTTTTTTTTCCCCCCAAAGCATGTTTGAAATCAAAAAAGATGTAACACGACTGAAAATAGTGGCCTTGAAATAAGCAGATGAAGCACAAGCTGCGTCTGCTTTGCAGTTCGCTCTGCCAGTTGGAGTGTGAGGTTGTAGCAGCCGGTTGCGATATTGTGACTTTTCTGCCAAGAGCAGGGAGCGGAGCATGCGGTCACGCAGCCTGGTCGGTAGCGCTGCCCTCCTTTACGTGCAGCGGTCCCTGCTTGGATGCGTCTTCTGGTTGGGGTGCTCTTGAGAGTTTGGAAGTTCAATCCCATCCACATAAGTATCTGCTGTCCTGCAGGGAATGTGTTACACTGCCCTGTCCTTTTCTTTTAAAAAAAAAAATAGTCTGACTTACCATTTCTGGGTCTGTTTCAGAGTTGGTATTCCTGCCATGTACAACAATTTGGACACATCGCAAGATACTACCTTATTTTCCCAGTACACTCAAAGCCAGGAAGATTCTTTGTAAGTAAAGATGGCCAGTATATACATTAAAGGTGTCCCCCTTTTCTGCTATACTGCTAATTAAAGTAACTTCTATTTTAGGGGAAAACCATCTTTAATAGAAAATGCAAAAGAAGATACTAAAAACAAGCCTCAGGTAATTTCTCATTGTCTAATGGTAATTAAGAGATCAGAATTAGAACCATACCAGTGATGCTTCGTTCATATTAGTAGCTCTGATAATTAATAGCAAAACTCCTTGATTACTGGCCATGATATGGTTTTAAGACTGATTTGGAAACTCTTCAAGTGAAAAAAATGTGCCCCCAAATGTATTGGCGCACAGGAATAATTTCCTTTCTCTGTATCAATCTGTAAGACTCTTTGAGAATATCTTCGTTTTCTTGGGCTGGTCTTATTTTTTTCCACATCTGAATAATGCTGACCCAGGCTCCGTGACTACAGAATACACTGGCAGCATTTGTGAGTTGTATTTCATTCTCATCACCAGGTTTGCATGTAATACCAGCGCAGCGTTCTTTGTGCTGCGTTCTGTTCGTATAATTTACACTAGGAAGGGCCAGTCATTAAGCATTTTGATGTCATTTCAAAATGGGAGGATCTGTATAATTAGCGTGGATATATTTTTGTTACACAGCTACAGGTACCATAGGGACTTGGGGATCTGTCATGCGTATACGTTGTCACTGACTAATATTTTATTGGGAGGAAAAAAAAGTACCCAAAAGCAGTAGTGCAGACTTGCTGTGACTTCCTGCCGTGCTGCTTGAAGAACTGTTTAATCTCCTAGCTTTATGTGAGGAATCATAACGCTGTTGGCTTCTCTTCTGTTAACACCTTTTTTCCATAGCAGATGCATTTGGTATGTATCATGCTTTTCTGGAATTCTTTTTGCTTTTAAAAGTGAAAGTGACTTTTTTTAAACATTGATTTCTGTATTACTCTAGTGGGCCATGTTCTTAAACAGCTTAGCTACATTTCCACATTCTGAACTGCTTTTGGATGAAGCTATGAGAGTTTGAGGGGGATTAAATAGCAGATTTTTTTTTAGGGGGAAAAAAGTTGTAAATCCTAAATATAGATCTATTCACTTTTGGAGAGGAGTTGGCTAAACAGCTAGCTTGATCAGCTCTAGTATGAACAGACAGTAGGTAAAATGCAGCAGATTTCCCATAAAAACTGTTTTAGGAGTAGGTTTGTTAATATTTCCTGCAAAACTTAAATAAAATGTTTTTGCAGTTCTTTGTGTTTTGAGATTAAAAGATAAAAATCCTTGTCTTTTATAACCACCAAAGGACAGATAATAAAATAATTTGAAGGAAGGGTGGTGTAAAAAACCTTGTGTGTGTTTGTTTTCTGTTCCACCAGAACTGTTTTTTTTAATACTATATTCATAGCAATACTACAATACTTTGTTGTTCATATTTTTGGGACAGGAAGAAAATGCAGAGAGTGAAGGATGCACCACCAAATCAGATGAAGTCGCAGAGGACTGCAAATCAGATAATCCTCTTGAGAACGCTGCCTGTTTGAAAGAGTCATCTGTTACTCACGTAGCGGAGAGCTCAGCTTTAAACGGTGAGGGAGAGTCAAAAAGGGATACGGCTGAAATTATTCCGGAGGAGCCATCCGCTGGAGAGGGGTTAGAAAAAAGTGCAGTGGAAACAGCTTTGAAGGAGCCCATAGCAGGGAGTGAAAACACTTCAAATGTCAGCAACAGTTCAACATCAAGTGATGTAATTTCTGGGACACCACAGCCTGCAAGCCGGCGACAGTCTTTTATTACGTTGGAGAAATTTAGTAGTTCAGAGAACAGACCCTTCAGCATTTCAGCATTAAACAGTTTGTCGGAGACGACTGGGAGTGCTCCTGTGACAAGTAAACAGGAAAATACAAATGTCTGCAAGGCTAGTGCTAACCCAGAAAAATCTGGAGAAGAAAATAAAAACTCTTTAAAATCTGAGCCTGAACAGCTATTTACTGTGATACGAAGGCTAACGCGCAGGCAGAGTAAGATGGAGCACCAAGGAAATAAGCAGTCCAAGTTGTTAATTGGGTCAGAACAAGAGAAAAGTGCACAAGAGTCTTCTGCCTCCAGCAGTAGGGAATATAGTCCAGAACTGTCTTCCACAATAGAAGATGTGGAAAATATTCTCCTTGCTCAGTCCCAAGCTCTCCATTCTACAGAAGCAGAAATTAAAAAAATTGAAGATACGATAGCAGAAATGGAAAAGGTCCAGGCATTAGATACGGATTCTAAAGAAAATAAACCCCCAGAGACGACTGTGCCATCTGATCAGGTAACAGGCGATGATAGTCAGGTTCCACATGTGTCTCCTAATCTGAAAATGCTGAGACGTTCTTCAAGGCGACGGTCAGAAACTGTAGAAAGTCCAGCAGGTAGCCAAGATAAGGAAGATGGTCACCAGAAGAGAGACAGACGTAAAGAGGAAGAAAAATCTGGGCAAAAGAAGGTGCCGCAGGCTAAAGATAACGTATCGCAAAAGCAGAAAGTGGTTTCTGGGAAAGCTACAGAAAGTTCAAATAAAAAAGAAAGCAAACTACCCGAGAGAGCTGCTGCAGAAGACTTGAGCTCAAAGGAGTCTCCTGCTCCACGCGGCCTTGATGAGGAAGTGAACAAAAGTGCGAGGTCAGAAGACAACTTGAAGACTGACGGGGAAGGTCAAGACTGTAGCTCAAATACAGTTGGTCAGAAGTTGGAACGCCCACGATACCACACAAGAAGAGCTTCCCAGGGATTGCTTTCCAGCATAGAAAATTCAGAGGCTGATGGCTCTGAGACCAAGGAAGAAAGCACAAGGAAGAAAAAATCTGCAAAAGTGAAAAATAGAAGTGATTCTCTTGAGGGTAAGTTGAAAGATCTACAGCCAGGAAGCTGTAGCCATGAGGTGTCTTCCCAGGGAAATGAAACAAAGAATCAGTTGGAAACAAGTAAAGGTGAACTAAGCTGTGAGGTCAGCACAGATACCGCGTTGACATCTGAACCGTGTGACCTGAAAAACCAAGTAACTCCTACAGATGAAGGCAAAGCTGCAGGATCTGCCAGCTCAAAGGGTTCTCCTGACGGCCAGGATGCGAATGTGGAACAAACCAAGAGTGATACATTGATGGAATCATTCACGGACCCACCTGTATCTGACCAAGATGTGAAAGCAGCAGAGGAAAACAAACCTGTTGAGAAGCAAACACACGCAGAGGACTGTTCAACTGCTCTGCCTGAATATGTACCAGGAGTGAAGGCTTCCGGCGAGGATCTTTCCTCTTTACAAATACCTGAGTGTCAGCGCAAAAGAAGCAAGAGGCTGAAAAGGCTAAGGAACTGTGAGTGCTGTTATAAAAAGTCAAAGCAGCAAGTAACCTCATTCACTGACTCAAAACCAGAGAACACGCCTGAGCTGAGCGAGCCCCTGGCCAGCCCAGCTCAGACATCTGTCAATACATCGGAGATGTCTGGCAATTCAAATTTTGACGAGGGCTTGTCCATGGCACCATGTGCTATGAGCACTCCGTTACATCCTCCTAAGGAGCCCAGTGCCTTTATCTTGGGAAGAGAGAGAACGTCTTCAGATAACCTGGAAGGAAATAGTGTAGCGGAGGAGGTTCTAGAGAATCCAGAGCGTGTAGCAGGTGAAATTACCGACTCCTTAATGGAAATTAAAGAACCTGCTGATGAGACTGACCGAGCCGAGCAGTGTCTGTCTGAGCGCGTTTCTGATGAGCCTGGTGACAGCTGCCCGGCTGCAGGGAGTCAAAGTGAAGGACCAGCAGCCATGGAAAATGAGGAAGTAAGTCAGAACGGACAACTGGAGGAGATACCTGAGGCGCTGATTGTTGTTAGCAAACCTGAGAAAATACAGATGAATGAGCTAGAAAGCAATCAGGACGATAATGAAGAAGCTGAGAGTGCTGTAGGAGAGACTTGCATTATTCAAGATAAAGAGATGAAGGAGGAATTAGTGGAAGTGGAAATTACAGTGCCTGAAAACGTGGCCTTAGACAAAGAAAACGCAGTAGAAAATAACAGTGTGGATTCACCTCAAAAGCTGGAAGATCAGGATGCTTTAGTGTTAGTTAATGAAAGCCCTAATGGTATGCAGGCACGCTGCATGTGGTCTCCTTCAGCTTCTCCATCCACGAGTATTTTAAAGAGAGGTGTAAAAAGAAATCAAGATGATGATTCCCTCTCACCTGCTAATAAGGTAATGTGATGCGATTCATTCTGTGATACTGAGTTCATTCGGTTCATAACTGGGATGTGTAACCATGTCTGTCGTAAAGGAGTTCCAAATATCTTGAATTATTGACGATTTTTTTTTTTCATTCAAAGTGATCTTGTGCTGAAGACTTACAGTGTCCCAGCACTGACAGCCTCGCATTACGGAGGCTCAGGGTGGGGAGTTTCATTTTTGAAATAGAGCGCCAGGGTCTAATCTGCTGCCTGGGTTGTGGTGCAGCAGATGTTCTGCAGAACCTCTGTACGCACGTTGGGGTCTTACCGCTGGATTTGGAGCAGCTTTTTACAAAATGCATTTAATGTTTCTGTTAGTAACAAGGAAGCCGTGGTTCCTGACCTTGGGTGAAACATCTTCCATGTCATTCAGGACCTTTAATGACTTATTTCAAACTGAGCTATTTTGTCTCCTCAGACTGACTTCACCAGCGTGTGGTGGTTTGAGTTCATTCTATAAAAACTCCTTCTCTCTAAAAACAGATTCGCCGAGTCTCTTTTGCAAACCCAATTTATCAAGAAGGACTGGCAGATGACATAGATAGGAGAAGTCCTGTCGTTAGATCCCATTCTTCTTCACCATCTTCCCGAAGTCTTAAAATTTTATCTAATATCCAGGCTAAGGTAAATTGCTACGTATTTTCTGTATGTCGTAAGTACTCGCGTTTCTCATTTATCGTAGGTAACGTTGCTTCAGTGTATGTTCATAGTAACTTGCAAACCGTTGTAAGAGCAGAGAATCAGTAAGTGTAAGAAATAGTTGTAACTGCTTTAGCCTGACTCATTGTGTTACGCTCTGAAGAGAAACGCGCTCTGAGATCTCTAGGTAGCTAGAATCTTACAATTAACTGAATTCCTACGATCCTGAGAGAGATTTTTTCCTCTTTTTCTATCCAGCCTATTACCACTCCAACCAAAGGATTTCTGTCCCCAGGATCTCGTAACCCTAAATTTAAGAGCTCAAAGAAGTGTTTAGTAAGAAGTGCTTTGGTTCATGTATCTCTTTTTTTTTTTTTTTTTCTCCTTTATTCAGTTGTGTGACAGTTAATTTAATGATTTTTCTGTATTATTCAAGATCACAGAAATGGCAAAGGAATCGCTGCCTTGCCCTACAGAATGCGTGTATCCAGCCCTAGTTGGCTGCAAAGCACCAGTTGATGTCATTTTACCTCAGATTACATCAAATATATGGTAAGTGGATTGCGGCTTTTGAAGATCAGGCTTTAATAGAAACTGAATTCTTACTGAAACTACAAAACCAAATTGATGCAAAATGTGAGGACTCGGAGACATCTTTTGCCACACTTTTAAAAGGAGGGAGGTTGGTTTGGTGGGGAGAGACTTAACTATTTTGGAATTACTCAAGTTGTCTTTTCTGTAAGACTATGAAAAGCTTGCACCCAGGAGCAATCTAGGTTTTCCTACACATAGGCGTATGTGAACTGGCATTCATGTAAGATTTCTTCTGCTCCACCCTGCCAGGCAGAGAGCACACGAATTCTCACATAATAAACCATTTTTCTCTCTCCCCTGCTTCAGCGCCAGAGGTTTGGGGCAGCTCATTCGAGCAAAGAACATTAAGACAGTGGGTGATCTGAGTACTTTGACAGCATTGGAAATCAAAACTCTTCCCATCCGCTCTCCGAAAGTTTCCAATGTTAAAAAAGCTCTTAGAGGATATCATGAGCAACAGGTAAAGTTTAATTTTAGTACCTAAAAAGCCAGTATCAGCCTAACAAGCTGCTAACGTCTGTCATGAGGAATGATGGAGTTTTTCCCTCCATTAGAAATAGCACTGTGACAGGTAGAGATCACGTTTTAAAGTAACGTGGGAATTCAAGGTACAGAAGACTTGGTTACGATATTATTAATGGGAATAATGATTGTATTTATTATGAGCTAAGAACATGTCCCACCA
The DNA here is from genome assembly GCA_013400195.1 of Aramus guarauna. Taxonomy (NCBI): domain Eukaryota; kingdom Metazoa; phylum Chordata; class Aves; order Gruiformes; family Aramidae; genus Aramus; species Aramus guarauna. The sequence goes on along the minus strand of VXBL01003491.1, from coordinate 64,523 downwards.
TGTGATCTTATTTTTTTTCTCTCTGAAAATGCATCTCTTGTTCTGTCCCAAAAAATATTCAGGTAAAATCTCGAGGATTTGAGGAAATTGTTGCACTTGAAGATGCAGAAAAGCCCATAAATAATGTAGAGGATAAATCTCTTTCTGTAGATGAAGAAAAACTTGCAACAGGTACCTATTGCTGTCTTTCTGCTTAAGATTTGGATGTTTCTGCTGTATTGCTGCTTTCCTTCTAACAGGAACACTTGGAGTTTTGGGGTTTGGGGTGTTTTTGAGAGCGAGTGTTAATAGCATTAGATGGGTGTTTGAGTCAGCCACTTCCCGAAGCCCTGTAGCAGTCGCTTTTTAAAACTTGTTACGTATTTTGAGGGAAAGATGCTGGTTTTCCCTAAACGAGCTTGCATAAGCATGCGAAGAACAAATTGGGCAGGGCTGTAAGTACTAATTTCCTGAATCTCGAGCGGGTATGTCTCCTGAGCTGTGTAATACCGTAGTAACTGCTGTGGTTCTGGGTGCACACAGAAACCAGCAAGGTGAAGCGGAGATAGTTAAGCAGCCCCTCGTCTGGAGGGGGTGGGATGAGGGGGGACGATTCCCTGGATACCCAGTTTGGATTTGGGCGTCTAGATCTCTATTTGAATTCTCTTTTTGACGTTTGGCCGGATAGCTCAGAGGAATCTGTGTGTGTTCTTCCTACAAGATACTTGAAGCATTTGCTTGATGGGAGAACAAAAAACTTAGGAGTAGCTTCTCTTCACCTGTCCAGTTTAAAAGTTGGACTTTCTTGGGATAACATGTCTTGAAGGACACTGACAGTATCTGAATATGATCAAATACTTTAATTTCTGTCTTTAGTTTTATTGTGCAGTCATGATTAAATGTAAGGGAAGGTGTGGAACAAATACTTTGCTTGAATGTGTTATTTTGTACAAAACAAGCTATAAGGTTCCTCTGCAACATACTTCTGCTTCGATTTAAACCCAGACTGCACTGCCCTCCTTTCCTTCCTCTTCAGATTTGATGGAACCAGTTGTCCTGAATACGAATGAGCAGCCCACAGCAGATCTCGTGAGCCAGATCGATGCACTTGCTGCTCAGCTGACCTCGGAGGATCTTCACAGCTACTCAGGAAGCCAACTTTTTGAGATGCAAGAAAAACTTGTTGGCATGACAAACTGTATCATGAAAAACCTGCAGTCCCGCTGGAAATCACCACCCCATGATAGTTCTGATTAATTGCCTATCATTTCTAAGTAAGGAGGATTTTGTTACAATTTTCCCCAAAACTTGCTTTACTTACCGGTGAATTATTCCTTAAACTGCATTTTGTACTGTAAAAGATTTTTTAACACCTATATGAGCAAAATCTATCATGGGATTTTTTTTTTTTGTGTGTGTGTGTTTGTTCTAAGTCATGGGATTGCTGATTCCCTCGAGGTATTTGTATTGCTATGCATATTTCTTTCAGGTAGCGAAAGAAAACTTGATCAAGTTGTGCAATGGCAAAGACTGGAAACCAAACTACCAGAGTAGTTAAATTATTTTTTCAAATCCGAAGTGTTCTTACTGCTGCAAACTCTTGCTGTGTGGTAGGAGCTGGGTCTGGGCTCTGCTCAGCTGCTGCCCCTGGCTGTTTCCGTTCAGCTGCTGACACCGTCAGGCAGCACCTCTCTCCTCAGCACTGTTTGCTGTTGAGATAAGCCGTGCTGAACTCCTTGCAGCAGCCACAGCCCAGGAACCTGGTGTTTGACAACTGGATGACATCTGGTTTTGCATGTATTTTTGTGAGAATCTCACTAAGCAGCTGATAATGAAATGTACCCTTACAGGCGAAAGACTTTGCAGAACTTCTCAGGCTTTTTCCCATGTTGTTTGTGTGCAGCAGTTCTCCCTCAGTGGAGAAGACTTTTTCCTTGGGGAAAGGAATGGATTTGACAAGAGCTCTTTGTATATTATGTACAGACTTACAATGGCAAATGTTGGTTAATAATTTATGACTTTGAGTTTTAATTGCATGGAATGCATTGCTGCTTCTCGGAGACCTTCAGAGAGTTCTCGGGTTTTACTCTGGAAATCTGATGTGTATATATTGGACTGTAGCTATCAAAATGGACATTTATGGAAAGGAATTGCTGCAGATGTTTTTAGAACTTACACATGGACAAATAAACCAGAAAATAGTTCCCAAACTTGTTAATGTTGTGGTTTGGGGTTCTCTCCCTTCAGATCCACTCAGCCCTCCTTCAGCTTTGCTTTGGATTCACAAGGTTGGGAGGGAACTGGAAAGGTCATCGTTGCTCGGTCCTCCCTGAAGGCAGAAGTTGGTCCTCAAGGACGTGGTGGTATCTAGTCAGTGAGACTCTAAATATTCTTTGTCCTCTTCATGTATCTTGTGAAGAAAATGAACAGGACAAAGAGATGTCTTGGAGCTAGAATGTGAACAGTGCCAGTTGTCTGTAGGTTTTTGCAAAATAATAAAAATGTTATTTTGGTTTCAACTCTGCCTTTCTAGGCTTGTGCAACTCCTGTATCCTGTGACCTGTGCAGATAAGGATGTCCTTAAGGCATCTCAGAATTGTGTCAAACATCTTTTGGCAGCACCCGAAGGGTGTTCATCCTGCATCCTGCTTTGAGTTCCTCTTTCAAGCTGGTTGTGGAAGACACTGCATGTCCTGGTGTAGGGTTCAACAAAAGCCCTCAAAGTTGGTGTTGCAACTCCCTCTACTGTTCACGTGTTTTAAATCTGTAGTCTGTCTTGCCCATAGTATGCACTGGTGTCTTATTTCCCCTCTCCCGTGGAGGCTGGCTGGGGCCAGACCTGCAGTATATGAATTGGATAACCACTGCGGTCAGGGATGAAATCGTCATCCAGTTCAGTCACAGCCCCTCACGGTTTGACTTGTGGCCGTTGCATCCTCTATTGCCCTCTGATGACTTCTGCTTTCTGAACAAAGCCAGTTAGTTGTGAAATCGATTTCTGCTCTTCAGTGTGAGTGAACAAATGCATCAAATGTACTGCAGAAACATCAGCTTTATTTAGTCACTCATTTACAAGTAACAGCTTTTGACCCCAGAACAGTTGCATGAAAAACACATGCACAAGAGCTCAGCAAGCAGGAGAGGCTTTTGTGCCCCCAGCTAAACGTTGGTTTGAGATACTAAGCTTAAATGCTGCTTATATGGAAAAGAAATGAATATACTCGAACATTTAGAATAGCCCAGAAAAATACTGTTGTTATAGGAGAATGAATACAGTGATAGGTGGTAGTCTTAGTCTGAAGTACGTGGACAGAAGTTCAGAGACACTGAACTAGTTAAACTGCTGTGGGGTGGGGTGTAGCTTTGGAGTGTTTGAAAGCCCAGGCACTGGACTTCTGAAAAAACGGTTTTGTTTTTTTGACATTGGGAAGCAATGTAGTTTTTGTGAGCAATGCCACACGTGTTTACAGGAGGTTTTCAAAAATGTTTTGAAAGGATGTTTCAAGAGTGTGTTGCTCTGCAGTTACTTTTTCTGTTTGACGTCATGGTTCATAAGGCACTATCAGCATGGAAGACAACAAGGCACTTTGGAAAAAAGCATTACAGGCTGTTCTGAGGTGTACAGGTGGAGAAGTGCCAGGGTCTGTGCTGTGCAGATACGTGTTGGGGAAGGGTGTGGTTTGGTTTAGACAGCTTCTACGTAGTTGGCTGGCAGCATGCCGGTCTTGCCGGTTCTCTGGACAGTCCCGTACATCCAGCCTTCATCAATGGCTTGTACGTTTACAATTGTGTCACCGTCTTTGAAGGAAACCTCATCAGCATCAGCTGCCATATAGTCGTACATGGCCCGGTATGTCTTCTGTTAGTTTTAAGAAAAAGGGGGGGAAGGTGGGGTAAAAAAAATGAGACAGTTACAGCCCTGCTGTTAGCACTGAGAGCTGTGGGTGAGAATCAAAATGTAGGAGCAGGCTCAGGGCGAGTTGTGTTTTGGCTCATTTCAGTACTCAAAGTACTGATGATGGCAGTTATCTGGCTAGTCTTAAAAGTCTCCCGGTCTCAGATCACAAAACGTTTGGTTTGAGCAAGACCATCTCCAGGTAGCTCTAGCCCTAGCTTTAAGGTGTTGCCCCCAGCAGCTCCTGGGGGAGGTGATGCCACCCAGACCCGCTGTCCTGTGTCTGCTCTAAGACTCAGGAGTAGGAAGAAGTGTTAAAGTGTTCAAGAGCAGGTGGAGGCCTGTCCCACCCCACGAATCCATCACACCTTCAGCCCCAGGGGGAGGCAGGCATGGTGGCACGTTACTGACTCAATCCTGGACTAAGACCAGCTGCAGCATGACGCACATGCACCATCAGCTATTGACCGCTGGGGCTGTGCACTGTTGGTGAGCAGCCAGAGCAGCTCCTGCAGTGACCTCAGGAGTGTGTGTCTTAATACAATACAACTGATCAGTGGTACTTACACCAGCAGTAGACGGGTGAGAAGGAACTGATGATACCGTTGTTTGCTGGGTGGCCACTGACGATGACCGTTGTTGTGGTAGCTCTATGGTTTTAGCATGTTTGTAGCCCACTAAAAAAGGAAAACAGATTTTGTATTTTTTATTAGAGAATTGGCAATAGGGTTAGAGTTACGAATACAAACCACGGACCGGTCGTTACGTGGCTCAAATCTGCCTTTTACCTGCTGAAACACAACTTTACAGCTGTTGTTTACGTCTGTAATTCAACATTTTGCACGTGTACTTCTGTGCTTATTCCTGGTGAAAGGAATTTCTGGACACGAGCCCATGAGCAGTACGGCCCTGCCAGATGGTCTGGACACTGTTTGTACCCACCAGGAATAAATGGCGTGTTCCTTCTCCTACCTGTTGCAGTTGTGGTGAAGAAGCCCCCATTGCTATAGTAGGACAAGTGTTGATCCACACCATCCGAGGGTTCGGATTTCTCATCGCCACCACTGAGGCTCAAGGCGCTGGCAGAGCGGGAGTGCTCCCGGCTGCGGCGCTGGGCTTGGACTGCAAGGGAGAAAGCGGTGGGAACCAAGTCGTGGCTTTGTTTTGTAAGGGGATGCACACATTAAAAATACACTTGTATATACATACAGATATGTATATACACTTGGACAGGTTGCTTTAGATATGCACACATACCTATTCTGTAAAAATACCCAAAGCTGTCTACCACTGTTAGCAAACATGTAGCAGTTCTACTCATATGGAGTAGAAAACTCACACAGGCCCTGTGGCTGCTAAGCAGAATTGGTGACTGTATTTTACCAAATCAGTGGAAAAAAAAATGTGAATTAATCACAGTCTGGTTTTGCTGTCACACAATGGTAGTGGCCAGGGCTTTTAAAAGCATTTTGCAGCTGAAGTTCTACTGAAAAAGGCAGAGTTGTTATATCCCTGTTGTTTTTAATGCAGCGTCTGAAGTCATGCCTGCACTTGCATTCTTGCACAAGCTGTACTTTAGTATCCCCAAGCTGTCAGTCTTACTGGTTGGATTTGCACAAGTAAAAAGCCTGTTTTGCACAAATAGTAGAGCCTGTGGAACAAACCAGAGATCATATGTAAGCTTCTGGACTGGATATTGTCTTCTGCTGGGTCGTAGTCAAAGACTGACCCGGGATTAGTGCGCCACACACGAAGACCTGCAAGAGAAATAGCGTTTTCTGGGGAGAACCTGTAGCTCAAGCAGCTTTTAGAGAGCTTGAGCAGCACGTGTCTGTCCTCAACAGGAGTAAAAGTGTATCAGAAAAGAGCAAGCAGTATTGCATAAATTTGTATTTCTCAAATCTATAGCACAGATTAGGCTTTCTATTTTTCTATAAATTTAGCTGCATCAAGTAAGCTAAAGTATTTCTCTAATATGCACAGAGGGGAAATTAAAAGAAATTAAAATCTAGAATTACATTACAGTTGGGCAGGATGGGAGAGGCAGACCACAGGGGGTTTGCAGCTGCTGTAAGAGAACACTTTTGAACTGGACTTTGACAAAAACATGATCTCCAAGTCACGATAAATTTGAATTGCCGTGGCTGAGCTTAAATCAAACAATTCTCCAAGGTCAGCTTGTGCTTTGTGTGAATGACGTACTCGAGCCATAATAAAACCTAGGTCCTGCTCACCTGTGAGATTCTCTTGATCCTGGTCCACACGCTTTCGCTCCATTTGCACTACTCGCCTTTGAATGCCCCTGTAGCTGATGTCGCTGAAGTCCTGCATGTTCTTTTTCACACGTTCTGTAATGGGATCGGTAACTACAGGTGTGAAACTACCTTTGGTTTTCTCAAAATCTTCATGGTATTTCACCTGCAATTTAAAAGGAAATGCTTAGATGAATGCTTTTTATCCCTGGTTACCTCACATGAATTTCTAGTAGAGAAGTGCACTGCTGAACTTTTGCTTTCTCCATCCAAGGCACAATGCGAGAGCCTGTGCCTTTCCTGCAGTCCCTCTTGCCTTTAACATTTAGTAACCACACTTGGGATATGATATGTACATTGTCCTTGAGCTGCCACCCCGGACGTCTCAGGGCCAGGGTAATGTTTGTACTAAAATCACTTGCCAAGTCAAAACCTCATCTATAAACGCTCTTACTGTAGAGATGTGTTTCTGGGTCTCTCGGACACGCCGCATTTCAGGTGTATCCAGTACGTATGCCGCTTTGCCTTGGACTTGTTTTCTGAAACTATCTGAATAAAGAACCTGCCAGGTGAGAAAAAGGAAGTGAGCACAGGGCACAACACTACTTCAGCATCACGAGGACACAACACGGCAAGGAAGAGGAGGGGGAAAAAAAAAGGGCAGCAGCAGCTGTGCTGCTGTGAATAACATTAAAATGGAAAGCAAAATTCTTTTTCATCATTGTATGAGACATAGACAGTGCTAGACTTGATCCCAAATTTTTAACCTTGTAACAACAGGTAGAGGTAAACGGTAATGATGTTCTAGGTAACTTAAAGGCAATGTATATTCTTTGAAATTCAACTGTTGTTTAACCCCCCCCCCAAACTAAAGCAGTTAATCACACAGGAATACTCAATTGCAGCAGAAAGTAAAAAACAAGTATTTAATTTTAGTATGGTTACCTCATACCTCCTGACTACGTAGCTAGGGAGCTGTGTTAACATCTGCACTGTTAATTCAAGTAAGGATTTCAGAGATTGCAATGTTACTTTTTAATGTATTTTCATTTAGTGGCTGACTAGAACATACCGAGCTGATGTTTTCTTGATTGCGTTTAGCTCTCTCCATCTCTGGAGTCATTGGTGTTGGAGTTCCTTTTGCCAGGTGTTCCTTGTACAAAACCTACAGTGTACAGAAAGGTGTCCACAAATCAGCCTGGAATAATTCGTAGAGCATTCTGTAAAGAGTGTTATTGTTTAAGCATACTCATCACTGCAGGGGTAGAAAAGATCGTGGGAAATAAAGCATCTAAAAAGTTATTTGCTAGAGCAAAAGGTAAAAATGAAAGGGAAATATGGGCAAAAATAAGGAAAAAACTGAGAATATAAGGCTAAATTAGAAGTGGAGTGTTTCTTCAGAATGGTTATTTTTAATATAAGGTGGTTGTCTTCTTTCAGTACCGAGCTAATGTGTTCTTGATTGCGTTTGACTCTCTCCATCTCTGGAGTGACCGGTGTGGGGGTTGCCTTCCCTAAGCCTTCTTTGTATACAACCTACAGATCACAAAGTAACTCAAAGTCACAAATGTACAAATTAAAAACTGCAATGTTACTGGGTTTAGAGTAAACACCATCCATTAGGAAAGAAAAAAAAAAAAACAGTCAGAGGAAAAATAGTATTAAAAAGTTAATTGACAAAAAAAAAATCTTTTAAGTACTAGAATTTTAAGAGATGACTTGCTAAGTTTGAGGGAAAAAATTAGAGGGTTAAATAAAACCAGGCAGACTTAAGTTATGGGGAAAAAAAAAAAAAAAAGTTCACTATCGTATCCCCTTTACTTCTTCCAGACAATACCGAGCTAATGTGTTCTTGATTGCGTTTGACTCTCTCCATCTCTGGAGTAATAGGTGTGGGGGTTGCTCGCCCCAAGTTTTCTTTGTACAACACCTGTGGGATACAGAAGATGTATCCGGTATCTTAAAAACCCCCCAAAATCAACAGGATTTGAACACAAATTATTACTTTGTTATCAAATTTCAAAAAAAGTCAGGACTGATTATGATATGCAGCACTGCACAAAAGCCAAACATCTACTGTTGTGAGGAAGGGTAAGAAAAAGAAACTGTAAAAGAAAAGCGGGTTATTTTTCTGGTTACCAAAGGGCTCTATCCAGCTGCAACTACGAGGATGGCTCCATAGGCTCAGGGAAGCTGCCTGTGGTCCTAGAGAACTATTTGAGAAATGTTCAATCTAGTATTTTAGCTATATTTGAAGCAATTCGTGACCCTTTTGGGCGGGAGGAGGGAGTTTTGTTGCCACACTGCCATCGGGCAGCCAAATGAAGGGTGTCGAGGGTGGGGGATGGTACCACCGCACCATTACACGTGTGCGTCTCCCCCGTCCATGAGGCCACCTAAAAGCTCTCCCTGCTGCGCTGGCCAGATCAGGAATGGGCTCCTTCCTTTTGTGTCATTCTGGTTTGGGCATCCCGAGTCACCTGTCACAGCACTACAATCTCACGTGGGCCAGAGAGCTGCGAGCTGTCGGAGTTTCTTGTTTGGTTGGTTTTCACTACAAATACCCCTAAAAAAAAGCCAATGATGGCTTAGACATTAAGCACAGCGAGATAAACCGGCATACCTTCACCAAGGGATGCTAAGCTCTTAGTGTTGTCTGGATAGAGCCCACAGCTACACAAACTGAATTGTAGAACAAGCCTAAAAATCTCTGGATCAGACTGTTAACACTAAAGTAATTTTATTTTAGAAGAGAAGCGATTAATTTGCAGAAACAAATAAATCTATTTTTTAACTCAACTTTCAGTATGGGAGTTAGAATGTTACTTTATTAAAATATAAGCACAAAGGAAAAAAAATAAAAGAATCTATTTTTAAGGTACCGAGCTAATGATTTCTTGATTGCGTTTGACTCTCTCCATCTCGGGAGTGATTGGTGTTGGGGTCACTTTCCCCACATTTTCTTTGTACAAAACCTACAGGATACAAGGGAGTATCCAAATGTCATTAAAAAGGCACCAGCACCACCAAAAAACCCAACCCACAAAACCAAACCAAGAACCAATACAGCTTTGGAACAAGTACACTTAGACAAGGTTAGCGCTGGGGCACGCTCTGGCCCCAAAGAAGCAACAGTGGCTTTGCCATTGCTCTACTGGGAAGCAGAAAGGGACTCGGTATGGAACCAACTCTACATGAAAGCACAACAGTAGTAAGAAAGGGTTAAAAATAAATTGCAGAGAAACAGTATTCATCCAAAAAAAGGTCAGCCCTAGTTCTAGTAAAATCCTGCTTCAGTCAGTGTTAAGTAGAAGGAATCACGATTTGTTTGTAAGCAGAGGCAGGAGGTTTATACTGCACGGCAGGTTCATTTTATAGTTAGAAAGCACCGATTACTACAACTGCTACAGTCAGGTTAAACATTTCATTCCGATCTTTGAGAACTGGTTTCCTGTTAAAGTACCGAGCTAATGATTTCTTGATTGCGTTTGACTCGTTCCATCTCAGGAGTGATGGGTGTTGGGGTTGCTTTCCCTATGTTTTCTTTATACAACACCTATGAGACATAGAATGAAGCCAAAAAAAAAAAAAAAAAGAAAAAAAAAAAAAAAAACTATCTTAAAAAAAATTTAAAACCAAAGCCTT
>VXBL01003491.1:0-54747 GCA_013400195.1 Aramus guarauna | reverse complement strand
ACACTATAAAACAAAAAAAGAAGAAAAAAAAAAAAAAAAAAAAGCAACAATAAATAAAAAGCTATCTGTAGACAAATTTGAAGCCTAAGCCTTTTTTTCTTATGTTTTTTTTTTCTCAGGGCCTAGGTATTCTGTATATTTTAAATGAAAGTACTTAGCAATACTCTACTAGAGAAGCAGGGTTTGGCATACTGGCTTTTTAACTACAGGATCACTCATAATAAATAGTGTAAAAGTGCTACAAAATGTGACCACAAAAACATCATATTGAGAGGCTGAGGATGTTACGAACACATAAATGATAATCTTAAAAAAAAAAAAAGAATGTCAGCATTGCAGAGAAAAATGAGTGGAGTTTGTTAAGTGTTTTTAGGATTAGAACAGGGCATTAAAATCACTCTTAAAACCCAGTAGAAACCCGTACCCAGTTAAAGGCACCACTGTAAACCACAGTAAGACACGAGTAAGAAGTAATCACTTATGTAAGCTGCTTTAGAGCTGGGGTCAGCATTATTTTGGAACAAGTGTTACAACATCCATTTATTAAAACTGTTAAAATGTTCTTTTAAACAGAGTTAAAGGGAACTTTTTTTTCTTAGCGAAGTACCGAGCTACAGATTTCTTGATTGCGTTTGACCCTCTCCATCTCTGGAGTGATAGGAGTGGGGGTTCCAGTCCCCACGCTCTCTTTGTACAACACCTGTGTAGTAACAAGAAGCATCCAAAAACATAATCACAACTCAGTAATAATGACATCCAACATGAAGACAAATCTTTTAGTCTGCTGGAGCTCAATCTGTTCTAACGTGCCCTTAAAAGCTTCCCCTGGAACCGGTGAAGACTGGGATCGTCTGAAGGTACAGAGCTCTATGGTTCTATCTTAGCGGCTGTGAAGAATCCAACACAGAAGCCTCTTACGTCAAATAAATACATTGTCGTGGTGGAGGGGAGCTTTTAGACTACCACTGAAGCCTGCTGGAAAGTCAGACCCTCCCTCTTCTATGATAACAATGTTAAAATAGGAAACTGATAAGATTTTAAAAAAAAACAAAACAACACACACAAAAACAAACCAAATCACCAAAAAACCAAACTACAAAGAAAACTCAAAAAAAACTCATATAAAAGAAAAAGGAAGTTGGAACAGGGAGCAAAATGGTTAAAAATATTTAGGGTTTTGTAAATAATTACATCTCTGAAGAAGTGGTAGGTCAGTAACATTGGAAAATATACTACAGTGAAGAAGAAAGGAGGATGTTTTTATAAGTTGATTACGTGGAAGTAAGGAGTGGAATTATTCTTTTTTTAATAAAGGTTAAAAAGTTCAGTCTAAGTGGAGTTAAAGGAAATACTTCTGTTCCTCCACAAAATACCGAGCTAATGTGTTCTTGATTGCGTTTGACTCTCTCAACCTCAGGAGTGACCGGTGTTGGGGTTCCTGTCCCCAGATCCTCCTTGTACAACACCTGCGGGGTAACACGGCTATATTAAAAAGCGAAAAAGGAACAAGCAAACATCAGTAACGCGCAGCTTGCTGAGAGACCAGACTGAATGTTTTTGAAAGTCGCTCTGAGCCAAAGCTTGGAATTAAAAAGAAAAATTAAAATACTCCTAAAAACTATACAGCTAAACACTAGTACTCTGCAGTGACGTCTGGCAGGAAGCTGGAATACCTTCTCTGTTGGCTTCTCAGGAGCTAGATAGAAAAACTGCGCAACTGTGGACCGTTAAAGTCTTCCTAAGGGCAGAAAGTATTAAATACAAGGTAAAAGGAACAAAGGAATCAATTCTGTTTCATTGACCCATTCCATAAACATCACAGCAGGTTACACTGAGGTGTATTAGAGCACTGTTATACTGAGGTCAGGGCCACAGATTTGTATCAGGCAATAAATAGTTTAGTTTATATATAAAGTAAGTAAAATCAGGGGGAAAAAAAAAACCCACCACGCAAAACAAAAATAAGGATTGTTGTGACTAAGAAAAGGAAAACAGGGTGTTTTTTTAAGAGCACAAAAATTAAAAAGATAATCAGACTCAAAAGAAAGGTGGAATTAAAAGTTATTATTAAGATGCTGTAAGAAAAAAAGAAGAACAAGAATGATGTAAGTAACAAGTATGGAGGAAAAAAAATCCCAAAGGGACCAGGATATTATTTTTTGTGTAAGTTGATTATAGGGGAACAAGAATATTTATGTGTGTGTGCGTTACAATTATTTTAAAATAGATTAAAAGGGAATTTTCTGCTTTTCAAATTAAAAAATACCGAGCTAATGTGTTCTTGATTGCGTTTAACTCTTTCAATCTCAGGAGTGACCGGTGTTGGGGTTCCTGTCCCCAGATCCTCCTTGTACAACACCTGCGGGGTAACACGGCTATATTAAGAAGTGAAAAAGGAACAAGCAAACAACAGTAACACGCAGCTTGCTGAGAGAACACAAAGAACATGAGCTGTTTTTCTGAGATGCCTTGACTAAACATAGGGATTAAAAAACCCATAAAAATAAAAACCTAGTTTAAAACGCTGAAGATCGAGTTAAGCACTAATACACAGCTATGACTTCTACCAGAATGCTAGAACCCCTTCCTGACTTGCTTAAGTGCCTCAAGGTGGACATTTAAACCTGGTGAGTACTTAGAAAATTAAAGTCTTGTATAAATTCTAATGAAGTATATTGTTGTCTTTTCACCAGCAGAGGAGTAAACTCTTTCCTGGCCGTGGCTGAGTCATTGGAGGACCAGGTCCTAACGAGCCTTCCGAAAAGTCTTCCTGCACACACAGCCCCCAAGGAAGAGTCATCCATTCCCCGAGTGAAACCCTACTTGATGTCCAGAGAAAGAATCTTGCTTATCACAGGAAGGACACGGAGACACAATCATAACTAGGTGTAGGTGTGAAAATGGTACCGGAGAAATGACAATTACTAGGGCTCTCCTATCTGCTGTGGCACTTTCCGCACCCTCAGAAACATCCTAATGCTACTCATTTTTTTTACCCTGCAAACCAGTGCTTCCAGCACATCTAGAGCAGTTCACACCAGCTGGAGGTTTGGGCCAACAATATTACCGAAAGGAAGGCGGCATCAAATACAATGCAGAAGGAATAAAGAAATAATTCTGTTTCATTTACCCATTCCATAAACATCACAGCAGGTTACACTGGCATGTGTCACTGTTATACCGAGGTCAGAGCCACAGATTTGTATCAGGCAGTAATTTAGTTTTTCTATGTGGTAAAACCAGGGAAAAAACCAACAACCAAGGATGGAAGTGATTAACAGAAGGAAAAGCAGATATTAAAGAAGAAAAAAAGATGTGCAGTGGCAAAAGAAAGATGGAAACATGACATTGAAAAGTTATCATTAGTAAGATGGTATAATAAAAACAAAGTAAGTAACAATTATGGAGGAAAAATGTCAAAACATGAGGAACAGGATATTCTTTTTTGTGTAAATTGATTACAGGGAAATACAAGAGTATTTTTTTTTGGTGTTAAAATTATTTTAAAATAGATTAAAAGGGAAATTGCTGCTTTTCAAATAAAAAAAAAATACCGAGCTAAAGTTTTCTTGATTGCGTTTGACTCTTTCAATCTCAGGAGTGACCGGTGTTGGGGTTCCTGTCCCCAGATCCTCCTTGTACAACACCTATATTGTAACATGGGAGTTTAAAAAAAGTTAAGAACAAAAAAAAAACCAAAAAACCCACTTCATTTGAAGGAGGTAACACATAAAATTTTTATGCCCACTAAATATACTAGAAAGCAGGAAAAGTTAGGGAGTATAAAACAGTTAACAATTGTGATAAATTCAGAGAAATTCTTCTGAGAGCTGAAAATACTGCATCCAAATTCTTAGATATGCTTCAACAGAATAATAAAGCATCAAAGGAATGGAATTAAGCAAATAAAAACCAGTGTTGCGGGTTTTTTTAAAATGCAAAAAACACCTTAAGCTTCACAGAAAAAAAAAAAACCACTTTAAAAATTAAAGGACATGAAGCATTAAGTGTTATGATTATTAAAAAAAACTTCTTAAAAAAAGTATATAAAATATAACTAACAATGACTAAAAAATTTACTGTCAGGAAGGGGATGTTTCTATGTTTATAAGTTAATCAGAAAGAGCAGAAAATTTACAAGTGTTAAATAGCTATAGGAAACTTTTTTTTCTCAAATGACAAAAAAAATACCGAGCTAAAGTTTTCTTGATTGCGTTTGACCCTCTCCATCTCAGGAGTAACAGGTACTGGGGTTCCAATCCCCAGCCCCTCTTTGTACAACACCTGTGTGGCAACAGGGAAGTATTTAAAAAAAGGGAAAGAAAAAGAAAAGGGAAAGGGAAAGAAAAAGAAAAAAAAAAGGGAAAGGGAAAGGGAAAGGGAAAGGGGAGGAGAGAAAGAGAAGACACGTAATTTAATATAGTGAAACTTCAAAGTATGAAAAATAAAGTTCGCCAGCCTTGTTCAACGGTGAGCAAAAAAAAAAAAAAAAAGGTCAATGAAAATAATCAGCTAATATTGCTATGAGGTTTGGTGGCATCTCCCCTGAGTGCACACGACTAATGCCAGCAAGAACTGCAGGAGTGTTTTGGGCAAAGCATAGCTCCAGCCAAGTTACCTGAAAACTCTTCTGCAAAGGAGTTTCCTTACTCACACAAAAGATCTTGCATCAACATCTTTGCCCCTAAGATTTCTAAATAGGCTCACCAGCATAAAGGAGAGCCGTGATGACCTCAGAGACAATTAAATGTAGCAAACCGTGTAACAACAATGGCTTCTCTGACCTGTCCTATTACGTCAGGACTGAATTTCATATCAGTCATGTCTGAATCGGGTCAGAGTGAGTCCAAATCAGTCCTAAGCTGCTCTAATTAACACAGAAATACAGAACAAAATCATGACATAACGGTCATTCGCCTGGAATGTGTTAGGAGTAGAGACAATCTGGATAGAAATTCATCACAACAGTAATTTTTCCTTAGATACGCAATTTTCATCATTTTTTTCACATTGCAGTGATACGGGGATGCCACCCAGGTTTCGTTACAAAGACCTGTAGGAGACAAGAAAGCATCCAACACGGCAAAACCAGGAAAAGAGCCAACACACCGACACACGCTAGTCGCATTAGATGGCTTTGCTTCAGGAAGGGTTAAGAGTTCATTGTCCGTTTGCGGAGCAACCGGCGCTGTGAGTCTGAAGACTGTTAGAAGGATCGACTTTGTTATTGAGGAGGAGAGTGACATCACTCAGATGACTACTGCTTCATTGGGAAGAAAATTAAGGTACTGCTCAACGGCTTCAAGTCAATGAAGTTAAAATCTCGCAGCTGAAACAACTTACTGACAACTAAGTTAGATTGAGTAAAAAATTAAAATATAAGGATACAGACAGGGTTTTAGTGATTTGATTAAGAAAGGGTTGTTCAAAGTTCAACAGAGAATTGAAAGAAAAATTTAATATGGAGGAGTTAAAGGGATTTGATTTGCATTTGAAATGGCAGGGTTTGTTTTATTTAGCAATACCGAGCTAATGTTCTCTTGATTGCGTTTGACTCTCTCCATCTCTGGAGTGACCGGTGTGGGGATGCCAGTCCCTAAGCCCTCTTTGTATAACACCTGCGAGGTATAAGAAAGTTTCCACAAAAAAAAAAGCACTCAACACAGGCAAAACCATTAAATCTGACTATTTTGTGAGTTATGCTTAGCGTTAGGATTGGTTTTTAATTAATTTCACACTTGTTCTAGAGGCAAATATTAAGGAAGAGGCTAACGGTTGATTACTCTGTAAATATATGACTACAGATACTAGAAGATACAGTGTTAAGAAAAAACAAACAAGGAGAGAAACACTACGTTAATTTCACAACTTCTTACTTCCAGTTTTGGTTCTTAGAAGAAGTGCATGTAAAGTTGTAAATCACCAAAAAAAGTTAAAGCACAAAAAGGTGGAATATAAATGAGTTAAAAATATTGCCAGGGAAAAGACAGCAGCAGGGTGAGATTCTAAACCACTGAAGAAAACGGATTATATGTTAGGATGTTATGCAAAAATAAGTTGTTATAATTTTTTTTTATTTTTTTTAAATACCGAGCTAATGTGTTCTTGATTGCGTTTGACTCTCTCTATTTCTGGAGTGACAGGTGTTGGGATACCTGTGCCCAAGTCCTCTTTGTACAACACCTGCAGAACACAAGCACTCAGCAAGGTGAGAAGATCATATTCCTTCCACAACAGCTACAGAACATCTGGAGAGATAATTTACCTGGCTTACAGGTCAATAGAATCTGGTGTTACACGTTATATGTAAAAACATTTTATTTTACTCAGTGAGCATCTTTTTTAAGTAAAGTCACCAGTTCAGCAAAGTACTGAATGTCTCTGTCGAGGTGCGTGAAGACCCTGACGTCAATGGAATAGTCCCTTAGAGTAGGACACAAGTTTAAATATTCAGCTGAACTGGCCTGATAAGTATGTTCTGCTTTTCATCTTAGATAAGAAATGTAATAGTATTACTTTTCAGGCAGTCAACATTTCCAGAAGGTGTTTTGTTTTTTTAATGGTGTTAATAAACAGCCGAACCTTTTACAGACACGTTTAATACAAAAATATTTAGTTGTGGGCTCCATTTCATTTCGATCTCTGGGACTATTTATTCGGAACACCACTATTTTACTTTGGTTTTGATCTCTAGTAAGATAAATAATTGAGTTTTAGGTCTCATTCAATTGAATCTGTAATTGTTTGATTTTTTTAAAAATTGCATTTTCCATTAAAAGAGTTGCATAGGACATGCCTGGGTTGATTTAAAATCTAACCATGTAGAAATAAATTACAAATGCACTCACAGTTCTTTTTGCAACTAGTAAAATACTTCCAACAAAACAAGCTAACAAAAATGAAAAAAAAAAAAAGAAAATAAAAAAATAGAGCATTTACAGCAAGGGAAAACAAATTATGTAAAAGGTTAGAAAAAATGACAGTAATTTCAAAAAACAACTCAATGGTGCAAAAGTGAGCTGTAAAACATGTCAGAATCATGAACAGTAGTTATAAAACAGCACTTATAAAATCAGGAATGGAAAATCATAAGAGACTCATTACATGGGTGCTGCTGCTCCTCAGCATTGCATAGCAAACACCTGAGGCACCAATAACTACACCACCACGTCTTGCCTCAATTCTGTATGCAGAGATCAAAGTAAAGCAGTGGTGGTGGCTCAAAAATCAGAAGAGCATGTTGTGGTTATTAAAATCTACACCTAACTTGATACAGGAAGAGCTAGGTATTGATTCCACTTCTGATTGTCACTAGGTTTTGTGACTACAGAAAAGGCTCCAATTATTTTTTTCCAGAAAGTTTTCTCATTTTTTTCAGAATAATGATAAAACATCATCTGGGTATGTTTGTTTCTAGTTCTGTGTTCAGAAAAAGGCCACAGAAGTAATACAGGGAAGTGGCTGATTGTAATGATCACTGCAAAAATCAGATATTTAAACCTGCTGCTGAATACAGGGATTCAAGAGATCTGTTCTCTTTTCAACAAAAGGTAACCACAAGCATGGCCAAAGGTTGGAGCCTGTGATCTACATGAGTGTATCGGTAGAAGAAAATATCGGCCATTACCGAACTGATGTGCTTCTGGGTCTCCTTGACACGCTTCACTTCTGGAAGATCAGGAATTGGAGTTCCTTTTCCAATATTCTCCTTGTACTTAATCTACAAAGGCGCAGACATTAGAAAAAAATAAAAGGGCTTACATTAAAGCACAGCTGACGCAGGTATGTGTAACAAGTTCCATGAATAAGGAAACATAGGTCCTTTACACTTTACAAACTCATTCAAATCTCAGGTACTAAATGTATTCTGATACAAGGATATCACCAAGGAACCATCTGCCACACTTTTACACAGCACTTTAACAATAACTCGGTTCAGGGTAAAAAAAGTAGAGCCTTGTCTGTGCCAGAATTTTTCAACTAAAGCTTAACATTTGGGTATCTAACACCTCCCAGGAGCTTAATTTCAGCAAGAACAACCCCTCCTCAATTTATAACAACTGAACCGTTTCAAGGTTTCTTACACAGAGTTCAAAAAACCTGTGATATTAAAAATTGAAAATATTTTCTACAAATCTTAGCCTAACAGCATTGAAATAGGCACCTGGCTTTCTATGTGGATACATGAAGAGCATTACCCTGATCTCGAGGAGATGAAACATTTAAAAGATCTCACTGGCTTTAACATGAGCAGCTTGCTGCTCAAAGTGTTCCCACCATCTTTACAAGCTTTCTGTCAGAGGGTAACTTCAGCTGTTGAGGAGAAGACACTGAGAATGGCACTTTACTAAAAGGGTTTTCTAAAAATCAGGTGTAAATATATTTGATACCATTTGGTCTTTCTACCAATCAAAGAAGAATTTTGGATTTGTAAAAATCTATCACATTCAACAAAGGTGAGAGGCATCATATAACATTTTAACAATTATAGTGCCATATGCAGTTCTACTTTAGCCTAACAAAAAAAAAGCATTTCACAAAAACATATTCAACATACTATGCATGAAGAATTGGCTGAAGTGTTAGTATCTTTTATGCTAAAATGATGTTAGCATTCAAAAAAGCATGGAAAAGATTTAAAAGTTTTGAAAGAAAAGTAATACATACAATTATCCCAATTTTAGAGTGTTACAATTTTTATAATGTTTGCCCTGGCATCCTCACAGACAAGGTAACAAAGTATGGGTTAGGTAGGTGCATGGTGAAGGGGAAAACTGGCCGCATGGCTGGATCCAGAGCATTTCCATCAGTGGCACAAGGGCCAGCTGGAGGCAAGTGACCAGTGGTCTACCCCAGGGGTCATACTGGGACCAGTGCTGTTTAACATCCTCATCAGGGACCTGGAGAGTGCACCCTCAGCAAGTCTGCAGATGACACGAAGCTGGGAGGAGTGGTTGATACACCCAAGGGTTGCGGTGCCACCCAGAGGGACTTCCACAGGCTGGAGAAATGGGCTGAGAGGTACCTCATGAATTCAGCAGGGGGAAATGCAGAGTCCTACACCAGGGCAGGAATAACGCCAGGCACCAGCGCTGCTGGGGGCTATCTGTTTGGGAAGCAGCTTTGCAGAGAAGGACCTTGGCAACCTGGTGGACAAGCTGACCATGAGTCAGCAAAGCAGCCTCATGACAAAGAAGGTCAACAGAATCCTCAGCTGCGTTAAGAAGGGCATTGCCAGCAGGTCAAGGGAGGTGACACTTCCCCTTACCCAGCACAGGTGAGGCCACATCTGGAGTTCTGTGTCCAGTTCTGGGCTTGCCAGTACAAGCAAGATACAGATTTACTGGAGCAAGTCCAGTGCAGAGCCACAAAAATGAGTAAGAGACAGCATGGAGAAGAATAGGCTCAGGGGGACTTAGCAAGGTGTACAAACACCCACTGGGAGGGAATGAAGAAGAGGGAGCCACTTCTTTCAGTATTACTCAGTGACAGGACAAGAGGTAACAGCCAAAAATTAAAATGCAGAAAATTCAATCTGAACACAGGAAAACATTTTTTTACTCTGCGGGTGGTCAGACATTGGAACAGGTTGCCCAAAGCGGTTGTAGTGTCTCCATCCTTTGAGATATTCAAAACTCAACTGGATGTGGTCCTAGGCAACCTGCTCTAGCAGATTCTGTTTGAGTGACGGGGTTGGAGTAGATGACCTCAAGAGGTCACTTCCATCCTGCTTTGATTCTGTACTAAGTAAACTGTGTTTGGGATGAGAATAAAATGATGGCAAGAGCTTTCATCTTTTAGAAATGGATTGTAAGCAACAAATCCAAAGATTACTGTTCAATAAAAAGAAGGGGCAAAAACTTTTAGAAAGTAACCTTTAGCTGGATGGATGACTGCCAAGCCATTGTTAGCAACACTTAAAGAAATAAGAGGGGAAAAATATATATTATTTCAAGTTGAATTAGCACTGGTAGAGTATTAAAAATCAATGCTTTCGTACCGAGCTAATTGCATCCTGGGTTCGTTTAACTCTCTGCATCTCTGGCGTCTTTTCAATAGTAGTTCCAGTTCCAATATCTTCTTTATATAAAATCTTAATATTTAGAAGGAAGACAACAAGGTTAAGCATACAAAACACAACAATTTTTCTTCTAGAGATTGAATATAGGCTCATGACAGCGATTTGTACACAACAGTGCAGGCTGAAAGCCACCTCAGAGGATCATCTCCAGTCACTGCCTTATTGCCTAGCTGAAGTCTGTCCTACTGCCTGAGTGCTGTTTGTGCAAAAAAGGGGCTGGCCATTTATATTGATAGTAATGCATTTTAAGTAGAATAGCAAAACAGTTGTAAGACTAATCTTAGGATTGAATACTGGTATTCTAGTTTTAATTTGTTCCTTTTATTCTCAGGTGGTTTATTACGTTTTACACAAATTTCTTCTACTTAGTTACTATGCTAATGGTGCTAGTGGCAAAATGATACAGCAGACTTTAGGCACTTCATGGTAACACATGAAATGTGAAACAAATCAGTCAGACAGTTCACTTTTCACTGAAAGAAGACAGTTGCAACACAGCAAGAGTACACTACTTGCATGGTAACAGGACAAAAGAAAGGTCAATACTAGCACTACCAATTTCAGCCCAGGATTGATTGTTTAACTATGTCACAGTTACGTACATTTGAAAGAGTGCAATCAGGGCACTCCACAAAAAACACTAGATAAAAAGGGGTAGCCAAAGACAGCTAAATCTACTTAGAATAAAGTGAGTTTTGTTTCAAAAAGTTCCTATACAATTTAAGCAGGTCAAGAATGTAAGTTCCTGTGAGATAATAGCCAAATATAATTATTGTTGCATGGTGCTTAGTTGCCAGCTGGGGCTAAACCATGACGACATGTTAAACTGTGTATTTTTGAGTGAGTGCTGAAAACAGAAAGTAACTATACCGAGCTGAAATTCTTCTGGTTTTCTTTCACACGTAGCATTTCAGGTGTGTCTTGTACAACCGTAACTTTTCCTTTACTGTTCTGTAGGTCCCACTGATACTGAAGCTGTTGAAAAAGTTAAAGTAAAATGTCAAATGTTGATTCCATGCCATAAAAATTTACTCACAGACTTTTCTTTGAAGATGAGAAAAAAAGTATTTTCAAGTACACCTTATAAGGAGATCGTTTTAACATCACCATTAGCGATGTGAAGATGTACCACAGTAACAAGTACTCTCATTTTAATTAGCAATAGGAGATCCTTAACTAGATTCATTGAAAAATCTTGAAAGGGGCCAGATTGTATCTAAACCAATTACGTGTCGACAATGAAAGTTAAAGATTTCAAGTCAGCTTGTGGAGTTCTGTTACTGACCATACGGTCTTGCAGGCAGTCCCACTGACAGACAACTTCGGTAGGTATAATTCTCTATTACTTGCAAAGGCATTGTCAAAGCACTGCAGCAGACAGCTTTTTCAATAAAATAACTGAATTGTGTTGGTTCCCTATGTAACGCGTAAGTGGGCTGCTGCATACACAGGGAACCCTCTAACTGAAGATCCCGGAGAATATAAAGGCAGCCTAGTTGGGATTAGAGTGTGA
This sequence comes from Aramus guarauna, assembly GCA_013400195.1. NCBI lineage: Eukaryota > Metazoa > Chordata > Aves > Gruiformes > Aramidae > Aramus > Aramus guarauna. The sequence continues at coordinate 43,153 of VXBL01003491.1, read as the reverse complement.
TATCAGAACATTATTGAATGAAAAAAAGCTGAACATTTTTTAATTATTTGACAGTAACAGCATTTATTATTTATATACGTACTGTGCTGAAGTTCTTTTGATTCTCACGGACTCTCTGCATTTCTGGTGTGTCTGCTACAGGCACATAGTATGGCATGGTCCTTTCTGCATCTTCCTTATACTTTTTCTGAGAGAAAACAGAAAATATATTCCATCGATACAAAAGCAGCAACAAACAACCTGGCATTACTTATTGTTGCATAACGCCTATATTTATGGAAATGTGAATACTTCTGTGTCTGATATAAATTCAGATTATGCCTCTGTGTAAACTTCATCTTAAACATTAAGTAATTAAGGAGTAGGAAAATTAAGCTAAATCTACTTAGAACAAAATTAGCTTTGGCATTGCAAAAGCAGTAGAAATTATTCTTTCATTTTATAAAGTATTAAAATCAATTCTTTTCAATATTGAAATGGAATTTCAGAGTAAGAGATGCCCCATCACAGCTCTAGAGAAATTTTTTTTTCTGGTGGATCTCCTGAATGCCATGACAAGTAGTTACTTAGGTGCTCCAAATTAGTATCCACTCGAGGTTCCCACATGAATGATGATTAAATTGCTTCACTCAAGATACCTGGCTCGAAAGGTTCTTGACCTGCTGGGCATGAATAATCTCTGGAGTATCGACAACACTGGTGTAGTTGGCTTTCTCCATCTCTGCCAACTGTTTGTATTTGATCTGTTGGGGAAAGCTCACATTTAGGTGCCTTAATCATATCTGGACAACTATTTTCATTTTGTTTAATCAAAAACAATGCTAATAAATTTTCCTTTAAAGAAGACATCAGATGTGACATATGAGATGTTCACACAGACCTGGCTGGCAATGTCAGTGGCGTTCTTAGCTCTCACAAAGTCTGGTGTCTCCAAAGCCAGTTCTGTCAGACCTTTTCCTCTGATTTCTAATTCCAAGGCTTTTTTGTACTCTTTCTGCAGATGAAGACAGCAAATAGATACTTTGTCAATGTCAATGCAATACCTTTAGCAACTTCAGATAGTTTAATGACCACAGAACAAAACAGGAATACTACTAATATAAACTCACAACCAAACACATAAATGATGTCATTAAAGTGTGTACTTTATGACTTAAACCTTGGGAACTAACAGCCCTACTCCAGAAGTAAATGGAGCACACTACAGGCCAGCTGTATTAAGGTCACTCTTCCTTCTCACACCAGTAATTTCAAAATGTAAGTTCCTTTAGGTGATCAGTGATTGATGCAAAACAATAACTTGTACAGAAGAGAAGCAACAGAGAGTGAGCAGCATATGAAATGCCTGTGGTAGTGAAGAGTGGTCACAGACATTTCACACTGAGTATGTCCAAAAAATGTAAGGTGTCACAATTCTCTGTGACATTTTGGGCCCTTTGGAATGGATACAGACATTCTTCCCAAAGAGATCTTCCACGCAGGTCTATAAGATTTATTTTGTATAGAATGCGATAATTCAAATCTCTCTATGTCAACTCTGCTGAACTTAGCTGAATATGTCTGCAATATTCTTGAAATAAAATATAGGCTCTTTTAATAATGCAAAACCTCTGCACTACTAAGTATGAACTGCTGTTGCTAGTAAGGGTGCTTATCTTAAGAGTATATTGTTAAGAAGCAAAACCCTAAGTAACACTAAAAAGTTACTTTTTTCAGCTTTCAGCCTGATGATGTTAAGGCTTTTAAAATATGAGCTAATCTTATCCTATGAAAGTGATCCCTATGAAATATTTATTATATCAGTCCACCACGTAAATAAAGCGGCTGTTAGGTTTGCATCCTGGCTGTCTGCTGGCCACCGCTCTTCATCAAAGCGGGGAAGATTGCCTCAGCCATCAGGCCTGGGCAGGGGGAACTGTTCGTGAGCGTGGCCGGTGTTTTCTGCCTCACCCATCAAGCACGGAGCATTCAAAAAGAGCTCTCTGCTGCTCAGCACGCCTCCCGAAGCAGAAGTATGCCAGTCAGGTTCCCTCATTGAGGTCCCTTTGGGATCTCTCACTTTGCTTCTTGTTTCTTCAGCCTTGGTCTTTAGTTCCTAATCCTCGGTAACTGCTCCTGACCTCAGATACCTAGTTTACAAAACTGACACCTCTGGTTCCTCCCCTTAGCCTTGCTGCATCACACTGCTGGTTTAGTCTATCCCTTCACTGAGTGACTGTTGATCACAGCACCTCTTTCCCTTCTCTATTTTCTGGCTTTGCAGTTACTGTCAGGAATAGCTCGCTTAACAGTTCAAGCTCCCTGTTTTATCCTTAGATACCCATACACATTCTTTTTTTCTCTCTACTCAAGAGTTTCTAGGGAATGACAAAGTTCATACTAGTGTTACACAAATATAGGCATTTATCAGTCGGAGGCTGTTACATCCATTCAGTTATTTTCCAAATAGTTTTTGACATACCTCATTCAGGATTTGAGTTGCATTCTTTGCTCTTAACATGTCTGGAGTCTCTTCTAAAGCTGTTAGTCCTTTACCTTTGACACCTTCCTCCAGATCCCTCCTGTACTCTTTCTGCAGAAGGAAGAAAATGCAAACTGCAAAGCCAGACTAAAGAGAGTTCTGCACTCTACAACTTTGTTGCAAAAATTAAAAAAAAAAATATTCCAAAAGCTCCAAAAGAAAAAAGATTTTTTTAAAAAGCAACAAAGAATATTGTATAGGATTATATAAGAACTACTGCAACAGAATATAGGAATTATTGTTTAAGATAAACTGCAAAGGCACACACATATACACCCCGCTATGCAACAGTTATGCTGATCAATGTCAGAAAGGGACACAGTAAATATGAATACAGTTAACAAATAATGTCCAAGACAAATTAGATCACAACACAAACTATATGTAAACATGCTTAATGTGAATGGTTAGGAAGAAGAAATGGTGCTGAGAATACTTAGTGAAATTATTTAATTTGACAGAGGAAATAAGCACAGAATAACTGCTACCTCGCTTGCTATTTTAGTTGCATATTTGACATGTAATAAGGATGGTGTAATCTCCAAGCCAGTAAGGTTTCTGCCTTTAATGGACTCTTCAAAGTCCTTCTTATATTCTTTCTAATGAGAGTAAGAAGAAAAGAGCAAAATAGCAAATATTTATTACATTATTTTTAATTACGAGGAAAACTACTGGGGGGATGGAGCAGTGGGTTGGTATTAATGTCACAATGACAACCTGCTACAGTCAGTGCTGCGGGCACATAAGGGAATAAATCCTGTTTCTACTAATGCCCTTGTATATGCAGAGAAAACATTCAATGGAATCACTCAAACATAGTGACTAATGGCCTTATACAACTGATGTTCAGCATGCATAAGCCTTGATCTGTGACAGAACAAGATTATGCTTCAAACAAACAGAAAATAACTGCTTGAGGAAATAGAATGACAGGTCAGTGAAGAACACTATGACAGTAGAGACAAACAGGAATTAAATGGGTTTCTCAGATGAAAAGAATAACCAGGGTACTTTCTGTAGACTATAACTGACACACGTACTATACTCCTGTTGCAAAAGTTTAAGTGAAATGTGTTTCATACTAACTTCTAAAGACTCGAAGACTCGCTTAAGCTTCATTTACTGACGAAAAATCACAGATAATATACACTTCGTCATGACACAGGAAAGCTTCATGATTTTAAAATGTAGTATTTCAGAACTAATATAAAGAAATGTGATACAGCTATAATTTTTCAGTCTATCAGCATGCGCACGATGCAAATATAATTGCTTGTCTAAATCACTTTGAATTTTTAACCATAAAAAATTATTTATAAAGTTTCTTTAGTCTACCAGTATTGATTTTAACCGTACCTCACTCTGCATGAGCTGAGATTCCTTTGCAGTAAGGTATGTTGGAGTTTCAAAGTCCAGCATAGGTTTTCCTTTTTCCTTCTCATACTTTTCTCTGTATTTCACCTGAGAAGGAAATGAAAAAAGTTACCCTCCTAAAGAATCGATTCATTGACTGGTATGTTCCTACTTTTCTCAACAGATCTCTGGTAGAAGATGAATATCTAATGAAGTTTACCTTCCTGAAATCCATATTATTGAACATAAAATGAATAATCAAAGGTCAGGCTTACAGCAAAATGTGTGTGGCCTAAAATCCTATTGATTTATTTCCTGTTGCAGAGAATAAGCAGTGTCATCTCAGATTTCAAGAATCTACTGACCACAAGAAGGAAGACAGGTAGCTGTAAGGATCCACCTGGAAGGCGCTCAGGCTGCTCATGACCCTGGTTGGGTTCAGCCAGTTACATGTTAATGGACTGCTGGAGTGTTAGTGGCAGGGCTTGAAAAGACGCAGCTTAGCGACTTGCTAACTAATTCTGTGCAGGAGTGTCCAGGAAGTAAAATGTCCATAAGGATGAAGATATTCTTGCTTCAAGTTATAGTATCCAGCCTTTAGGGCATCAATTTTCAGGCTGCTGCATGAGGTAACGCTATGTCTTTGGCTGAGACAGATCCTGATCTCAAACTGGAGCAACAAGTAGTGACTTTAACTAACTACAAACTGATTAACAACCATTTTCTTATAGTCCTTTGCTATGTAACCTTTTTGCTCTTCCATGCCATGCAGCAGAACAATAATTATGGCCCTTTGTGCTCTAGCAGCAATGTCTCTCTTGTTTTACAGTCAATGAATAACTGGAATAGAACCTGGAATAGAGAGGATTAGAGACCAAATCAGAGGGTGAATTTCTCTGGAATGATTCACCATATACTATACTCCAGAGGGAAAAAATGTCAGACACGTTTAATAGCAGCAGTAGGTATTGCTTTGGTTAAAGCAATTTTGGATGCAGAAAAAGAATTTCAGAGCTCTCCTCTGTATCATTTGAGGCTAGAATGGATAAACCAGTCGAAAATATACTGTCAATTCTTTCCATTTCCAGTTTCTGTGATTACCAGGTTCTTTTTTCTATAGATTAAATCACCCGGATAAATGTTTTGTACTGTGTAAAAAGATCCATACACAACAGACATAAGCAACTTTGAGATCTACTCTAGAATAAAGAAATCATCCAGATATTTTGTATGTGTTCTAAACTTGCAAACGTGCAAATATTTCTCCTTGACTTGTTTACTCAGGTGTGCAGTGTTTAGGAAGCAGCTGGGCACAGAGATTGTTATATACTGGAGAATTTGCTAGGAGGACTTCAGTGATGGAGACTGGTACTCAGCGAGTGAGGTTAATGCGAAACACATGACCAACTTACGTGGCTCTGTAGTTCTGATGCCTCCCTTAGATGAACCTGTTCAAGATTATCTGGCACCACATGGTAGTGACCCTTACTCTTCTCATACTGCTTCTTGTACTGGTACTGAAGGGAAGGTGTCAAAAATCATCTCAATAAAAAAAAAATCCCTCAGCAAATTTACTTCTTAGGTCCAATGAAAGCAACACTTCAATGGAACATCAAAGAGAAATTAGAAATACAAAAAGCAAAACAAAACCAAGAAGTTTAATTCCCAGTATTACTTCTAAAGATGTGGGCAAACAGTTATCTTTTTTTGACCATTTTGATTGCAACAAAGATTTTTTCAAAACCAGAATTAAAAAAAGAAAAAGAAAAAAGAAAAAGAAAACACAGAGGATACATGAAAAGGCTTTACCAGGCAGTAATGATTTTTGCCTTTTCTCAGTAAAATTATCAAGTATTTTGTTAGGCATAATTCTGTACATCTACAACAGGGGGATGTTAAACATCAAAGGAAAAAAAACAGACAAACCCAAAAATTTTAAATATAGTAAGCAGTAAAGAAAAAAAGTTAAAAAAAAAAAAAGACAATAGTATTTGTTAGTGTGATGCAATCAGTTAAAATGTAATAAAGAATCAATCCACTAAAAATTATTAGAGGATTTAAAATATTAGCAGTTCTACAGCTAATAAAGATTTTGCTTCCCAGAGGACAAATGTGGCAAAGTTGCTAGTTAACTAGGAAATAATCATTAGAAAGGAGAGGAAGAGATCACTACCAGGTGATGTCCCATGAACAATAACGGAGGGAGTAATTGTTACAGAAATAGTTAGCAGAGATCGATTCAGAACGGAATCAATAGTAATGAAAATACGAAACGGATCTGGGATTAGTTAATGAGCTTACAGCACTGGCGAGTTGGCTTGTACTCAGGACATGGTTCATGATCAGCGATTCAGACATGTCTGTGACAGGCTTGTGAAGTTTCTTTAAATCTGCCTTGTATTTCACCTGCAGGTAAGAAAGGACAATGAACATCAGAAAAGGAGACTGCTAATAAAACCTGCGATGTTGCATGTATTAATCACATAAAGGAGGTCTTTGTTAGAGAAATTTGAAACTTTTAATTTCCCTAGAAGAAAAGCGTAAGTAAACATACCTCACTAGCCATGTTGTGAGCGTCTTTCATGGTCTTGTAGATCTTAGCCTCCTTTAAATCATACTTTGGCTTTTTACCCATCTCTTTGGAAAAATTCTCTTTGTATTTCACCTAAATAAAAGAACAATCAGGTATTACAATTGTTCTGGAGTACTTGTTTGGCTGCAGAAGGCAAAGAGACCCTACTTCAATGCTGATGGTCAGCAGACAAATGAAAATGTAGTAACTTGAAGGCATCCACTGGAATAAAGGTTATTTTAACAATGACCTGACATGGAAAGAAAATCTACATCTGCATTTACAAAATACCACTTGCAATTTTTCTTTCAGTGCACAGGTTGTATCTCATTGTAAAAATAACAGACATAGTCAAGACAAGTACATTGACAACATGCACTAAATTTTGATCCTTAGACAGGAAGAATTTTTCAGTTGATGGGAACTGTGCATAAATAAAAGATACCCTGTTTCACAAAGAGACAAAACCAGACACAAGCATAAAGAGTATTTCAAAGAACTTTTTATGTACTTCTTGGAGAAATATGAGCTTTAAAAACTACCTCAAGACATACAAGCACTGAAGATGGCAAAATCTGCTAATCCCATATTGTGTTCTGTGTAGATCAGAGATGAAGAAGGATGTTAATGATCACAAACATAATAGTGATACAATTAATTACTGGGAATTAGATTATCCAAGAGGCTTAGTAATACTTCCAAACCATATTACCATCAGCAAGGTAAACCACAGCGATGCAAGCCATAATATTCCAGCAGACCCAGGCTGAAGAAATGTTGATAGGAATGAGAGTTTTGCTAATGACTTAAACAACGGCAAGTCCTTCATCCACCATGACTTGACTCATCCCACTGCTGCAGGTGCAGCTAAAGGCTAATTCCTCACTATTTCTTGTAAACCTACAAAAGGGGTGGTTCCATTAGGAACATATTTTGGATTTATTACTTTTTTGCTATGAGAGATGCAAAAAATTGTTTCAGAAGAGTTACTGAAGAGTGGAAGAAAAACTCACAGTATTAAAAATCAAGTTCTGGCTTATCTAAATGGATTGTGTAGTTAGTATGGGTACTCATCACCATTAGAGTAAACATCAGTAGAAAAATTCTGAGGATTTATGTCTTCTCTGTAGTAGTATTCTGACTGGTACGGAAACAAAGGAGGCAATATTCCTTTCTGCTTATCAATCCACATTTCCTTGGAGATATTTTATACTAAATAAGCTAGCAACCCCCATCCCTGGTCTCAAGAACAAGAATTGAACAACTGTCATCAGCCTTTCTGAAAGAATTTAATCTTGTTCAGGACAAAGATAATACAAAGAAAAAAGCATGCAGAAAATATATCAGACTGTGGCTAATGAGGCAAAAAGGATTAATGGTGCTTCAGGAAAAAACCCTGATTTCCCAAGCAATATTTATGTGAAAATTGAAATGAAAGAAATAAAATACTGAAGAACTGATAGGTAAGTTGAGGAACAGCTGACTCATGCTAAACATTTTGAAATTATGACAATTACAGAAATGTGAACAGATAATTTTATATTAGTAAAAAAAGAAAGATGATTGAATGCAGAACTAAATCACATTCCACAATCACAGTTATACTTTGAATTCACTGCCATATTCTTGTCCATGCAGCACCACGTGGTTCATGCTGGATAGCACTGCTGCTCTTTTGCTTTCTAAAATATGCCAACATTCAAATAAAACACACAGTGAAACAGGCAAATCCACAAATTATATAGCTGCCGTAAGAAAACAAAAATATTAACTTTTTTTACATACAGTGAATCAGTATTGGTTCTGACCTCATAAATATTAAAATGAAGCAGAAGTGTACTAGAATCTGCTAAGTTTTGCAGGCTTTGCAACATATGATCAGGATCAGACCATCATGCCACAGAGTTCACTTTTTTTAAGCCCAGAAGAAATGTAGCTGGAAGATCTATGCAAAATGAAAAGCAAGCATGCCAGACAGGCAGATGAAATCCAACCAAAAAGAGGCAAGTGGATACACAAACTGGACATAATGCTTTATAAAGGAGAAGTTCATGAGACTAAATGCCCAAGAGAAAAGTTGACGATTATACCAATTATTCTGCCTCTACAAGAGTTAATTTTCTCTCAGGAACAAAATAATCTCATCAAAGCATGTTTATAAGAGGAGAACTGGCTAGCATTGGAGCAAAGCAGGAAAAGGAGGATCTCATCACTGAATGGTAATAAACGTAATTTATTCATTTTTCTTGTAGTTCAGTTGTTCGGTTTAAGAATCCTTGGTTCTGCTGAAAAGATGCTTCTTTTTCCTGACACACACAGCGGCTGACATTCAAACATGCGACAGTTACGTGCAGCAGTCATGGCTAGACGTGGAAAAAACACAATGCCCCCCTTTTTTTTTTCATGTGGAAATACATGTGCAAAACTAAAATGGCACAGATCTGTCTGCTGCCACTTCAAAAACTGCTTTGCAGTCATCGTTTTTCTATTTTCCAAAGGTTTTGCGATGGAAAGAAATGTAAGAAACGATGTGCCCTCAAATTACTACAGGGTACGGTTCTTAGAGGCTCTGGGGCTGATCCAGTTATACACTATGTTTCCATTATGGCATTCCAGCACAATGTAAACACAATAGTTTAAATGACATTGAAATAGTAGTTTGAAGTTTGAATAGTTAAATAAAGTTCTAGTCCGAACGTTATGCATATGGTACGACTGTTCACTGAATATTACCAGTGCTGTTGTTTGGGTTTGTCATACACACATATTTCTATTTTTCGCAGTTTCAGGAAAACCAGCTCAAGCCTACATGTCTGGTTTTAGTTTTTTGGGTGAAAAAGGTGAGTTTTCACACTGCATGAGTGCATCAGAAACTTCCATTAAAAACAATGGAAATTCCTAAACTGTTAGGAAGGGCATAATAACATTATGTGGTATTTCTGAAACAGATAAATTCCCCACCCACAGAATTCCCATGCACTGTCTTTCCAGAGGAAAAAAAGAAGGTGACATCTAACATCTCACAAATTTTGCTACATTCAACACCTTTGACACAAAAAGATGGAGTGCAAGTCGTGGATGGTAAATCGTTTAACAGGTTGGAATTGTAAGACAATATGCAAGCAAGAGATGCATAAAATGGCATTCCCAGATGTGTCACTTAAAATTCTCTTACATGACTACTTAGCATATTAGCTTTCTTAAAGGTTCTCATCCATGGGGTATCATAAGATGCAGCTCCATGCCCTCTCCTATGTCGTTTGAGGTATTCTGCCTATAACGCGTAGCAAGAAACCAAGATCAGAAATGCAAACAAGTACAGGATTAAAGCATGAAGTGGTGAGAAAGAACCAAGCTGAACCGAGGTCCTGGCAGAAAATTCTGTCACAGAAAACAGCGAGCATGTGCTTCAGACTGGTCAGAGAACATGGCCATTGTATAAAAGTAAGCAAGCTTCTATTAATGTAACATTAATTTCAAAACAGAAGATGCTTTTAAAGGCATAAAGTAGAAAGAAAGTGGCTGAAAGAAACTGAATGTCCATCTCATAAAGGATGGATAATAAGAGTCAGGTAAAAGGCTGCTTCTTTTAATGCCAATATAAAAAAAAAAAAAATAAAAAAATAAAAAAAAAAGAGAACACAGCTAACATTTCAGCCTTAGTATTTAAAGGATCTTGTAAGGGCATCATTTTAAGGAGATTCTATACCTCCATTAGTGACATTTAGCAAGTAAGTAGAAAAGTACATTTAACAAAAAATACCTTGCATTGGGATTTAATTTTAAACACATTCCTTTTGAAAGATACCCTTATCCCCCAATTTAGAAACAATTTCAGTTATAATATTAGTATTACTCTGGAAGTTAACATCATGTCTCACTTCCCCCACTGCTTCAAAGTTTCACCAACTTTTTGTTATTACCTGACTAGTTAGCTTGGACACCTCCTTCGCCAGTTCAATATCTGGACGTCCCAGCATGGTTACACCAATGCCAGCTTCTCCACGCTTTTTATATTCAATCTAACAAAGGAAAAAAAAAAGAGTCTCTTTTAGTAATTATGACATTCCCTTTTAAATGTTCTACTGACATCGTTTTTAATAGTAAGATTACTGCTAAAGAATTATACAGAAGATTTAAAAAAAAACTTACATCGCTAATTAACTTGGCAGCCTGAGTTGCTTTCTTAATATCTGGTCGATCCGCTATAGGTGTGTAGTGGAGCTTTGACTTGGCATCTTTCTTGTATTCAATCTAATCCGTGATGATAGATAAGAGGAAAGAAAATTACTGAGTTTTGTTCATGGGGAATATACCTAATAAGGACACAGCAATGTCGCTTGGAAAGAGCATGGGATTTTTTAAAAAATAATTTCACAAGGAACGATTTGGGAATCTGATTTTGCAAGTTGTCTACAAGTGAAGAAATAAGCGTGTGCAATTCTGTCTGTATTTGAAGGAATGAAAAAAATTATTAGATGTGATTCGCAGCAGAATACTTTAAATCCTACCACGTGATTAAGTAGAAATATGTTTTTCAAAAAGATCCTTTATTTCAGTGCAATTTTACATTTGTCAATATTTGGAGCTTTAGCTTTCAGAATTGTATCTGAACATGGAGGCAGGGAGGATCCAGAAGTATCTGAACTTTTGTTTTTGTCAGCTGTGATTGAATTTGCTTACAGAAGCTAGCCTGAAAACACAAGACAAACTTACTGTACTCTGTTTTTTAGCAACTTCCATGGCATGTTTCACTTCAGGAGGCTCCAACATGATAGAATAATTAGACTTGCCTTTCTCCTTCACAAACTTCTTTTTATAGTTTGTCTGTTAAGAGCAAAAAGGGCCATGAGTGATTTTTTAATTTCACATGGAGGTAAATGTTACTGAAACATGACAATAAGCTCACTGAAAGTATTAAGACAGATAAGATGCAGTCTACACAGTCTCAAAATGTATGGTGCCCAGCTTGCTTGTCATCATTTGCGCTTTAGATCACAAAAGCTTGCTATTTGGAGATAATAATTTATGTTTAAACTGTGTTCTATGAAAAATAAAATCTGAATTCAGGGCACTCGTTAGCACTCCAGCCTGCCACTTTTCTCCAGAGTATTTCAACAGGCTCCCAATAAAATGTGTTTAGCTCTTTCTTAAAGTCTCATTCTAATAGGAATTAATCTTTTCTGACTCCTTGGGCATTCTACAAAGACTCTAAACATGTTGCATCTATACTAAAACATGCCACAGTCTAATTAATTATAGGCAGCAGGTAATAATTTGTTATAATAAATTGTTATTACACTAGTTACTTACCTCACTGACATTCTTGGTCACCTCTTTCACATGAGCAGTGTCTCGTGTCTCCGGCAGGGTTGTATAAGACCCATGTGGAAGCTGCTTCTTGCTATGTGCTTTGTATTTGTTCTGAAAGCACAGAATAAAAAATAGGTAAGAATTAGCAATGCAAGGTCCGTGTCCCCTGTCCCCCCCACAATATTAAAGCGGTGTAGTTATAATGAATAAGTAACTGCCCGATGTTTTACCTCAGATACAAGAGAGCTGACATTCTTAGCCAGGAGGATCTGAGGAGTATCTGGAACAACATGGTATGTTCCTCGAGCTTTGTTGTGCTTCTCTTTGTATTTTATCTAGCAGGAAGAAAAGATAGCATTTTAAGCAATGTGTATCTTGACTTGTGGCAATTTAAAAGAAATTACTAGAGTTCTGACTGCTTCTTAATGAAAAAGTTTGCAGACAATCCCATATTTTGATTTTTTCCAAGATATATTTATTCCTGCCTATATATTCCCATAGCTCTTACTTGGAATTTTATTAATATATTGAATATAGTGTTAGCAATAATTAAAGATACTTTCTGTTATGCACAAGTTATACCTGCAGGGTTTTTTTGCTGTTTTCTCCAGATAATACTTTCATTTCAATAAAAGAAATGCAGAGATATACCAAAGGTCTAGGGTGTTCAGGCAATGTTAACTTTGCATATTTATTTAATCCATGAAGGAGGTCAGTGACATTTACAAGAAAAAATTTACTCAGATTTTGCCAATTTGTTAACAAAATAAACAAGACAAATCAAATAATGAAGTGAGACGGAGAACAACTTTTTAAAGCTTCATTCTTAATGCAATCATATTTCCAAAAAAGTAGTTTATGTAGTAAGTAAAGTTCTAGTAGGACAAAGAACTAAGTGTTCAAGTACTTACATCACTTGCCAAGATGGCGTTATTTAAAGCCAGTACTGTGTTTTTATCATCTGTGACAGAGAGTTTGCATCCCTTTAGGAATTCCCGGTCCAGTTTGTATTCATACTGCAGGAAGAAAAAAGAAAAGATAAAAGAAGAGAGTCTCAAATCTTCTGCTTTTTTTTTTTAATTCTGAAGATGAGAGATGTAGGGAAAGGGAGTATTCAGTGCATTCTGATTTTTTTACATCACTCTGTTGCAGAGACGACTTGGCTGCTTGAACAAAGTCAGGCCTATCAGCAATCCAGTGCCAATGAGCCTTGGCTGCTTCATATTTCTTCTTATAATCCAGCTGTTTATAGTGAAACAAGAAGAAAAAAGAAGTTAATTGGAAGTCGTGTATTTTACATGGCAATCATACAGATGCAAATTCTCTTTCAATATCTATCAATTAAAGAGGGAAGAGGTAAGAAAGTCCATCTACATCAGATTAGGGCTTTCCTCTGAATCATGTACAGCCAGTGGGACTCCATTTACTCTAGTTTTTCCATTGCTGGGTGGAGAAAGGAATATGAATGACTGAAAGGATATCCTGATTGTGAAGGAGCTGAGTGCTTTCAGTTCCTTGCCTATTGAAGTGGATGTTGGGCCACCAATAATAGCAAACACAGGGGAGCTTCCCATGAAGCACTTTGTCTATAAGAACATCATCACAGAGAATTTCTGGGACAGTTACGTATCTGTCAGGAAAAGAGGGGGACTAGAAGAGCAATAGACGTGTGACATACAAGGACCTCGACCTCAAAGACAACTTGCAAGAGTGACTACTTTAGTATGAAATAAATTCAAGCATCATAAGAATTAGAGGCAATGTCCAAGCTCAAAAATTTCAGTGGAACTGAAAATAATTTCCTGTGCTATCCATTGCCAGTCCCAAGCACTATCCATAACAGAATTAAAGTATTAATAAAACAAAACTCACGTTGCTGTTTAGCTTGTAAGCGTGCCTTGGAGTCTTAATATGAACTGAATCTGCTATGACATTGCAGTGAGATTTGTTCCTCTCATACACTTCTTTGTATTTCAGCTAATGAAAGACAAACATAAAAAAAAGTTTACAAAGTTAGTATCATCATCAATAAGAAAAGCATCAAAATATGAAAACCATAGTATTAAAAATTGCTCCTGTCAAGAAAAAAATCTTAACAGAAGAAAAAGAAATTATATCAATACGACTTAGTATCAATCATCTGCCTGAAAGAAGGGTCCTCTTCAGCAGCAGTTCTCTTTAAATAGAAAATGTAGCAGGTATAACTCATCATGAAGCACAGACTAAATTTAACAAAATCGACACATGTACAGTAATTCTGCCTGTTTCTAGGTTTTTTTGCACTTAATAGAAAGGCTTTAAAGAAACTTATCTTCAGATAGGCACATTCAATGCTTTCTGAACGTGTCTTTAGAGAATCTCAAGTTCAGCACTCAGTTTGGAACCAGAAAAATGTACTTCAATATACAGATCACTTTTGAACATCTTTGACTCTTAATGATCCACATTAGTATCTGGATATTATGGTTATTTTTTCCTCCTAGAATTACTCATTGTACAGACAATCCATGTAGCATCTGAATGACTTTCACGGTACTTGTTCTCACAGTACTGAGTTACAGAAGTGCTAGTATCCTCATTTTATTTAGGGGTATCAAAGGAACAATAATACAAAGGTCAGAGAGAAAGCCTAGGGGAGGAGGAGGAGGAATTAGGACCAGGACTCCCAAATCCTATGATACTGTTCTATCTACCTCATCTTCCTTTCTGTCTTTTCTTTTTAGCCTTCCATTACCCCATAATCAAAACACATATTTATTTTAGTTAATAATATTTACCTTACTTATTCACAATATCCATAGAAGAAATTAATAAACACAGTAATGTATTAAACACCTTACTCAAGGCTCCACAAAAGCCACTAGCTGATACGGGAAGCAAACCCAGAAACAGACTCCCCAAATCCATGCTTTACTTAGATACCAGTTCCAGCTCACGGCTTTCATTACTTTTGAGGGCTGCTCTACCCCAGCAAAAATGTTCCAAGAGCTACAGAAGAACTTTACACAAAAAAACTTCCTCAATACTTTTACACTCTATTGTGTTATTTGAAAAAGCATTAAGTACATATGCAGTTTTACATGCAAGCAAAACCAATACACTCTAAAAGAAACTATTTTTTACTGACAACGTTACATTTAAGTTAAAAGTATTGCATATCAAAGTAAAAAGTCAAGTAAGTGTCTTTTTAATACCACAGACAGGGATAAATTACTTACATCACTTATTCGGTCCTTGACCTTGCGCACATGCAACAACATAGGTGTGTCATGGATTGTAGTATAGCCTTTAGGCTTTGCTTTGTTATATTCCAACTTGTAAATAATCTGAAGATAAAAATTATACATAATATTATTTCTTGACATTATTGGTGTCAATTGAAAAAAAGCAAGGAGAGAACCAGTATAATGGACTACTGATCACACTTGAAAGGTCAGAATTCAGAGAAGGCGGTAGGCTTGAAAGGGATCGACCACACTTACATCACTAATCAGTTTGTTGACTTTTGTAGTCCTTAAATGTTCTGGAGTATCCACAACTGTAGTATACTTGTCTTTCTTCTTTTCATAGTCCTTTTTGTATTCAACCTGGTGATTGGGAAAGAGTGTATGTTAACACACAAACCAGGGCAAAACATCTTCAGGATATATGTTTATGTTCACACAAAGTTGCAAAATCCTTCTACCAAAGCCAATGAAAGCTGAACATGCACAATGAGCTAAACTTTGCAAACCCCTTGTTTGCCCAAGAAGCTGCCTATCTATTTACGTGATCAATTTTACATTTATTTCACTAAGTGTAAAAGCTTCACTATCCTAAAAAAGCAAATCTCGGCAGATCAGTGACTTTTAAGATTCGTAACTGGACAATCTCTCATTTTGAAATATTCATCAAAGGAAGAGAAACATAAAACATCTTACACAGTAGAAGATAAAAACATCCACTGAATATATCAGAATGCCAGGCTATTTTAAAGGCTTTGATAACAGAATTTGTATCTTGATAATTTCTTTCTTACAGATGGTCTTGCCCTACTCAGGACTCTAAACCTGTTTTCACAGAATTCAGTGAGAACAGACTGTACACCAAGAATGACAATTCATTGTAGACAGCCTGAGGGCAGGTGGAAGAGATTAGGACACATTTTAAAAAAAGAACTTTCATGCTCTATCTTGCATCAGAAAATAAAACCATGCTTTTGAAACAGGACTACAACAGACAAAATATAAAAAATGATATACAAACAACAAATCATAACATGAAGTGAACTCAGATGAACATGCAGGTCAGGCAGAGTGCTATTATTTTTTTCTTCAAACATACTCAAACTTACCTGGCAAGGAGTTTTTAATGATAATAGAAATCCATGGATAAATTGAACAAAAATGTCTAGTAAAGCCCTTCAGTATCTTATTACTGAAGAATTTTATTAACTGTGCTAATAGTAACGAAGAACACCCTCGTCCCTCTCATGTAATTGTTTTCTACTGTTGCGTTTCCAGTTTATAATTGAAACGTTATATGCTGGTTTCACCTGGCCCAGTCAGGGATCGTTTTTACTATTGAAAACAGTAAGGTCACTGCTAGCAGCTGTGATTTCAGAGCAGAAATAAATATGTGTCAGTTATTTAATAATACACATTTTCATCCAACTTGTACAACCAAAATCTATATGCTGGAATCCAGATTAAATGAAGGTAGACTATGAAAAAAAAATTCTGCACAATAATATCAGAGTCATTACAGTCTTTCTTTTACATCTTCAGAAGTATAAATAGGTTAGGCTCTTTGTTCTGTATGAACAAATAGATGAATCATACTCACTTTCTACTTTCTGATTCTTACAAGAACTGGCAAAAGGAGAGAGCATTCTTTTAAATGAACTGTACTACATGACTGCATGACGACTACTTTGCTAGCCTCCCTTAAAAGCAAGTCATGAAAACACGATTTACTACAGACCTGTGCACCTATACCATTTCCAAGGGCACTTAGAAGTGAGACACGACTCTGTTCTGTATTTAGGCACAATCTGACACCATTGTCAGGCAGAGCAGTAGGTAAATGTTGTAATCTACTCGCCAAATTACTTCACCATGTTCATACGGAATTGAGGGACTTGTGTTATGAGGAGTGGTCAGTCCAAGAAATGGTGGCAGAATGAGAATTTGGTTAGGAAAATATCAAGAAGAGCTAACATACAATACCTTAAATGTATGGAAAATTGTTTTTTATGTAAGTCGCACAATGCCAAAATTCTGGAGTCTGATATCTGTAGACATTTAGAGAACTCCCAAGCATTAAATATTAGAAGTCCAAGCAGCTAATCTTTATATATATATATTTGCATATATAATGTTTCCTACAGCAGCAGTTCTTCATATTACCTGGCTCCATAAGTATGTGTTGTAGAGTGCTGTCAGCATATCTGGCCTCAGAATTTCATTACATCCGTGTTGCAGGAGCATCTTGGCAAAGGATTTATACTTTTTCTGTTCATGCAAATGGCAACGAAGTACAAAAGAGACTTGTGAACACCAGAAACAACAACACAGCTCTAGATCCCAGACACTTGGAGAGTGGAGAGATTTAGGCCAGGTACTATATGTATTCATTCAAATGTGCATACAACTTACATCTATATAATCAAGAATGTCAAGAGTATTTATTAAAAGATTTGCATACTATCCCATTAAGGAAATTGTGGAAATATTTTTTTGGAGATAAGAGTAAATTATAGATGAAGGTAAGGGCACTCAAAAGCCAAATATGTCACTGTTGCTTGAATAATGAGTAAGAAGATAATGTTTGTAAAGGTCATTAAAAGAGGTAATAAAAAATAAATGCATGCTACAACATGCATTTTTTAAAACCTCTCCAATGACTTCAAGAGGCATTAGATTTCTGATGTCAATTGATGCACAATATATGAAAGTACATACAGTAGAGATTAGCTCACTCAAAAAGCAGTAATTCTTTTTGGGTGGCAAAACAAAGACTGTCTGATGAACTGAACTAAAACATCACAACATCACAGGTGGAACCTATGATATTGCCAGCCATAGACATTTCACACAGACAGAGGTGCTGTGAGTGAGCCAGGCGCTTTCTGGCAGCACCAGCTAGTGCTCCTACAGTACCTGACTGCTCAATGTAGTCCCCCACTTGGCCAGGAGGTTCCTAGGATCATCCACAATAACGCTGTACCTATCTTTGAGCTTCTCATAGGCAGCTTTATATAATTTCTGCTCAGAATAGCATAATACAGTGTAAAAAATTAAGAGAGGGAAGACACAAAGATATCATAGTTCCAACCATTGAAACCCCTTTACATGGACTATTTAAAGGCTGGGATTGAAGTTCATATCCAAAAGAGAAAAACATATTTAAAAAAAACACAGAGAGAAAATATTTCCAAAGAGAATATGCATTTCTACATTTCCACCAGAAGGCCTAATCTACCAATTCTGGATGCCTGTATTCTGTCCTCTTCAATAAGCCATTTATGACTTACTTTCTTCATGAAAAATAACGCAAGAAGCAACTCTGTATGGAACTAGATTCTTGATTTGAGTACAAAGAGAATACAATGAGATGCAAGGGTAAAATATAATGTTACATTATCATCAGACATTTTGTAAGCAAAAACTATAATCCCCCATCAGAAAAAACATCACTTATACAACAGAAGACATGTAGGCAAGTTCATGTCAATGCATGGAGCTCCCACTGCTAAAATTTTACACATTTACATTTATCATATTAAATATTTTCTTCTTCGTTCTACCAAACAATAAGCAGACTGAATACCAACAACCTTCCACAATAAATTCTGTTTCACTGCTTATATCAAATTGAGTATGAAATGATAGCAATGGTACTGGAATGGTATCTGTTGTGAAACAGTTTTTCTTACCGAGCATAGATAATACCATAACACATTTACTGACAGGTAAACAATGTAACATAGCGTCTTGTGAAAAAGAATAGAATACCAGGATGTGAGAGTGTAAATACATGCTGCTTTAATGAAAAGCATCAGAGTCTGGTGCGGTATGCCAACTCTAAGCTGATGAGAATTCACCTAGAGCACAGTGTTTTTCAATGGGCGCTCTGGTGGGTGGACAGCACTACTCCTAGCAACTCCGTTGCTGATTTTGATCTTAAACCCAGGGGCGTTCATCATCCCCCTTTGCTACTATGCTGTGTTTACTGTTTCTTCAGTACTATGGAAGAAAAGTAAGAAAAAGTAGTAGATGGGGAGAATTCAAGGCAAAATATCTGAAACGAAACAGAGCTACGATAACTTCAGACATAATACTATCTTCCTAACACTGATGAAGGTTTTTTTCAGTGTTTCAGGAAAGTAGTTTTGATTATCTCCATACCTTTTTCATGTAACAATCAACAGCGTTACTAAACAAGCAGCATTATTTAAGTTAGCATTTATTTACCAGTCAGCAAAGGAGAAGTTTCTTTGCAATGATAAAGTAATGGAACAGAGGTCAGGATTTCCCTTTTTAGGTATTGCAAACCTGCCCTGTCCCAATACTCAGACAAACAATAGCAACAACCTTGTCTTTCATGCTTTTATTCTGGCCTTAAGATATCTTTAAGCCCAAATATATTTTGATTTATTTACGACTTCATAAGGAAGATCAACCTTCAACTCGGTATTAATATACACACACTACTTCAATGTGAGACTTGACAAAAATCTTTAAACTTACCCCATCCATCAACTGAGTTGCATGTTTAAAATGCTTGTTAATTGGAGAGTCAGCTACATACTTAAAATGAGACTTAGTCTTCTCAAATATCTCCTT
Source organism: Aramus guarauna (assembly GCA_013400195.1). Classification (NCBI taxonomy): domain Eukaryota; kingdom Metazoa; phylum Chordata; class Aves; order Gruiformes; family Aramidae; genus Aramus; species Aramus guarauna. The sequence continues at coordinate 23,568 of VXBL01003491.1, read as the reverse complement.
GTACTTACACTGGAGAAAAAAAACACCACCAAACACAAAAATAATTCCAATGTCAATCCAAAGAAAGCTAAGGCAATGAAAACATGATTTCAGAAACAATTTGCAGGAAAACTATGACAGAATTACTGCATATGTGTATTTAACATACCTACAAATAAAAACTAGTAGTAAATGTAGTAGTTTGCAGGATGGAACTATCACATTGAGAAGGCAATGGAAATTTCAAGTCTTCATAATTTAAAATTATTATTAAATAATTTTATTATTTATTATAATTGTACTATTAAATAAATTATTAAATATTTTTATTATTTATTATAATTTAAATTATTATTAAATAATTTTAGAATCAGTAGAAAAATTACCAGGGAGCTGGTATGTTTGCGAGGAACAGAGGGCATAAGCAAAAGATCATTTTGCCTCTGTTTTCTTTTATAGTAAGAACTGAAACTTTAGATGCTATATAGTAAATTCTACCATGAGATATTCCCATGAATGCCAAGGTCAGAATTGGATTCTCCTGCAAAAAATATATCTACAATATAAACAGATGTCCAAAAAAACCCAACCATTTAGCAACAATTCAGACTGTTTTACTTACCCCACTGTAGAGCACCTTATTCTTTTCTGCCAGAGCAAAACTTGGAGTATCCCATGCATAACAGCCAGTGCCTCTGAGCCATGATAAGTCTTCCTTGTATTTAACCTTTAGAACAGAAGTAAAAGGATGCAGTTTTAAGCAGCAGAAAAGTGGCAGCTTATCGATGCTGACATGACACAAGGTGTCACAAACAGAGCTGCATCCATTATTGTTCCATTATACAATAAGTTACAGTTACTCATACTTTTCTGATGGACTCAGATTACTCACATATCTAATCTATCATTAGCTATTGGAGTTCCTGTGTGGATTAAAAAACATTTATTCTTGTATAATTAAGGGATTATTGTATACATACAGATATATTGAATTAAAGCTCATTCTAGAATAACTTCAAAAGGAGAAGGGCTGCAATTTTAGCCATCTGGTCTGTCATTTCACAGATCTAGCAGGTGAAAATGTAAATCACTTTAAAAATTTCATCTGACTTCCCTTTCTCAAGAAAGATGACTGGATTTTAATTTTGGAAACCTACTTATAACTTTCAACCTCTCACATCCAGGAACTATTTGAACTCACATCACTAATAGCATCCGTGACTGCACGATGATGGAAATGTTCCGGACGGTCTGGGATAGATCTCCAGATTCCTAACTGGCTCATATAATTTTCCTTATATTTCACCTACAAAGGAAATTGAAGAATGAAGTAAAGCATTTGAGAACAGGACACTCCAGACCATGCTGTTTCAAGACATTCCTCTTTCTGAAACATCAGAACTAAAACAGTGGACATGAGATTTACTTGCATTCATCTTTGTAACACCAAAGGTAATCAAATGTACAATCTTCCAGAGAAGAAGTTAAGATTAATAGTTGATCATCTTTTTCTAATTATTTGACATGCTTAAGGAGAATGATATCATAAATGGCATATTCTCGGTTATTAAATGACAAACACAATTTAGGAATGAAAATGTATACATACACTGCTAACATCATCGGTGACCTTTCGATGATAGACAATATCCAAGGCATCTTTCACTGTGTGGTATTTGCCCTTGGTATTCTCAAAGGTTTCTTTGTAGCGCAACTGATAAGAAAAATAATATATAAAAGAGTATATTGTATTTATCTGTCAGGAATTGTTTAATTAAATTTCCTACCACTTAGGAATGACATCCAGGGATATGGTGCTGCCCAACATGCTAATGTAAGCCCTGAGGAATTTTAAGAAGCTGCAACTGCCTACAATCGATTGCAATTTGACTGAGACTTATGGTGAAAATCAGAGAGAAATGGAGCTGGTACATCTAAAGCAACATACCATCCTATTCACTTTCAGACTGAAAGCTGGAGAAAAAACATCCATGTATCACAGGACTACTCTCTAAAACAGTGAAAGTGCCACTTTTGGCATAACAAATCCTACTTATTCTTTCTTGTGTGTCCTGATCTAGAAGAAAGCAGGAAGAAAGACTTTCTCAGAGGAGAATTCAGATGTGCGAAAAAACTGTGATGCTCCTTTGCAGTATTTTAAAATCATTCTTAAGAGAGCAGAAAGACTAATCACTAGAACAAAACACCAGCCCAGCACATACCCTTTCATGATGCAATGTGCAATCTGAAATATACAGCAAAGATCTCACGAATGAGTAGAGTACTCTTAGCAACTGCCTTAAATCACAAATCGCTTTTCCAAGCTTGAAGGAAAAATCAATTTCCCCTTAATAACCTTACATGCAGCAACTCAGATAATTTTGCACTTTAATCTTCTTCTAAATTAAAAAATCAATGCATTCTCAATGACATGCAAGTTTACTTGTAACACAAAACTGAGATGAAAGTATCTGATAAAAGGTATTCTATCCTGGCTCCAGCATCAATCAAACTCCAGTCTGCACTATTTGGAGATTTCATGTGTAAGCAAATTATTTTACATCTATTTTTTCTTTGTTGTAAGAACACACTTCAGTTCAATTGGAAATGAAAATGTATTCTAACAAATGAAAAAAAGCATCACAGTGACATCAAGTAAAAACTTAATAATTTCCATAATATCAAATGGAAAGGCACATGCAAATGGGGTGGCCTAGTTTATGACCCACACTAAGGTATTATATGCTTTGCATGCTTCTTCCCCACTGATCCTTTTTCTGTTCTTTTCATAAAGAAATTAAGAAAAAGCAGCAGTGAAAGTGTTCATGGACTACATACATCACTGGCATTGAGGTATGCTCTTTTGGCTCTGATCAAGATTGGTGTGTCAGGGACAGGTGTGTATTTGTCCTTCATCTTCTCATACTGGGTTTTATACTTTTTCTACGAGAGACAGCAAAAGAGAAAAATTATATCTTTAATCTCAGAAGCATTTGCTAATCTGGTATTACGTTAACACCCAGGGGTGCTACACTGAGTGCATGAGATCGTTCTTGCAAATCCCCTCTGTCAAAACTCTGGGAAACAAGCTCCGCTGTTCAGCTCTTTCTAGGTCTTTCTGGTCTTGCAGTCAGTGTACGTCAGATGATGCAAACACACGCTTAGAAACAGGTATCTTATAAAATACTAAAACATATTAAAAAAAGTGTACTCTGTTACCACAACTCATAAAGGAAACGTGAAACTTAGCATAAGACACAGAAAACTAAATGAAGGGTAAACAGATTTGAACCTTGAAACTACCACTAAAACCCCAAATATCTTACCTCACTGACCATGTCCTTTACATGCCTAGCATGTGTAAAGGCTGGAGTCTGACCACCAGCATGATGATGGGGTCTCTCTTTTGTGGCAAGTTCCACGTACAAGTACTGCAGCAATAAGAAAAGAATCAAAAAATATACATCTTTAGTAAGTTTTAGTTTATTTCTATGAAAAATGTCTGGAAATTCACCATGTATACATAACCACACAATATACCCTAGGAAAAAATAATGTGCCCTTTCCTCTTCCGTGCTATCTCAGTTCATCTTTCTCTATCAGTATGCTGATATTCTGTAACTGCCAGTAACACCCTCACAAACCAAGAAGTCAAACGTGTGTGACATTAACAATCTCTCTGCCCTACGTCCAGACCTAGTTTAGACAAAAGTACCCACATAGTCTGCTTTTCTCTGGTGAGAATCTTCATTTTGTTCTGAAAATCTAAAAATTCCACAAAATCTGTAGCTAATAGGTCAGATAGAGAACTGCTATATGAATAAAGAAATTATGATGAATAAAGGTAGATGGATAAAAATATTTATTCCTCTGCTGAAGTCAGAGTTTCAGAGAATTTGACCAGAACTGTACCAGGGTTCAGTGCTCTATTTCAGATGGACAAAGCTGAACATGTCCATTACAGACACATGGTCAACATGAAAATTCAGTCACTTAAAACTGAGGAACAGTCATTTTAAATGTCCTCTCTAGGAATTCAACATTGCTTTGAAATGGCCTGGACAGATTTTGCTGCACTTTAAGAGTAATTTAAGAGGGATCCCTGATTGTTTTTTTACCAGTACAAATTTTTCACCTGGCTTTGTATTTTTTGTCCTTGCTTGGCTCTTAAGAAGTCAGGTGTATCGAGGATGGAAGTGTATTTTGTCTTCAGCTCCTTGCCTGCAGCTCTGTAAACCAGCTGGAAAAAGACAGGTCCATGAATTATTTCTTTTGTTACATACGTTCCTTTAGCAGCTGAACAATCTCAGTTTTGCAATTATAACATCTCAGAACATTTCAGAAAAAACAGTGAAAGGGTCTGAGCGTAACTATAGCTAACAAAGATGTGCAAAAATAATATAGAACTTACTTCGCTCAAATGGGTTTTTAGTTCCTGTACCGCTCTGTATCCAGGAGTATCCAATACTACATTATATTTAGGCCACATCTTCTTTGCAGTATCAGTGTATATATAATTTGACTGGAAAAAGAAAAGCAGTATTACTTAGGAAGCTTTTATTATTGTTGGTAGTAAAGAAAATTTTACAGTGTAACCTAACAGTGCTTTGAAACAACCAACTGGAAGCATGGCAAGAAATTCTGTTGTCTTTGCTCATTTTTATGTACTTAGCTCCTTGGAAGTACATAGCATGCATGTAAATAAATCAGTCGTCGTCATACGTGGTTCTTGGAAGAAAACTCTTACCCAAAGCTTACGCAGATGACGAGCACGGACCATATCAGGAGTATCATACAGGAAGCAACCCAAGCCCTTCAACCACTTCAGATCCTCTTTATATTTATTCTATGAGGCAATAAGAAAAAGAAAAATCAAAAGTTAACTTTTGGGATAATTTCATTAATCAGTCCCTAAACACAGTTACAAAGCATTTGTGTATTACAGAATAGAATGCAAATGACAGAAGCCAAATTCCACTTTCAGTATAAAAGCATTAGGCCTGTTGTATTGAAATAGAAGGTATCTCAACAGAAGTTGCTTACATCACTTGTGATGTCCCCAACATGGCGGCAGTGCAACACCTGAGGAGTGTACGGCAAGGAAATCAAGTGTCCCTGCATCTTAAAGAAATCTGACTTGTAGATCAGCTGAAAGACAAAGAAAAAATAGCATTTGACATGTTTGGTCATGCTGACTCTGCTAAATCTTTTCGGGTTCTTATGTTAGAAAGACACATACATCACTGACAGCCTCCTGCGTTGCTCTGACTTGACGAATTTCTGGTGTGTCTGGAGTGGTATGAATCTTGTCCTTGTACTTGTGGTATGTTGCCCGATACAACCTCTGTATCAAAGGAGACAGCATTCTACATGTTAAAAACTTAAAATGGCAAGCAGTTTGGCAGAGTGTAAGTACTTCTCTTTTTTTTTTTCTTGCTAGATATTGCATAACTACCAGAGAAAAGGGAGCAAACATACTATTTCCTAACCAGGCAAAGATTTTTCACAATTGTTTTTGATAGAAGCATCTCTACTACACGGAGAACCTGAGACTCTTAATCCTACAAATGTGTAAATATGTATGTTTAATTTTTGTCCTATTAAAGCCAATGATCAAAGAAGCGCATACATATATAAAAAACCTAAAACTATCGAGACTCATGCAGATCATACAGATGCAATAATTTCTATGCAACTTTAATCAAGTGGCAGAAGATCAGCTAATAAAATTATGCTACAATTGATTTTATATTATGGTAACAGTCTTACAGGATAAAGAAAGGCAGTTATCAAGAACCTTAAAAAAGCCCTACAGCCCAACTCCAAGGCCGGATCAATGATCCCTTGCCATTCTTGATGGATGTTTGTCTAAACTGCTCTTAAAAGCCTCAAAGAACAGGAATCCTACAACCTTCCCAGTCAAGGTATTCTCATCATTCATATTTTGGGCACTACAAATAAAATTCAAAGCAAATACATATATTTACTGTACCTCATTAATGACTTGATTCACTTTCTTCACATTTTCAAACCCAACATCATTAGGTCCCAGAGTATAGCCTTTAGCTTTCATGTGTTCATAGGCTTCTTTATATTTCAGCTATAAAGTGGAAAAAGGAACAACAACATATGGAAACAAAATTTGACTGTGATTCTACTCACATTGCAGTTCTGACAGCGATTTATACAGTATAAAGAGTGAGATTTTTAGAGATAAACAAGTGAGATTTGGCTATATCAGAATTAAATACACTAGCCATAATTGTTATTTTTACTTTTATCATGTGGCCCATGATTAATACTCCTTTAAATTTCTTTTGTATCTAATAAGGTATTTGCATCTGCCTGAGGAAATTTATATGTTGATAATTCAAAATTCATAATTCAGATAATTATAGGGTTTGGTAGCCTTTAGATTCTGTTAAGGCAAACATTATCAACACTGGGGCTTGATTGCACTAATAAGATTTAATTGAGCTGCACTAATAAGATTTAATTGAGCTGAGCAGCCACAGCTGGGATGCCAGGCCTTGCCTGAGCTATGTTGTAAGTGCATCTGTCTTCAGCCCCATCTCCACCCTCACCCTGGATGATGAGGTCACTGTCTATGTCATGGTCACCCTCAGTTCCTGGCTCAGGCATCCACATGGAACTACCCCACTCTTGTTGCTCTCTGACAAGCAAATCTGAGAAATAACTGTCTCAGCTGTGTGCTCATACAGGATGGGCATCAAAGATTCCCTTGCGACTCATGCTGTGGAAGGACTTTGTACATTACTTACATCACTGCCAATGTACTGGACATGTTTCGCATGCTGAAAGCCGGGGGTATCTGTGGGAAGGCTGTATCCAGTAGGTAGAGCTTTCACACCAGCCCAGCGATACAAATTCTGCAAGAGAAGAGAGAGAGTTTGTGACAACTGTGTGTAATATTTGACAGTATTCATTAGCTGCATAGGAAATCTCTTAATTGCAATTGGCAAAAGATTTTCCCCCTGTCTGCATTATAACGCACACTTGTAGCTTAAACAAGGACATTTTCCCACTTTCATTTCAGAGCAGTGAAATCTAGCTGCTTTATCTGAAAAGCTAAAGACAGACATTAACTTTTTGAGTATCAGAAACTCTGTGGAGCCAAAAGTTTTATACTTACTTCACTCTGTATTTTGTTTGCATGATACGCCCGCTCCAAATCTACTGTTTTATCAGTAGGAATCATTTTGCCTTTAACGTTGTGCATATATTCACCACGATAAACAGCCTGAGAAAAAGAAAAGGTGATTAGGAGAGTGATAACTGTCATGTTCTCTCACAGTATGTATTGTTTGCATACATACAGGAATTTCTCCTAAAAAACTGGATGAAAGTTTTTTGGATTCAGGCAGTTAATGATTTTAGTGATTGTGTTCTTGTAACTTAATAAAGGCATAGGCAATGAGTTGTAGATAACCCATAATGAATAAATGATTAAAATGAAATTATTAAAAAATTATTAAAAGTCACATTTCTAGAACTTGTGAGGCAATGGCGTATGCAGTATTGGGGGTGCAAGGTGATACAAACACTTACTTCACTCAAATTCAAGCCACTGAGGACATTCTGGACATAGACAGGAGTGTCCATGACCACAGTGTAGTCATTCTTCATTTTTTCTGCCTTAGATTTGTACTTAATCTGCAGAGAGAAATTGGAGAGCTCTAATTAGGAAGGCTAGTTATGTTAATTGAATTTATTATATATTTACTATATATACTATATATTTTATTACTGAACTATTCTATTAGGGAACCAGCATTTAAACAGAAGATGTGCTGAAATTATGGCTGAATAAATGAACATGGCACCTTATTAGATAAGAACAGCTTATAAGTTTTACCAAGGAATATTAGGAAATGTCAATACTCATTCATAGATTAGGCATATGTACCATATGATAAATATCCTACATACTTCTGATACAGAACTTATGAAGGGACATACATTCTCAAAAACCAGAATGGCTATTCTCCCATATTAATCCCAAACTAAGGATGTGTCATAAGATCTTGAGAGAAGAAAAAGAAATTGTAAAATCAACATCAAAATATATTTTTGTTATAGGAATTCTGCATCATTTCTGCTTTACTCAAGGGCTCTGAATGAAGAATTCCTGTTTTAAGTGCTTTTCTGAGAAGACAAGTATTTAAATGTATGCTAAAGTTTTCCTGATGGGATGTAACTTGACAATATCTACTTCTAGAGCAGCAAAGTTTAAATAACCAGATATGTTTATTTAATGAGTACTTCAGTAGAGAAGGATATATAACATTTTCCAGATTATATCTGGAGTAGAATAAAGCTACTCCATCCTTTTCATACAATGGAGTGAAAAAAAAAATAAGCAGCAAACCCAGTGTATCCACTCACATCACTGCGAAGATCGTAGGCATGTTTGGCATGAAGAATTTCAGGAGTGTCCCAAACAAAGCAGCCAATGCCTTTCAGCCAGTTAAGATCATCCTTGTATACCACCTAAGGTATCAGAGCAAAGAAGCAATCTGTAAGACTTCCACTAGGATCTAATCCCTTATTGCTAAACCACTCTGAAGCACAACTGTCAAATGATGGCGAGTAAGGTTTCCAGTTATTTTGGCCTTTTTTTTGTTTGTTTGTTTGGGTTTTTTTTGTTTGAGAAAATCAAAACAATTCCTTAGGAATTTAAATGATTTTTCTTCATACCAGGATTTTCTCAAGCTTCCAAAGTTTCCACACCCTATGCAACCAAATAATAAAGGACAATTTACAGACAGGGATGGCTGAACTGGTAGAACTGTAATGTTATGACCCAGCGCCTACACTGATAACACTGAAATGATGCATGCTAAGCCACATCTCAACTATATACTTATTTCCAAGTGGTAAGAGAACGCGATACAGATGCTGTTTAGCAGTGCATAATACAATGGATTCAAGTGGCAACTTCAGAGTGCTCCAACTAAGTTTTTGCTAAATCATTTCCTCTAACAGTAATAAATGCAAGAATCTTTTTGAAAAGCGAGCCACAACCACATGATTTGTGAACTTACATCACTGAGTTGATCGGTTACTTTTCGAACATGGGCATTGATTTGAAGATCTGGTAGACAGATCCATTCATGGAGATGTGTGCGGTAATCAATTTCACTGATTTTCTTCTGTGCATCCTTAGCAGAAATTATGTCTACCATGTCTGGAATAATGTGGACCTTGGCTTTATTCTTTTCATAGACTTCCTTGTACAGACGCTGTAGAGTTAAAGCAATACATTAATGATGCTGACAAATAGTCTGAAGCATTAACTGTTGATAAACTTGAAGCAAAATTACTGATATTTTCATGGAACATTAGTGGGAGAGCAATCACTTTGGCTATGACTAAAATTTTCATCTTACCTGTCCTAAAAATAATTTGCAGAACCTTAACAACGGTGATAAAGTATGATTTGTCAAATTTTCATTGTACTCAAGTGTTAAAAGGAGGTAGACTATGTAGTACTCTGTTTTATACATAAACATATTACATCAAAGGTTTAGCCATGCAGGCAATTTAACAGTTGAGTCACAAGCTTCAAAAGACATTTGTAAGTGTATTACAAAATTTAGCAAATACTGAACACTCCAAATGCATGTGGAAATGTGATATCTGAGGGAAGGCATGTGGATTCTTTGAGTAGCCTCTTCTGAGATAAGTATGGTTTTATCAGGAAAACACACATGAGAAAACACCACTTACATCAATATTAAGCTTTCCAACTCTAAGGCACCTTGCTGTATTGGGATCATCCTCAACACCTCTGGGTAGCGTGTACAGTGCTTTAAACTTGTCATATTCTTCTCGGTATTTTACCTAAGCAGATCCAAAGAAAGGCAATAAATAACTGACTCCAATGAGTCAACGGTATTTTTGGAATAAAATTCATCACTAAGCAAACTATTTAGTTGAGCCCACATGCAGAGAGAGTCTTTAAAGTGGGATCTAGGTTTTCTATTTTATTTTAAATGGCAAAGAAAGCACATCATAACTATCATGTTCTAAAAATAAATACAGCTGACTAGAAGACTTTAAAAATAAATAGATGTAGAATAAGCTATTTATTTATTGTTCCAGCTGTTTTACTGAAAGATATCCATAAAGAGAGTGATCTCTCATAAGCCTGAGTTTGGTAAAGGATAAGATTATGTTCTTCCATACTTGGTAAAGCATAATTTAAAGACATTTGGTGTTTTTCTTACCTGGATGCTTATGCAATCTAGGCTAAAATAAAACCTAACCAGATGTTTTCAAGAAACAGTTTCTATTTCTATAAAATGTGACATTTTTTTCCATGAAAAGCAGCAGCAAAGGACTATCTGTTATCCAAGTGATTATCACAGAAAACTGATTAGCTACAGATACATATTATATCTAAATTAAAATTAGAAGATGATTTAGAAAAACATTTTTATACCTATAGGATATGCAAGGCATGAAGGATTAAATTGCTAGAATTGATGACCTGATTAAAAAGAGAAAGTATTTTATTAACTTACAGTACTAGCATTATGCTTCAGTTCTTTTGCACGTGCTAGGGATACAGCATCAGAGGGCATTATATAGCCAGTAGCTTTCACTTTTTCCCAGGCTTCTTTGTAGAGATTCTATGGGGAAACAGAAAGTCTCTGTGAGTGGAAAAATCCTTCTCCTGGGTAATAACCAAGGACCAATAGAAATCAAAAGCTCTTCTGTTTTTATTTATACACTGTAACTATTACTTAATATCAAGAGGCTGCACACTAGTTTAATCTTGACAGTGCACATAAAGGGTGACAAAAATGCTTTCTAACTATTCACGTCCATTCTCTCTCATACAAGGTCTTAATTTTGTTCAGGTGCAATTTTCTTCAGGGAATCCATTTATTAATGCATGTATTTTGACAAGACTGGAACTACAGTTAGGAAATATGCCCTCTGCCTGAAATACAGCATCTTCCCAATACTCAAGCAATGCAGAGGGCTATCACTGGCTTTGATAAGCTCCATGTTTGGACATTTATCTTCAGTGCGAACAAACAAAATAAAGCAAAAATCCCACATAGTAGCACCTTAAGAGAAACAAAAATGTGTAGAAACACTTACATTGCTAAAGAGATGTTTCAAATTTTGAACTCTTTCAGAATCCACTGTTTCAGTCACAGTTGTATACTTGTCCTTAGTTTTGTGGTAATCTTGCTTGTATTTCACCTGTGAGATGAAAGGCAGATTTAGTTAACTTGTTTCACTGCTCAGAAGGAGCATGGGGAAAAGCCTGAGTAAAGAAAGTGGGGAGACTCACATCACTAGCATTTACACCACTCTGCACTGCAGTCACATAGAGAGGTGTGTCAGTAACAACACCAAAGTTCTGAAGGTTCTCTTTTCCGGCAGCTGTATATTTTATCTAAGGAAACAAAACAAAACAAATCACATTAATGCTGAGAGTAACCAGGAGATTCCCTGCTAGCCTCCTTTAAAATCAATGCCGAACAACTGAAGCCCAGGCTTACGTCCCAATTAAAACCAACTTCAAAAGTGACAGGCCATATAAAAGAAATACTTAATATATACCCAGTATGAACTAACAAATAACAAAAATTGCACGTTACTGTATAGCATCTAGTAGGCTGAAACTGAAAGAGTGTATTTTAATAGTCTGAACTATATCGGTATTTCTGATGTAATAGGAGTTACTTCATTCTGCTCTGGACTAGGACAGGTGTCAGTCCCAGTGAATCATAAACAGAAGAAAAAAGTCTTACAGCTATTTATTTATTTGAGGAAAACATCCTTACTTGGCTCTGGAGGTCATATGATTTCTTAGCATGCAGGATTTGTGGAGTATCCCAGACATAACATCCAAGTCCCTTCAGCCAGTTTAAGTCATCTTTATACACCACCTATGCAGAAGAAATAGAGATATAATAAGCTGGGAAGAAATCTGCCCTCTGCTTGAAGAAAGTAGTACTTGTTTCTTCTCTATATTCTGTAATTACAATGTATTTGTAAGTTTAAATGTGAGCACAGAGAAGAATAGCCCATCTCACAGTTTGAATGATTGATTTTACCCACAGGATTTGCATTGGTTATTAATTTCATACGTAAATACTATGGAAAATATTTGAAAGTATTTTATATTTAAATACCTTGGAAAAATTACATGAAAGGCTACTAAAAAGTCAAACAAATAAATGAAACACATACATCACTCAAAATTTCCTGGGCTTTTCTGGCTTGAACAACATCATTCTCTTCAGGTGAACAATTCCACTGATGGAAGTAAGTTCGGTATTCAAGATCACTGAGGATATACTGGCACTTCTTGGCTAGCACGTGATTCATCATGTCACTTGGAATATGGACATTTGCTTTGGTGTCTTCATAATTCTTCCTGTATGCCAACTAAAAAGGGAAGATTGGGAAAAAGGCAAGAAGAGAGAATAGAGTTTTCCACATAATTTTGATTCTAATAGGCTACAGGTTATAGCATAATGAGGCACGCTTTCTGGATTTAGTGGCTAAGCTCCCATGGGATTCAATAGGAAGAAATCTTAACTTTAATAGTAATCCCCATTTATTCTGATGAGATTCTAGAAAGACAAGAAGGGGCTTCTTCACTTACAGATTTAACAGCTGGTGAGAAAATTAACAAGACTTCAAGATAAAATAAGTCATATGCTACAAATATGTTTTTAATCTAGTTAAATCTCCTTGTCTGAATGAAGGCAGAACATTTGAGATTATACTAACCTTATGCCCTGCAGGACATGCTAAATGTGTAGTAGTGATGATAACAAAACAACAAATGTCCATTTACTTTTCTAGTTCTTAAATTCCTATTTCAATTCAAAATAACATCATTTTTTTGGGTAAAGCAAAAGTATCCCAAGTCATGTACTATTTCCTACTGCTCAGATTTTTAAATTGAAACAGAAAAAAGTTTTTTTTCCCTATTCTAATATGTCTAATATCTAAACAAATCCCTTCTTAATCTCCTAAATCATTTCAAGTTCAACTATTCAACCCACGTACGAAATAACCCTTCAGGAAACATAAACACATTGAAAATACTTTTACTGATGTTATTAAGCATCACATCATTTATGTTTAAATATATCACACTCAAATAAAGAAAACGGAAAATACCACAGCAAGACTAATTGTCTCCTTACCGCGCTCCTCATTTTCTGGAATGCTAGCGAATGAATGACACTGGGGAAATCACCAATATCCTTCCCAGCCAGGTAATGGCCTTTCAGCTTCTCATATATTTCCTTATATTTAAGCTGCAAAATATTCATGTAAAAATTTTAAAGTTAATTCTAACAACATATAGGGGAAAAAAAGAGAAAGAACGGAAAATTCATACTAACCTCACTGTTTATGTAGTTTGCACGTTTTGCTCCAACAAGTGGAATATATTTCTCATCCAAAGTATAGGCAATGGGCTTGCTAATTTCCCAAGCATTTTTATAAAGTTTCTAGACAAACAAAACACATACAGGTTTTGGTAAAAAGTCCATTATACTTTCCAAGAAACCTGACTCTGCCACTTATAAGCACATGGAATATGAGTGCTTTTACAGAGTAGTTCCTTATTCCATGAATAGTCCCAATAAAGTAAATGAAGAATGTTCATTTTGAACACTTACTCAGTGTGAGTAAGGTGAACGGAAGAAGTGTTCCAATTCAGGAAGGTACCTGAGTACAAGTTTGAGCTGATCTCTGTTTTCTTCTTCTACATTTGGAATTCAACATTTCTCATCCGGAAGAGTAATAAAAATATCCAAAATGTAGATATGAACTCTTCTTTAAAAGTGTAGCATTGATAATTTTATAGGCATGTCTCAAAATTTTGAGAAAAATCTCAAGTAATGCTATAAGAGCATTATTATAAGAGCATTAGCTGTCAGTGGCACTTTTCTAATACATCATGTTTTGTTAAATATTAAATATATTTACCTTCAGACTAAATTATGAAGTGCCTGCTTGTAGGAATGAGTAGTCACTTACATTTTCAAAAAATAAAGATTTCCCATTAAAATTAGTGAGGCTACTCAAAACTAACTGCTAAATAATGTAAATCATTCACAATTTTCTTCTCTTGTAAAAGCAATATGTAAATTTCCTCAGTAGTCTGGGAAGATATTATTGGATGGAATTATAAAGTGGTTTTGTCACACAAACTCTACTACTGCTACTACCAGTACTCCTACTGCTGCTGCTATTACTACTTCCAAACACCACACAGCAGTGCTTTAAGATCAGTTCAATGAGGAAAGAAATTACCCTTATCCCAATGATCCAAACTGGGAAAAACAAAAAACCAAAGAGATTAAAGAACTTTCCCAGTGCCACCCAGTAGACTAGTGACAGAAACAGAAATAGAACAGTTTTCTGAAGTCCACTCCACATTCTGTTGCTTTCAAAACAAATTAAAGCTTGGTTAGATATGTATTGAAACTTACATCGCTGTATAATAAGGACATGTCTTTGGCGTGGTTCAGTGCAGGAGTATCATCAGACCCAATATATTGGCCTTTCTCAAGGTTAAATGTTTCTTTGTATTTTAGCTACAAAAGAAAACAAACACAATGTTAATTCCACAGGAGAAATAAATTATCCCAATTAGTCCATCTATCAGTAGCAGACACTAATTTTCTGTTGTTATCATATCTTCAGTAATGTTGTGTAGTACATTCCAACCACTGTAGTACACAGGCAAATGTCAGTATGTCACACCACAAAATCCACACTGTATTCTAGGGAAATTAAACATACTGATCAGCAAATAGAGGTTAGTAGCATCACCAGGAACTCCACTAGATTGCTGTTCACCAAGAACAGGACTCCATTCTAATCTACTCTAAGCAAGTCTATGTAAACTCCAAACAAGGGACATGCTATATTCTTCTACAGAAAAGTGCAAAATTATTTTGGATAGCAATATTGTGTTGGTCATTTATATCACTTCTCACTACACTTATTTCCGCCGGTAAAATACTACTATTATTAATGAAGCGTGCATATGCACACACACACATACATAAGACTAAACACAGTACAGTTGAGCAAAAGCAGTTGTCATCTACTAGTTCTAGTAGTATAACGGTTTGTATTAAAAAAAAAATACATACGTCACTCTGATTGACAGAGTTAATCTTTGCCAGAACAATGTCAGGAGTGTCAACCACACTGGTATAATTGGAAAAGTTATCAAGGGCTTCTTTCGTATATGCTTTCTACAAAGAGATGAAATATTTTCTTAAACACTGCACATGAGAAAGAAGAGCTAATTGCATAACTGCTAAAATATTTTTGCTAAAATATTTTCTCTTACCTTATTTATCAGTTCTTGTGCATTCTTAACTTTCTTATGTTCCACTGAATCCAGAGGAATCCAACCGCAGCCACGAAGCCATTCCAAATCAGATTTATAAATATTCTAAATCATAAAAAATAATAAAATTAAAGCAATTATTTAATTCAGGATGACATTTTTCAGTCTTGGATAATACGGACAATATACTTAGACCAAACCAAGTGGCAATTATGTAGTATGTATGTAATATCACTTACATCACTTTGTAGATCATAGGCCTTCCTTGCCTGAATACAGTCATTCTGGTCAGGATGGCACGTCCATTCATGCAGGTAGTGGCGGTAGTCAATATCACTGACCAAGGTCTGACATTCCTTTGCTGCTACAACTGACATCATGTCTGGAGGGATGTGAATTTTGGACTTTGTTTTGTGATAGTTTGATTTGTACAATCTGTCATTCTGGATCTCGCCTGCATGCTCAAACCACACTAGTTTGGGATCATCTCTCATACTGGCAACTCCAACATAGTGACCTCTTTGTTTGACGTAGTCAGCTTTGTATTTAAGCTGATGAAAGAGGAGAGAAATACATATAAAATCACATTGATTATACATCTGCTCTGCTTTTAACCTGTGGAGAACTATGGTTTTGTCAACACAAAGAATAGATGAGACAGGGAGTTGTCAAATGCAGTCTTAGGTTTTCAGTACATGACCAGATTAAAATATGACACAAACAGTAATGTTACTTTGTATAGTCCTTCCATTTCAACAGATATAATTTTCTAGACAAATATGCTACCATTTTTCAGTATTTTCAACATAAGAGGAAAGCCTTGTTAGAAAATGTTTGCTAATAAATGTATTTAGCCTCAGTTTTGTAACAAATTATTTGAGACTGTCTGAAGAGTGGATGCTTATTTAAGGTATTTACATCATACTGGTTTTATAAAACGTATATTCAAACTAAGAGTCATATAATAATTTCAACATCCATTATGCAGAAGTTTAAAATGTAATGTGCATACCATCTTACAGTTTTTCAAGGAGGAAGCCTCCATAATATGCCAAAAAGTGAAATCAGAGCTATATATTACAATCGTAGTATCACTTCAATTATTTAACATTTATAAAATACAGAAGTCCACCTTAGTTGATTTCGAAAGGACTGTTTCTGGAGAAAGTGAAGGTGGAAAGGAGAATCTGACCTTTCAGCACTGATATCTGTAAAACCCACAATAACAAAGGTGTCTGAATTATTACGAGGACAGTGGACTTCATGGGTCATGAAAAGCCTACTGGATGTTACTGCTAATGGAAAGCTTTCTACGTCTGTGGAATTTGGAAGGCCTTTAACATTTCCAGGCTTCCAAGCACTTGCCTTCCTAATGAGAAAAATTATTACCTCACTTTGGACATCATTTGAGTGTTTGGCATGACAGATCTGCACAGTGTCAGGAGGTAAGAGGTAACCAGTCGCTTTTTCTTTCTCCCAACTTTCCTTGTATAAACTCTGTGGAAAATAAAAGTGAGGAGGAATTCAACACTACTATAATGATAATTATTACCATATATATGTTACCTAGATTAAAGCATAAGGGTAATAAATCCTTCCTTTAGGATCTTCTTAATAAGGCTAGTTTTCTAAATTCCTCAAAAGAGTTATTAATGTGAGTAGAAACTGTCAAGGAGAGATTCCATACCTGATTAAGGATTCTGGCTGCCTCTCGGGCCATATCTAGCTGTGGTGTATCTGTTAGAGTGTAATTTGACTTGACCTCATTCCATGCTTTGTGGTATTTAATCTAGAAAAGAGAAAGAAATGACTGCCTTGCAGCACCATCACAACATTGGGAAAACATAATACCAAATCCCATATTTTATGCCTGAAATAATGTATAAAACTCTGAATGTGCAAGGCTGTTAGACATGACACATTATATATACATCCAAATGGGTATTTTTTTATACAGGAAATGACACAAGACAAGAAATTACAAAATTTCTGAGAGAAAATTTTGAAAACTTGTTCCAAGGCAGCTGGATAGACAGGGAAGAATCTTCAGAAGTCAAAGTTATCTGTTTGATCTACAGGGATGTACATCCAACAGCCAAGCAAGAAGTGTCTGAACCAGGGCAACAGATTTTAAGCTTTTAAAGAGCAAATCTCTTTACTCAGCATGATCTCTATGCAAATGCAGCATTCTAGCATCACCCAACCACAGATATCTAAATAAGTCATGTTCCCAAGCACAGGACATGCTCAAATGGGAGTATGTGGTTGCATGGCAGTATGGCCATGGCATTCAATTCAACCGTATCACTGTTAGCGCCATCCTTTTACCAGTGTTTGCATTAATGTAAGTGTTTAGCTTGGCCTGTTCCAGAACAGAAGCATATAGCAAAAAAGGAACACAAACTCATGAACTGTGAGGGAGTCACATCATTTCATGTTCATGGACCAGCTTCTTACAGAGTAGTCTTCAAAAACATATAAAGAATGGCAAGCTGAGAGGACTGGCTGCAGAACTAGTACTGACTTTTCACGTCTAGGAATGATGTTATTCTGCTTGAGGAGCTTCTTCCCTTATAAGTGATGGAGATGAGCTAGTGAAGTCCTGTTCATCTTTATGACATACATTCACAGAATTCCCAGAGACTGATTGAATACTCTTTTGCACATTTTTTACGAAGATAAAATAATTATCCTTTTAAAGATAAAAACCTACCATGTAAATATACAGACCAAGTTAACAGTCTCAAAACATGCGAGCAAACTTACGTCACTGAGAATTTCACCACTGTTCTTTGCTGTGATATAATCAACTCTGTCTGCCACTGGAGTAAATGGAAGAGTTTCAACTTTTGTACGGTACTTTCTCTATACAAGAGAAAAGATGAACACTCAGATTATACTGGAATAGTTTATAGATAACACAGCAATTCTGAATGCAGAGACAGGACAAGAAAGTTTATATGGAAAGAAAAACTCTCCATACACAATGAATGCTGTGGAACTACTCCAGTTGTACTTTTTATTTTAAAAAAATATTGATGTATTTAACCATTAAAAATACTTTAAATTACAAATAGCCTTAAGAAAATTGTAGTATTGAAAAACATTTTGTTACCTCATTCAGGAGATCTCCAGCATGTTTAACATGGTTGATTCCAACTGAATCATTTGGCAACCATCCAATACCCCGTAGCCATTCTAAATCAGATTTGTAAATAGCCTGGGAAAACAAAATAGGGTCTATGCTGTTAGCTACAGTTCCCTGTGCAATTCAGCAAGATTCATAAATAATGGCACTTACTTCCACCAGTTAAAAGGAGAGCAGTAATTCCAACATGAGCACTATACCTGAAGTTATCACACTTCAAGCTTGGCAATATATAACAGTGGCATACACTTTGCATTCCTAATAAACTGCAAAGCCAATTCACCGAATTCAGCAGAAGATTCCCACTACTCAGAGCTGAAGCAGACTAAGAACAGACAATACAGTAATAAGTTAAGTTAAGTTTTCATGTTAACTTACATCACTCTGAAGATCATAGGCTTTCCTAGCCTGTATGACATCATTCTGATCTGGAAGACAGATCCACTGATGCAAGTAATGACGGTAATCAACATCACTGACCAAAGACTGGCCATGTTTAGCTGATAGGATAGATAGCATGTCTGCTGGTAGGTGGCATTGTGTCTTCCATTTGGCAAAGTGTTTCTTGTATTCTAGTTCACTCTGAACTTTGCCTATGCCGAGGGCAAACTGCATTTTTGTATCTGCTTTTGCATTTGGAACTCCAACATAATGTCCTTTCTGCTTCTCATGATCCAGTTTGTATTTATACTGGGTAAAGAGCAAAAATCAGCATTATGAACAGTTATCAAGAAATAGCTCTTAAAGTGTGTGAAGAGCTAGATGCCTCTTTTGGCACTTACATCACTAGCAATTTCTCTTGAAGCTTTGGCTGCCTTGATTGGGATTGCATCTGCTCTCAAATCATAACTGATCTTCAACTCATCCCAAGCTTCTTTATACAGTTTCTGAAAAGACAGCAAAATGTCACACATATGCTACATACTCTGGCATTTTCCATTAAAGAAACAAATAGTTTACCGCCATTTGTTTGCTGAAATACCGTGACAATTTTTTGTCCATTACTTCTGCTCCTAGCCATAAATACTGCTGCTGCAACACTTACTGCCTTTCAAATATGTACAGTACCTCCAACGCCAGTTTTGCAACCTACATTGCATAGAAGGGTGTTTGTAAAAGTTTAGAAAATATTTATATGCCTCAGGCACTCGTCCATTTCAACAAAATATTATCTTGATGGTATATGATATTAATAATTTTTAAATAGCTATATGCAGGCATTTGTTTTAAAATGTCTAAGTACTTTAAGAATACTTAGTAGAGGAAGAGAAAGTTGCAAGCTTTGTATGAGGACAGACTTCAATGGGATTCACGTGACTTAATCTTCATCTTGTAAGTAACATCTTAGAATGTTAAAATTCACAGGATACGCATACTATTTTATAGAAATGTAGAAAATACAATGATAAACATACCTGGCTATAATTAACAGCATTAGTCTTGGCTAGGTTGATTTCTGGCGTGTCTGCCATAACATGGATCATAGTCTTGTCCTTTTCCCAGGCTTCTTTGTATTTTGGCTGTTAAAACAGTTCATTTTGATATTGTAATGATGGAATTTTACTTGTCAATAACATAAAAGCCCATAAATCTCTCCTGAATTATCACGTCTAAAAAAAATAAATGTCTAGAAAAGCATTAAACTTGACTTAAAATACCACTGATCAATTTTATATTTTAGCAGTGAAATTTCTCTTTAACTGTTTGTAGCCTTGAAACAACTTTAAGAACGTTGTAACGTACAATGCTGACTTGTTCGGCATTCACTTTAGCTAGAAGAACGTCTGGAGAATCAACAACACTGGTGTATTTCAGGCTTTCGATAGGTGTACGATACACATGATCACTCAGGAGATCCTGGGCATGCTTCACCCTCTTAACATCCGGAGAGTCATTAGGCAACCAGCCAATTCCACGGAGCCACTCTAGGTCTGACTTATAGACAGCCTGTATCAGACACAGTCAGAAAAAGAAAACATTGTGTTTAAAATAACTGTCTTAATTATTTTAAACTATACAAAGCAGTATATGTTTTAAAAAATACATTCTAAAACTTGTGAAGTTAAATATAGGAAAAGCAACAGAACAGAATTGCCATTAATGATGATGAGTATTCAGATCTTAAAAGAGTCTTCTTGTCCCCTCCAAAATATTCATTCCTCTAGTCACTTCAACAATTTACAAGTCCAAACAAAAAACCTAAGCTGCCCAGCAGGAGATTTGACAAAAAGAAGAAACAAAAAGGTTATAGAGCTAATGGGGACTAGAGCTAACTGGCATAACTCCCCAAGTGGTAGCGGGCGATGTTATTTAAGTTTTAATCAAGCAAATCCTTCAGCAAGGGACGTGAATCTCACCTCTAAAGCTTGTAATTAGAACAGAGGAAGAGTGACTGATGTTGACTGAGAAGCAACACAGACAAGTCAGGAAATGAGCTGCACTGACTCCTCCTGCTTTGAAATCAGCCACTAAAACATCTTATCTGCTATATTACATAGTGTTCTTGCAATTAAAGAAATTTCCAAGTCGACTCAGATAAACAGGAGTCCTAAAAGCCACCTGATTGCAAAGTAGCAAAGAGATGCTGTTTTGTAAATTCCATCAAAGTAAAAGAGACAAACCCT
The DNA here is from genome assembly GCA_013400195.1 of Aramus guarauna. NCBI lineage: Eukaryota > Metazoa > Chordata > Aves > Gruiformes > Aramidae > Aramus > Aramus guarauna. The sequence goes on along the minus strand of VXBL01003491.1, from coordinate 2,447 downwards.
TCATCCTCTCCAAATAACAATACTCCAAAAGTATATGTAACATAGCAGATACCAGCTAAAGCTTGGATAAAATTTAGAGATAATGTCAAAATTTTTTAAAGGATAAAAAGAGAAAATAATAGCAGTAGTATGAAAAACTGAAAAAAACAGTCTAAAGATAAATCCTTTATGACTGTATAATATCAAACCATAAAAAATAAGACTATTATAGATTAAACAGCAACAGCAGTAACTACCACATCTCTACACAAACGCACATCGCTCTGTAGATCGTAGGCCTTCCTTGCATGGATCACGTCGTTCTGGTCAGGCAGGCAGGTCCACTGGTGAAGGTAGTGGCGGTAGTCAACATCGCTGACTAGCGTCTGGCACTCCTTGGCTGCCTGCACTGACATCGCGTCAACTGGGATGTGGATGTGGGCCTTGGAATCGTGGTACGCCTTCCTGTAAAGTCGGTCGTTCTGCAGCAACATGGCACGCGCAGCNAAGAAAAGAAATGGCATCACATGAATGAAAGGTAAGTGAAAGGTAAGCTTACATCACTGATCTGCAAAGCATTGATCTTAGCCTGGACAACATCTGGCGTGTCAGTAATGCTGGTGAATTTCATGTCCTCCGGCCGTGTGCGGTACAACCTCTCGTTCAGGAGTTCCTGGGCTTTCTTGGCTTTGACCACATCCACAGAACCTTCTGTCACCCAGCCGATGCCTCGCATCCATTCCAGGTCTGACTTGTACACATTCTGCAAACAAACCCTAGGTCAATGACATCGCAGAGACAACTCTACGTGCAGAGAGGTTTTGTACAAGGCTTTCCCCAAGTTCCTACTCGTACAGTTACACAGCAATGAGACCGTGGCATACCACATCCTGCCCATACACAGCTAAATCCCTGATTTGCACAGCAACAAACATACTTTTAAAGATACTTGGCTACATGCAGACCACTAGCACAACTTGGAAGCAAATATTCTGCAGCAGATCAAAAAACCAACAGAAACATACATTACGTTTCCCTTCCATGTGAACTGCCCAGAATATTTCTGTCCCACAAGCTGAAAACACTACTCATTTGGAAAGGATCATCCACATGGATTAAAATAAACATACCTGGACTGACTGCAGGCTCAGAATGAGCTTTTCATCAGATATTTGCCCAGTCACTAACAAACAGACCCTCACACACCTGCCATAAAGCTCTTCGGCAGTTACCCTCATTCACATCGCTCTTAAACAGCAACAGTAGTAACTACCACATCTCTACACAAACGCACATCGCTCTGTAGATCGTAGGCCTTCCTTGCATGGATCACGTCGTTCTGGTCAGGCAGGCAGGTCCACTGGTGAAGGTAGTGGCGGTAGTCAACATCGCTGACTAGCGTCTGGCACTCCTTGGCTGCCTGCACTGACATCGCGTCAACTGGGATGTGGATGTGGGCCTTGGAATCGTGGTACGCCTTCCTGTAAAGTCGGTCGTTCTGCAGCAACATGGCACGCGCAGCCCACGACAGTTTGGGATCCTCCTTGGCGGTGCGGCACCCAATGTAGTGGCCTTTCTGCTTCTCGTGCGTTTCTTTGTATTTGTACTAAGGAAAAGCAGAAACGAAGTGAGCAGCCACGCACTGCTCACCTGAACGCGACTAATGAACAGAAGGCTTGCGGCCTCCTAAGCTGTCAACCCTTTGATATAATTTCCAGAGGTTCTATCTCAGCAGAGACAAAGCTCCGGTTCACTTAAAAGGCAGGACTCAAATTCCCAAAAAAGGTATTCCCCATATCATCCCATTTTTTAAAAACGTCTTTTTTTTACAAGTGTTAAGCCAAAGCCGATGTAAAACAATACTGAAGCAGACACCTGTGTGCTCTGTAAGACCACTCTGAGCACAAGCCACATTTCNGGCCTCCTAAGCTGTCAACCCTTTGATATAATTTCCAGAGGTTCTATCTCAGCAGAGACAAAGCTCCGGTTCACTTAAAAGGCAGGACTCAAATTCCCAAAAAAGGTATTCCCCATATCATCCCATTTTTTAAAAACGTCTTTTTTTTACAAGTGTTAAGCCAAAGCCGATGTAAAACAATACTGAAGCAGACACCTGTGTGCTCTGTAAGACCACTCTGAGCACAAGCCACATTTCATTTCTTTACAGAGAAAATATTTGATAGTGGTGATTACGGGAACTTCAAGAATTCAGCAGCAACCACAATGAAGCCCCTGCCATAATCAGATGTAAAGTGTGCTCTCTGTCTGAAAATTCACACTTCGTTACCCAGCACTCGGAGCAATCTCACAAACTTCACATGCTCTTATTCACAGACAACTTACGAACTGACAGCTTGAAGCTCTAGACAGAAGTGCTTGCAACAGGATTTAAAACAACACAGCGGCATTAAAAAGTATTTGCTTCTAGCTGAACTAAACTTGACTCAGTTCTGCTGAGCTGGACACAG